>CM018043.1:50132865-50732865 GCA_008638375.1 Nyssa sinensis | reverse complement strand
GTCACTGCGGTTTGAATATAAAGTGACTGCTATTGAAGAGTCTGCTAACTTGGAGTCCATGACAGTGGATGAATTACAGGATTCGTTGACCGTTCACGAACAACGCTTGAATGAGAGATCAAAAAATTTAGTTGAGCAAGCTTTGCAAGCACAATTAAATTTTAAAAATGAAAAAGGCGAGTCTCAGAATAATACAAGATTTAATCTACATTTTCAAGGCTACTAGAATAGAGGGCAGAATCACAACAATAGATGAGAAAGAGACAATAATGGGCAAAACAGATTTGGTGGAGGAAGAGGCAGAGACAATCAGTAGCAGAACAATAATCAGTGGTAGAATAATAATTGGCAGTACAGACCAGTCCAAGGAAGAGGGGACGGTAACAATTCTAATCCACAATCTCATAAATCCAATATTCAATGTTTTAATTGTAGCAAGTTTGAGCATATAAATTCTGATTGCAGATCTAGAAGGCCGAATAATAGAGATCGTCAAGCTAATGTTGCTGAAAATAATTCTGGTGGTAATAATGAAGTAGAGACCGTGTTGCTGGCTTGTAATGTTGTGGATAATGATAATGGTACTAAGTGGTATTTAGATACTGGTTGTAGTAATCACATGTGTGGTAAGAAAGACATATTT
Organism: Nyssa sinensis; assembly: GCA_008638375.1. NCBI lineage: Eukaryota > Viridiplantae > Streptophyta > Magnoliopsida > Cornales > Nyssaceae > Nyssa > Nyssa sinensis. The sequence continues at coordinate 50,732,222 of CM018043.1, read as the reverse complement.
TTTGATTTGGATGATTCCGTTCGATCAGAAGTAAAGTTTGAAAATAATTCAAAGATACCTGTGATGGGTAAAGGCAGAATAACAATCACTTTGAAGAATGTGTCTCACAAATATATTTCAGATGTGTTTTATATACCAGGTCTGCAACAAAATCTGTTGAGTATGGGGCAACTTTCAAAGAGAGGTTATGATATGTGAATCCACCATGGAGTTTGCACAATCAATGATGATCGTATGGGGTTAATAACAAAGGTAAACATGACTCCAAATCATTTATTTTTATTGAGTATTAAATGTGAGAATTTACCTTACTTTAGTTCTATGATTGATGGTGATAGTTGGTTATGGCATATGCATTTTGGGCATGTGAATTTTGGCAGTCTTAATTTTCTTGCTAGAAAATATTGGGTTTCTGGTTTGCTTGCTATTGATATCCCAAATAGAGTTTGTGAAACTTGTGTTATGGGAAAGAAACATAGAGATGTTTTTCCTACAGGAAATTCATGGAGAGTCAAGAGACATTTGAAGTTGATACACTCAGATTTGTGCTCAGTGGAGGCACCTTCTAATGCTGGCAGTAGGTACTTTATTACATTCATTGATGATTTTAGCAGAAAAACATGAGTTTATTTTTTGCAACATAAATTTGATACTTGTGATACTTTTAAAAAATTCAAGGCTTATGTTGAAAAGCGAAGTGAATTTCAAATTAAAACTTTGAGAACTGGTAGGGGTACAAAGTATTTTGTTTGTAATGATTTTTTGGAGAAACATGGTATTAGGTATCAATTGACAGTTAGATATACTCCACAACAAAACATAGTGGTGGAAAGAAAGAATAGAACTGTTATGGATATGGCTAAATGCATGCTGAAATTTAAAAATTTGCCTAAAGAATTTTGGGCTGAAGCGGTTGCTTGTGCTATTTATGTTTTGAATATGTGCGCTACTAGAAGTGTTTCTAACAAAACTCCGTAGGAAGCTTAGAGTGGATAGAAGCTTGTCATTAAACACATAAGGATGTTTGGATGCATTGCATATGCTCCTGTGCCAGATCATTTTAGAAAGAAACTTGATGATAAAGGTGAAAAATGTATTTTCATTGGCTATAATCAATTGTCAAAGACCTACTAAGTTGTATAATCCTAACAGAGAATGTGATTATCAATAGTGATGTGACTTTTGATGAGCAAGGAGTTTGGGATTGGTCTCAAAATGATCAAATCTAGCTAGCTTTAACTTTTAATAATACAGATCTGCGAATTGAAATACAAAGTGAGCCTCAGATTAGTGATAGTCCATCTTCAGATGTGTCATCTCCTCATGCAGAGTCCTTTAGGCGTCCTCAACGCCAATGCCACTTACCTGCTCGCTTACAGGATTATGTTGTTGGTAGTGATAATGAGCCAACTAATGAAGATCTGGTGAATTTTGCTTTATTTGCAGATTGTGATCCAGTGACTTTTGAATAAGACTCTCGTGATGGTCATTGGATTAAAGCCATGGATGATGAGATCCATGCAATTGAGAAGAACAACACATGGTAACCTTACTACTCTTCGTAGTGGTAAGAAACTAATTGGTGTGAAGTGGGTGTACAAGACAAAGTACATGCCTAATGGTGAGGTAGATCTCTTTAAAGCACGATTGGTGGCTAAGGATTACAAATAAAAGCCAAGTATTGATTATTTTGAGGTGTTTGTTCCTATTTCTAAACTTGATACAGTTCGTATCAAAATAATTGGAGAATTTTTCAAATAGATGTTAAATCTGCGTTCTTGAATGGTATACTTAAAGAAGAAGTTTATGTTGAGCAACCTGCCAGTTATGTGATAAAAGGGCATGAAAATAAAGTCTTTAGATTGAATAAGGCCTTGTATGGATTGAAGCAAGCGCTTAAAGCGTGGTATACACACATTAACTTTTATTTTGTTGAGTATGGTTTTAAGAGATGTCCTTATGAGCATACTTTATATGTCAAGTCTAATTCGCATGGTGATATTCTTATTGTGTGCCTATATGTTGACAATTTTATATTTACTGGCAATAATCTAAAGTTGATTTCAGAATTCAGGGAGGCGATGATAGCTCACTTTGAGATGACAGATATGGGACTAATTTCTTATTTTCTTGTCATTGAAGTTGTTCAAACAGATGGTGGAATTTTTATTTCACAGAAAAAGTATGCTAGTGATATTTTGAAAAGGTTCAAGATAGACAAGTCCAATCCGGTTTTGACTCCAGTTGAGGAGATGTTGAAGTTGGTGAGAGATGGTACAGGTGATCTCGTGAATCCAACCTACTTTAAAAGGTTGGTAGGAAGCTTGAGATATTTGACTTCTACTAGGGCCAGATATTGTGTTTGGCGTTGGGTTGATTAGCAGATTTATGGAAACTCCACATCAATCTCACTTGCAAGTTGCTAAACGGATTTTGTGATACATTCGAGGTATACAAAGTGATGGTATTTTTTACTCATCTTCTAATAGTTTGGAACTTGTTGGATATACAGATAATGATTGGGCAAGTGATACTGAGATGCGAAAAGAGTACTTCAGGATATGTCTTTCATCTTGGTTCTGGTGTATTTTCTTGGTCTTCTAAAAAGCAGTAAGTTATTATTCTTTCAACAGTAGAGGCAAAGTACATTGTAGCAGGGAATACTGCTACTCAAGCAGTTTGGTTATGACGAATGCTTTGTATTCTACAATACAAGCAGGATGATCCTACAACAATATTTTGTGATAGCAAGTCAACCATTGTATTGATGAAGAATCCAATTTTTCATGGAAGAAGCAAGCACATTGATATCAAGTTTCACTTCATTCATGACTTGGTGAATGACAAGGAGATTCAGCTTGACTTTTATCTATCTGAAGAACAAGTTGCATATATTTTTACAAAGCCACTCAAAACAAATTCTTTTTTGAAGTTGAAGAGATTACTTGGCATGGTGAAGCTTGAAGAACTTAGTTTAAGGGAAGCAATGTGAGCCAATTAAACCAAGTTAGTATAGTTTTAGTAGGACTCTTAATGTTGAGTCCTAGTAGTAATAGTAGTAGTATTTGATGTATTTTATTCTAATGGGATTAGAAATCTTTATCCTAGTGGGAATAGTATTATTAGTTTGAATAAGATTAGAAGTCTTAATTGTATTAAGATTAGACTTTATATAATTTATATATATATATATATGTATGTATGTATATAAGCACGCAACGTGTGCCGTGAGCCCAAGTCGAGGGATTGCCGAAATAGCCATTACAATCCGTCAGCCCATCCAAATCCAAATAGTTTGAATAGTTGCCATTCTTTTTAAAAATGAATAAAATTAAGAGTTTTGTTTGTGTTTATTTCTTTGTCTTTTTGTTTCAGTCACTTTATTTCATTTTCTTTTAGATTTATATTCAACAGGTATGTTGCGATGTGGGATGTTAATAATTATTTATTATAACTATAGAAGGGGAAATGTTTTGAAATTGAGATTTATTTTTCTTCTCTAAAAAAAATTTGAATGGGTTTGTTTGCGGTTATGTTTTTTTGTTTTATTTTATTTAGTTTCTAAGTTTTCAAAAATCTTAATTTTTATTTATTTCAAAATTTTCTTATTTTTAAAAATTTTACAGATTTTTATTTAGATTGATAGTCTCTTAATATTATAAATATGATATATTCATTTATTATTATACAAATTATTAATAATAGCGAAATTACTTGGTTTACAAAAAAAATTTAACATAACATATATTTGATGATGCGTGTTTTGTGATTATTGTGGAGTTATATTTAATTATATCATCTATCTCACAAAAAAAAAAAATGTAAAGGAAAAAAAAGACAAGATTTAAACATACCAACCGACTTTATTAATATATATATATATATATATATATATATAAAAACAAGTACAAATAAGATAAATAGAAAAATGTTCCCACAGCATCTAGAAATTACAATGTCATCCAAACCTATTGGGCAAGTTTGAGGACAATAAACATAAAACAGAGCAGGCAATGATGCCCACTTATTCAAATGTAGTCAGCACCAACATGTACTGCTTGACATGAATATGAATGTTGTGATCTACTTTGGCATCTTCAGGTTAGCTTTTAGAAAATGCTTTTGTCAGTATTTTGAAAGCAAAAACAACTTCTCTTTCATTTTGCTTCCAAAAACAAGTAAAGTACTTCCATATTACCAACCAAAGTTACCAAAAACTAATTTACATTGCAGGAGACAGAAAGTGGGTTTTTCAAGGGCACTTAGGCTTGCCCTTGGTGTTGACCATGTCTCTGTAGCAAGGGCACTCCGACTTGTTTCCGTATGTCCCTGAAGGAACACAGTTGCACCTCTTGCAGCATAAGTCGCAGTACTTCAAGCAACGTTCCTGTTTTCCTGCCTTGCTACACCTCACTGCGCACTTCGAATCACAGAAACCTTCTGATATTCAACAAAGCAAAAGCGGTCAGTTCAATACAAATCACATGCCAAAACCAACCCACATTATTTAAAAAAAGTCTGGTGGTGAGTTTGTATCAAACAATTTCATGTTCATGAATATCAAATTTTGACTTGTATAATTAATGTCATAAAAAGAATTAAATTATATTTCAAAATTTGATATCTATGACTGAGTTTTTCGGTATGGCCTTAGCACGACACTTTTTCCCCATATTAGTGAATGTGTGTATGCGTGAGCCCGAGAAAGAGAGGGGTTAAAATCTCATGGTAGTTGAAAGAATCTTACGTTGGTCAGCCATGGCCATTTGAAGGAAAGTGGAGCTCAGGACCATTGAAACAATAAGCAAAGTTGCGAAAACAAGCTTCATATCTTCTCTGGTTTGAAAAAGAATAGTAGCAGGAAATAAAGAAAGGCTTAAGTGGTCTTCTTGAAAGGGGTTGAACTAAACCACTGGAGAGTAAATGCTAAGAGATGATGGATGGCCTTAGTAGACTTTATGGGTATTTATACTGATCTTGTTGGACTTCACCTAGAAATAAACACACACACACACACACACACATATATATATTTATATACACTTAGAGAGAGAGAGAGAGAGAGAGAGAGAGAGAGAGAATATTCAAATGAGAAAGGTGGGCTCTGGGAGAGGAGAGAACCTAGGAGGGAAGCCATCAGAAAAATTGAGGGAGAGAGAGAGAGAGAAAGGTGGGCTCTGGGAGAGGAGAGAACCTAGGAGGGAAGCCATGAGAAAAATAAAGAGAAATATACAGCTGCACACAGGCTGTAAAAAGGCGATGGTGGGTATGGAGAGCTCTGGTCTTGTTGACGCTTTAGATTACAAGATAATGAGATTTTTGCTGTAGAGAAGGTAAGATGCACCTTCTGAAGCAAAGAGTTGGCAATTAAATTTCATTATTTTCTCTGTCCCATCTCATCTCAGCTCTTTAGAGTGAGAATTAATGTTACTAATTTATTTTAATGGCTAACCCATTGTACGTTGGAACATTACAGGCTGTATGGCATCCCCCCAAAGCACACACCCCCTCTTGCATTTGTTTAATTAGGAGATAGATTTGAAGTGGGATTATTGACTTTCACGTTATTTTACTGTGGAAGGAGCGTGGAATCCCAATTTAGTTATGTCGGACAGAGTACCAGATATCACCATCGACCAAAGGGTAGTTCATGGGAAAATTCTTGCCGACGACTGTGTTTGTGTATACTTTTAAAAGAAAATTCTTTGAATAAGTCTGGTAGTAGTATGATTTACTATTTTTACAAGAACACAATATCAATATATATATATATATATATATAAAACATATTACTATTAAAAGGGTACAGTGACATGTAATGTATCAAATCTATTAAAAAATATTTTTTTTTAATAATGTCATATTATGTGTATTATAACTTATCTTATTTAATGAGTCATAACATACCTAATAGAGGGCATTGGCATGTGATAGTCCAGTTCTATTGAATGTCTCATTTATTCATTAGGAAGAATGCACAAGATCAGGTTGCACCATTAGAAAAAGGCACTCTCAACCAATGTTTTCAGACACAACCCGTTCATCGAATCAGAAAAATGTCCAAATTACGGGATTATCGGTTCAACCGTCGGGTCAACCGGAATCAAACCGTGATATCATAATTATGTAATTAATAAATTTAATAATACATATTATTGATATTTTAAATTTAAAAAATTATACAAAAATGACTAAAAATTATATAAATTTTTTTTACAAAATATGAATTTTCTTAATATGTAAAATTATATGTAAAAATTTACAACACTTGCTTCCAACCCCATCAAAATTGTGTCTTTGGTTTCATCAACAATAAACTCAGCACCATTTAGTTTCATCTTTTGCTGCTCCATATTTTCAAGTGCTTGAATTTCTTTGACCGAATGCTTTACACTCTCGTCTAATTTTGAATTTTCTGAAGGAATGTTATCATCCATCAATTCAGCTGAAATAGATTCCTTCACAACAGTGCACTTAGAACCAAAAACCGCACCTACAACATTACCTGAAATCAAGTCCTCACCAACTTCTGTTCCGAATGCAGGCTCGAATTCTGGTTCGTCTTCTTCTCGTTCTTCAACCCCCAAAACCTTAGCCCTAGGAGGACTACTGGTCCTCTCCAAAACACCGATGCCTGGAACCCTAACAGCACTTGAAAAACCATCATCTTCCAATTCCTCATTACCCACAGTATCATCATCACTGTCCCCAGACAACTGGGCAATCGGCATAACCAACGTTGGGGGTGATAATATTCCGATGTAGAGGGTTTTTGTAAAAGAAATCGCAGTGGAGTATTGACTTGGGCTTACCAAGGCTGAAAAAAATTGAAGAAATTTTGAATGAAGAAAATATGAAAATTAGGGCTCAAAATTTGAAGAAAAATGATGAGAAATTTACGTGGTTCTGGTTGTTGATTGAAGGCGTCGAGATGCAAACTGTAGAGAATGGGTGAGGGCTTCACTACTTCAGTCAATGGCTGCGAGTGCGATCGATCGAGGAGACGAGGACTGGGCTGCGGCTGCGAGTGCGATCGATCGAGGAGACGAGGACTAGGCTGCGAGTTTCAGTCGATTGAGGCAGGAGGAAGGACTAGGCTGCGATGACTGACTTGCGAGTTCTGGATCAAATGAGGGATTCGATCCTTTAAGTTTTTATACATAAAGAAGAACCGGTGTGAACTGATGACCTAGTACCGGGTCACCCGGTTCACCGGTCGGACCATCCGGTTTTACCAGTTTTATATTTTTAAAACGGTTTTGAAATTGAAACGGGTTTATGGGTGGTTAAACCGGACCGTTTTGTGGATCGGTCGACGGTTCAACCGGTTGAACCGGCCAGTTCGTTCCGGGTTTTAAAACATTGCTTTCAACTTGTTAAAAGATAATGACTTATACTTATGTAATATGTGAAATTAGTAAGAATTTGCTAATCTTAGTCGCGATGTTCAGAATATCACGATATCATTGGTAAATGTATTACACGTTCGGATGTATAAGACATAGACCAATGATATTGTGATGTTCGGAACATCGCAACTGAAATTAGTAGCCCTCGAAACTAGTATGCACATTTAATGAGTGGAGCAGAGCGTATAAGGCTCATTGTGGCTCAATTTTAGTTATATTTTCAAGATCTAATAATAGGTTGAGGGTACCTCGGGGGGGGGGGGGGGGGAGTCCTTCGCGGTACGGTAAAGATATATTGAAGAAATTTACAATGTATTGGATTAGAGTTTTAACTGTGAGATAGTATAAACATATTATAATCCTATTTTTCATATTATGAAGAACTTAGTTACTCACTTTTGTGGACGTAGGCATACTGCTGATTCACATAACTTTTATATGTCATTTTTCACTCTTTCTCTACTCTTTTTCATTAAAATTGCATAAATTGTTTATTTTTTAATAACTTTTTCACGTAAGTCAAGAAACTGTTTTTGCAACTCAATCTTCAAGTCAAATGGAACAATTTTTTCATTATTCCAAGACTTGCACCATTATACTTACTAAAAGAAAATATAGAACCCAGTAATTTTGTAGTCACACCATTGCAAAAATGAGGTTGCATCATTTGTCATGTGCAGTGATGGATGTAGACATGATATCTAGGGTCAAAGAGTAAGTATTGAAAATTTTGAAAGAGTTTTTATGAAAATAGAAAATATTTTGGACAAAGTCACAATTTTCAAAAATAAATAAATTTTGCTATAAAAGGGGGGGGGGGATGTCTCAATTTTTTTTGAGGGGCCACCCCTTGTGCATCCGTCACTGGTCGTGTTTATGATAATACTCTAAGTCAGATGTATAAGAAATGAGTAATGTTACGTTCATCTAAAAAGTCATTAAATTTTTTCACTTGTTTGACATGGATAATTATAATTTTTCTTTAAAACTTAATCAGAAGAATATTTAAAATTTAAACAGAAGAACAAAATATATTTATTAAATTTAAAATTATCCTTAACACATTAATCGGTAAACAAAATTAGATAACTAATCTGATATATCAAGCAGAAAGTATAGCATTTTTTAAAAAATATGTTGAAAATGCTTGAATTAAATGAAAACCTCATAATAAGTATAGAAGGGTATTCTTCTTTAATTGATAATATACTTTCAGAGCAACTTGCCCTATTTTAGGAAATACAATGGGAAGAGTTGTTCTCCTAGCTACCTATAGTATATCCAAATAGATCTCACAAAATTTGAAATTTAAACTTTTTTTTAGAATTATTTCAAAATTGCCTTTGTGTGTGTAAGATTTGTTATGAATATATTTTGTATGTGAGTATAATAACTCTGTTCAAAAAATAAATTACTCAAAAAAGAAAAAGAAAAAGAAAATTGTGTTAAAATAAAATCATGTATTGTATTTTAAAAGAGACATAGTTTTGTTCATTGGATGGAAATTCTTCAGCTTTAGGGCCATTCAATTGCTAGCTTGTCATCTTAATATATTAGACTAAGGTTTCATTTGGTTCTCAGATTTTTTGAGGATAAAGAAAAGGCAACATAAACGAAATCCTTTTATCTCTTAAGGTTTCTATGGAAAATAGGGAGTTAAAAGAAAATATTAGTAAAATGTGAGAGCTAGAAACAGTTAATTTCATATCATTTTTTTTTTATTTTTCTTTATTTCCAGCCACTTTTGAGATATTTTTAGTTTATAATCGCATTTAAACATTACAAAAAAAAAAATCATTTTTCCATTCCTTTGTAAACATGCATATTAAGATGGAAGGTACAATCCATAGGGACAAAAAAGCTTTACCCCATGAAAGTCCAAAACAAAAAGACTCCATCGATCCGAAATCTGTAGGATTTAAACTTAATATTAACTTTCAACAGACATAGAATACCTAAACTTATTTATTATAACTATAGAAGGGGAAATGTTTTGAAATTGAGATTTATTTTTCTTCTCTAAAAAAAATTTGAATGGGTTTGTTTGCGGTTATGTTTTTTTGTTTTATTTTATTTAGTTTCTAAGTTTTCAAAAATCTTACTTTTTATTTATTTCAAAATTTTCTTATTTCTTATTTTTAGAAATTTTACAAAATTTTATTCGGATTGATAGTCTCTTAATATTATAAATATGGTATATTCATTTATTATTATACAAATTATTAATAATAACGAAATTACTTGGTTTACAAAAAAAATTTAACATAACTTATATTTGATGATGCGTATTTTGTGATTATTGTGGAGTTATATTTAATTATATCATCTATCTCAAAAAAAAAAAAAGTAAAGGAAAAAAAGAGACAAGATTTAAACATACCAACCGACTTTATTAATATATATAAAACAAGTACAAATAAGATAAATAGAAAAATATTCCCACAGCATCTAGAAATTATAATGTCATCCAAACCTATTGGGCAAGTTTGAGGACAATAAACATAAAACAGAGCAGGCAATGATGCCCACTTATTCAAATGTAGTCAGCACCAACATGTACTGCTTGACATGAATATGAATGTTGTGATCTACTTAGGCATCTTCAGGTTAGCTTTTAGAAAATACTTTTGTCAGTATTTTGAAAGCAAAAGCAACTTCTCTTTCATTTTGCTTCCAAAAACAAGTAAAGTCGTACTTCCATATTACCAACCAAAGTTACCAAAAACTACTTAACATTGCAGGAGACAGAAAGTGGGAAATGGGTTTTTCAAGGGCACTTAGGCTTGCCCTTGGTGTCGACCATGTCTCTGTAGCAAGGGCACTCCGACTTGTTTCCGTATGTCCCTGAAGGAACACAGTTGCACCTCTTGCAGCATAAGTCGCAGTACTTCAAGCAACGTTCCTGTTTTCCTGCCTTGCTACACCTCACTGCGCACTTCGAATCACAGAAATCTTCTGATATTCAACAAAACAAAACCAGTCAGTTTAATACAAACCACATGCCAAAACCAACCCACATTATTTTAAAAAAGTCTGGTGGTGAGTTTGTATCAAACAATTTCATGTTCATGCATATCAAATTTTGACTTGTATAATTAATGTCATAAAAAGAATTAAATTATATTTCAAAATTTGATATCTATGACTGAGTTTTTCGGTATGGCCTTAGTACGAAACTTTTTTCCCATATTAGTGAATGTGTGTATGCGTGAGCCCGAGAAAGAGAGGGGTTAAAATCTCATGGTAGTTGAAAGAATCTTACTTTGGTCAGCCATGGCCATTTGAAGGAAAGTGGAGCTCAGGACCATTGAAACAATAAGCAAAGTTGCGAAAACAAGCTTCATATCTTCTCTGGTTTGAAAAAGAATAGTAGCAGGAAATAAAGAAAGGCTTAAGTGGTCTTCTTGAAAGGGGTTGAACTAAACCACTGGAGAGTAAATGCTAAGAGATGATGGATGGCCTTAGTAGACTTTATGGGTATTTATACTGATCTTGTTGGACTTCACCTAGAAATAAACACACACACACAAACATATTATATATATATATATTTATATTTATATACACTTAGAGAGAGAGAGAGAGAGAGAGAGAGAGAGAGAGAGAGAGTATTCAAATGAGAAAGGTGGGCTCTGGGAGAGGAGAGAACCTAGGAGGGAAGCCATGAGAAAAATAAAGAGAAATGTACAGCTGCACACAGACTGTAAAATGGCTATGGTGGGTATGGAGAGCTCTGGTCTTGTTGACGCTGTAGATTACAAGATAATGAGGTTTTTGCTGTAGAGAAGGTAAGATGCAGCTTCTGAAGCAAAGAGTTGGCAATTAAATTTCATTATTTTCTCCGTCCCATCTCATCTCAGCTCTTTAGAGTGAGAATTAATGTTAATAATTTATTTTTATGGCTAACCCATTGAACGTTGGAACATTACAGGCTGTATGGCATCCCCCCAAAGCACACACCCCCTCTTGCATTTGTTTAATTAGGAGATAGATTTGAAGTGGGATTATTGACTTTCACGTTATTTTACTGTGGAAGGAGCGTGGGGGCTTTCGAATCCCAATTTAGTTATGTCGGAGTCGGACACAGTCCCAGATATAACCTAAGACCAAGGGGTAGTTCATGGGAAAGTTCTTGCCGACGACTGTGGTTGTGTACACTTTTAAAAGAAAATTCTTTGAATAAGTCGGCTACATTGACATCTGTGATGTGTAATATGATTTATTATTTTTACAAGAACATAATATATATATATATAATATGATATATTATTATTAGAAATATACATTGACATATAATGTATTAGATTTATTAAAAATATATTTTATAATGATGCCACCGTTATGTGTTGTGACTTATTTTATTTAGTGGGTCATAACATACCTAATAAAAGACATCTGGCACATGACAGTCCAGTTCTATTGAATGTCTCATTCATTCATTAGGAAAAATGCACAAGAACAAGGTTACACCATTGGAACAAAAGCACTCTTAACTTGTTAAAAAGATAATACTTATATTTATATAATATGTGAAATTAGTAGGAATTTGCTAATTTTAGCTGCGATGTTTGGAATATCATAATATCATTGGTAAATGTATTACACGCTCTGGCGTATAGGACATAGACCAATGATGTTGTGATGTTCGAAATATCGCGACTGAAATTAGTGGCCCTCGAAACTAGTATATACATTTTATGAGTGGAGCAGAGCCTATAAGGCTCATTGTGGCTCAATTTTAGTTATATTGTCTATTACGGTTATGGCAAGATCCCAAAATCATGCCTCAAATAATTCTGCTAATCTCACCATATCACAATCACATGATTCTAGGCAATTCCTTGATTATAGACAATAGCATAAATAGATAGTTTGACTCTATTGTAAATCATTTAGCTGTACAGAATATTATATATATGCAATACACATACCACCAAGGCAAGGTGCGGTGGTTCTGTCTTCACCTTTTCACTGGTATCATAGCTGACTTTTGGATTTACCTCCTTGATCCAATGGCCTCAGACACTCCTTTCTCCACCTTGCCCTTCAACACTATGGTCCACCTCCTGACCATCAAATTATCATCCTCCAACTATCTTCTTTGGCACAGTCAAGTTTTACCTTTGCTGCAATGTCATAATCTTCTTGAATATGTGGATGGCTCTCTCCGATCTCCACCTGCTACCATTGGGTCGGATGCCTTTGCCACTGTCAATCCAAAATTTGCTGAATGGCAGCAAACAGATCAACTGATCATGAGCCTTCTTTTTGCTTCACTGACGGAAGAGGCTTTGTCTACTGTTGTTGGCCTGACTTCTGCGCATGCCGTTTGGTCTACCTTGGAGAAGACCTTCAGCAATCATTCCAAATCACGAGAACTTCGCTTAAAAGATGAGCTTCCAGCACCTGAAGAAAGCTGATAAAAGCGTTGCTGAGTTCTCTCGTGAATTTAAATCTCTTTGTGACCAACTTGCTGCCATGGGTCGACCGGTTGATGATTTTGACAAAATTCATTAGTATTTGCGTGGACTTGGTTCTGCCTTCTCTGCTTTCTTTACGACTCAATTATCCATTACTCCTCTTCCATCATTTGCTGATGTCGTTTCACAAGCAGAGAGTTATGAAATTCTTGTCAGATCATTGGACTTATTCCCCACCACTGGATCTACTACTGCTGCTTTTACTGCCTCCCGTAGTGACAAATTCACCTCTGCTTCTGGCCGTGGTACTGGCCTGCAACTTTTGTGGCGGACGTGGACGAGGAGGCGGTCAGCTCTCAACGTCACTGCCCCATCCGTTGCCAGATTTGTTGTGAAGAAGGGCACTATGCCACTTTCTGTCGTGAGCGCTACTCCCGCTCCTCCAACGCTTCAAATGCTGCCAACCTGGTGGAAGCTTTCACCTCTTGTTCTTTAAATAACACTCAGGACTCCGACTGGTATACGGATATCGGTGCCACAGCGCACATGATTCATGACATTACTCAATTGGACTATACGGATATCGGTGCCACAGCGCACATGATTCATGACATTACTCAATTGGACAGAACTGACACGTACTCTGGTAAGGACTGTGTTATTTTCGGTAATGGTGCCTCTCTCCCTATATCTCACACCGGTACCACCTCCCCTACCTCTTCTCTTACTTTAAAAGATGTTTTAGTTGTGCCTGGCCTCACCAAAAATCTGATCTCCATTAGTAAACTTACGTCAGATTTCCCTTTCTTCATTACTTTTACTAATGATCGTTTTATCATATAGAATCAAGTCACAAGAAGGGTGGTGGCAACCGGAAGACGTGAGAATGGCCTCTATGTGCTTGAGCATGGACATCACTCTTTAGTTGCTGTTTTTTCCAATAATTGCCCTCAGGCCTCTTTTGATGTTTGGCATGCTCGGCTGGGCCATGTGTCCCATTCTATTATTTCTTTTTTGAATAAAAATCGTCAGTTATCTGTGACATCTTTGCTTCCTAATCCTTCTATTTGTTCTAGCTGTCAACTTGCAAAAAGTCACCTGACTTCCCTTCCAACCGAATGCACAACGTGCTTCTCGTGTATTGGATCTTATTCACTGTGATTTATGGGGTCCATCCCCCGTCAATTCCAACTCAGGTTTTAAATATTATATGATATTTGTTGATGATTATTCTCCCTTTATGTGGTTCTATCCTTTGAAATTAAAATCTAATTTTTTCAGCACTTTTATTCAATTTCAGAAGCTTGTCGAAAATCAATTTTCTATTAAAATCAAAATATTTCAAAGTGATAGAGGCACTGAGTTTACCAATCACACTTTTCGAGATCACTTAATTAACTCTGGGATTCATCATCAAATGTCATGTACTCACACACCTTCTCAAAATGGTCGTGCTGAGCGCAAACATCGTCACATAACTGAAACTGGTTTAGCAATGCTTTTTCACTCACATGTTTCACTCAAATTTTGGGTTGATGCTTTCAGCACTGCCACTTTCACGATTAACCGGTTACCCACGCCTACTCTTGATGGACTCTCTCCATATGAAATTCTGTATGGTAAGCCTCCGACTTACTCCAATTTTCATCCCTTTGGTTGTCTTGTATTTCCCTATTTACGCGATTATGCTCCTCACAAACTTGCCCCTCGCAGTCGTTCATGTGTTTTTCTCGGTTATAGTATGTCTCATCATGGATTTCGTTGCCTTGATCGATCCACTAATCACGTTTTTTTATCTCCAGGCATGCTATTTTTGATGAACTTAATTATCCTTTTAAGGGACATCCATGTTCTGGGCCCTTGCCTGATTATCTCGTTAGTGCATTTCTTGAGCCCACTACTAGCTTCGAGGCTCCATTATCCTCAACCCCCAGTCCATTACCGCTTTCGTGTGGCCCTTGTTTAACTGACAACTCCGTTAGTCTTGTGCCTTCTTCTGTTTTGCAGGATACTTTTGCTTGAGCTGCTTGGGTCTTCTAATGGATCTGCTTCCTTGCCTGCTGATCCCGCTCCCACTGCAGAAGTCTCCTCCACACCAGTCATGGGCCACCCGCCTCTTCTTCGCACTCACCCCATGCAAACTCGGGCCAAGTCAGGAATCTTTAAGCCCAACCACCGTTCTTATTTAAGTCATGTTCCCAACTCTGGCCTGCTACACTCTTTGCTCACTATGCGTGAACCCAAAGGATGCCTCAAATAATTCTGCTAATCTCACCATATCACAATCACATGATTCTAGGCAATTCCTTGATTATAGACAATAGCATAAATGGATAGTTTGACTCTATTGTAAATCATTTAGCTGTATAGAATATTATATTATGCAATACACATACCACCAAGGCAAGGTGCGGTGGTTCTGTCTTCACCTTTTCAGTTGTCAAGATTTAATAATTGGTTGCGGGTGCGAGGGAGGGCAAAGTCTTTGGTGGTATGGTAAAAATATATTGAAGAAATTCACAATATATTAGATTAGAGTTTTAACTGTGAGGCAGTATAAACATATTATAATCTTATTTTTCATATTGTGAAGAACTTAGTTACTTGCTTTTGTGCACGGAGGCATACTGCTGATTTACATAAATTTTATACATCATTTTTCCCTGTATCTCTAATCTTTTTCATTAAGATTGCATAAATTTTTTATTTGTCAATAACTTTTTTTTTTACGTAAGTCAAGAAACCATTTTTTGCAAGTCAGTCTTCAAGTCAAATGGAACAATTTTGCCATTATTCCAAGACTTGCACCATTATACTTGCTAAAAGAAAATATAGAAACCAATAATTTTGTTGTCATACCATTGCAAAAAGGAGGTTGCATCATTTGTCATGTGCAGTGATGGATGTAGACATGATATCTAGGGTCAAAGAGTAAGTATTGAAAATTTTGAAAGAGTTTTTATGAAAATAGAAAATATTTTGGACAAAGTCACAATTTTCAAAAATAAATAAATTTCGCAATAAAAGGGGGGATGTCTCAATTTTTTTTTTGAGGGGCCACCCCTTGTGCATCCGTCACTCGTCATGTTTGTGATAATATTCTAAATCAGATTATAAGAAATGAGTAATGCTATGCTCATCGAAAAAAGTCATTAAAAATTTTCAATTGTTTGACATGGATAATTATAATTTTTCTTTAAAATTTAATCAGAAGAATATTTAAAATTTAAACGGAAGAACAAAATATATTTATTAAATTTAAAATTATCCTTAACACATTAATCGGTAAACAAAATTAGATAACTAAACCCAATATATCAAGCAGAAAGTATAGCATTTTCGAAAAAATATGTTGAAAATGCTTGAAATGAAAAACTCATAATAAGTATATAAGGTTATTCTTCTTTAATTGATAATATACTTTCAGAGCAACTTGCCTTATTTTAGGAAATACAATGGGAAGTATTGTTCTCCTAGCTACCTATAGTATATCCAAATAGATCTCACAAAATTTGAAATTTAAATTGTTTTTTAGAATTATTTCAAAATTGCCTTTGTGTGTGTAAGATTTGTTATGAACATATATATGTGAGTATAATAACTCTGTTCAAAAAATAAATTACCCAAAAAAGAAAAAGAAAAGGAAATTGTGTTCAAATAAAATCATGTATTGTATTTTAAAAGAGACATAGTTTTGTTCATTGGGGGAAATTCTTCAGCATTAGGGCCATTCAATTGCTAGCTTGTCATCTTAATATATTAGACTAAGGTTTCATTTGGTTCTCAGATTTTTTGAGGATAAAGAAAAGGCAACATAAACGAAATCCTTTTATCTCTTAAGGTTTCTATGGAAAATAGGGAGTTAAAAGAAAATATTAGTAAAATGTGAGAGAAACATTTAATTTCATATCATTTTTTTTTTATTTTTCTTTATTTCCAGCCACTTTTGAGATATTTTTAGTTTATAATCGCATTTAAACATTACAAAAAAAAAAAAAAAAAAATTTCATTTTTCCATTCCTTTGTAAACATGCATATTGAGATGGAAAGTACAATCCATAGGGACAAAAAAGCCTTACCTCATGAAAGTCCAAAACAAAAAGACTCCATCCTAAATCTGTAGGATTTAAACTTAATATTAACTTTCAACAGACATAGAATACCTAAAGGATTTGAGGAACTCATAATGTTATTTATTTAAATGCGCACTGAATTAATTTACCTCGTGATAAATATGGTGGAAAATCAAATTAGCAAGGAAAGAGAAGGCCTTGAACTCAATGACATGATGATCAGAATGCGCCGAGAAGGGTCAAACCAAGTAGCAAATCAACCATATTTTTAGAATCCATTTCAATTTTGTGGTATTCAAGTTTGAAACATGTTGTGACCTCTTAAGTTCAATACGGGTTAATCTACCATTGGTATCATAGTTTTATTTCAGATATGGAACAATTATTCAGTGGTTTCTAGGATCAGACAATCACGTGTGTACTGGTGTAAATACACATGTAACATATCATCTAACTATTGAAAAGATTAGACTGGGAGTATTAAATAATTTTTCCAAGATATATGCAATTTTCATTCCGAAACTGAATGATTTTAATATCCCAACCAATCCCTATCCATTATGGCACTGAATAATGACGAGATCCAATAATTCATAAGGGAACATGGTCATACCAAGAGCCATAGATTTACCCTAATGTGTGCCATTTCTGCAAATATTACAAAAGAAACATATAAGATGCGACCAAAAAAACAAATTTGTTGAGAAGAACTTCTATTGATGGCCAATGAGTGGATGACATGTCATCTGTTGATGACTAAAATAGTTTTCAAAATACATTTTTGAAAAAAAAAACTAAAAAATATATAAAATATTTTTTTCAATCCAAAAAAAGTATAACATTTAATGAAATGAAAATTTATTTTTTAGGTCTTTTAGATAAATAAAAAATATTATATATATTTTTTAGATTGAATAATTTATTTTATAAAATATTTAGTACTCTTTTTAAATATGTCTTGAAGGCTATTTTAATGTAATTAGTAATATTTTTAACAATGTTAAGATGGAAGTTTATAGTTTGATTTTTTTATGATACAAATTTATCCTTTAAATCTTTTAGATAAAAAAACTCTATCATAAACTTTTTTAGATTAAAAAAATTATTTTAGGAACTTTTTAAATTTTTTTCCTAGTATATAATATATTTATATAACAGCTGATGTGGACACTTTAAGGTTACAAAGTATGTATGAGACTAGAGGTGTCACATGGGTGGTTTAGCCCGTTTTAACCCGCTTATTCATGTCAACATGTCGTGCCGTGTTCATTAAAAAAATCGTAGGCTCAACACGGCTCGTGTTGTGCCAGCCAATCAGTCCACTAGTTTTTTTTTCACTCTTATTTTTTTTTTTTTTTGTTTTTAATGATTAATATGGCCTGTGATTTTTTTAAATGTTATATTTTTTTGTTAGTCTAATTATATAATATCATTAATTTTTATTTTATTTTTTGTAATTATAATATTTTGTTTAACTTTTTTTATTTTTTACTTTGTTATTTATTAGTAATAATATTATTAATATTATTTTATTATAATATTTTGTTTAAATTTATATTTTTTTTCAAAATTATTATGATTTTTTACTTGAATATTTTTGCATAATAATAAATTATAATAAAATAGAAAATAAATCGTGCTTAATGGGTTGTGTCTGTGCTTGATTTTCAGACGTGTTGTGCGTGCCTTGGATGACTAGTTCGACGCGACCTACTAACTCCCGTGCTGTGTCATGTTTTAATGTGTCGTACCCAGTTTAACTCGGTCATTTGACACTATAAACATTATTTGTTGTTTAATTATTTAATAATAAATATATGATGTGATATAACATTAAACACTATGAAAAAAATGGAGGGAAAAATTTAAGTGAGAGAATCCTAATCCAATCTTCTGAAAGCAGAATGTCTTAGCTCTAGAAGATAGGTTTTCTATAAATCAACAACCTGACACACTACGCCTGTCTGAGATAAAAAGGTTATGGTCCAAGAGATCGACAAGCCTGGTCCAGTGCCAATAATGGTGGCTACGAGCAAAGAATCTTTGAGACATCTGAAAGTTGCTTGCCCAGATGGCTCAAATGGGGGCAAGACACAGCAGCTCTCTGCTGACTGCTTGGAAGGTCTCGAGCTGCGGAGGCATGTGTGACCTGCCGCCTGCCAGGTCTCAGATGACTCAAATGGGGGCAAGACAGAGCAGCTCTCTGCTGACTGCTTGGAAGGTCTCGAGCTGCGGAGGCATGTGTGACCTGCCGCCTGCCAGGAAAAATAGTCTGAGTGGGACAGTAGTATTGCACTATTTTTACTCTTATTTGTTTATCTTATGGACTTCACATGAGTTTTAGTGATATTCAAATCCCAGTGAACCATGCTACCGTAACACAGACTTTTTCTGCTAGGCAGGAAGGTGGAACTCTCTTACCAAAAATGTTGTGAATACAAGTAAATTTTTTAAATAAGTCTGGCATAGTAAAATAAAATGAGATAATGTATATAACAAGATATAATTAAAAAGATATATTAACACATGATATATCCTAACCCGTATCTCTTATCACAAACCCACAAAGAAGAGCCCTTTTGACTGCACATATTGAGCTTTCTTCAATCTTTTACTTAATCCTCCATCCCTGCAATTTTGAGTGCGAACCTTGAATTGGATGGTGGGCCTTTTGTCAGGTAAGAGGGATAGTAGGATTAAGGCAGTAGAAGTGGTATGAGAGTCGATTTAAAAAAAGTTAGAGATTTTTAAAGCTTCTGTTTAATAGATAATTAAAAAAGATTTGAATCGATTCTACCAGAACGTGTAATCTTAATAAGAGAAGAATATGATACTCTAATTCATATTGTATGAGCCGGAATAATTTGAATAATATATAAGATACCCAAATCTTCTTATTAATAATTTCAACATAAGCAAGAGAAGTTATTTCGTAAACATGTTATATGCATGTAAATTTTTTTATACTTTTGATAATATAGTGTATCTACGTGTGTACTATGATTTAAACATTGGCATCTCCGTCACCATCAGTAGAATAGAGGAAAATGCACCTTCTCTTTTCCTTTTATCAAAGGATGGACCATGAGATTTGAAACATTTAATGCTCTATTAATTTATCATTAGATCAAAATGGTAGGAGAAACATATCACATTCCCATACATGTTACAATTTTAATATATTCTACATATAATTATATATATATATATATATATCATATAACTATTTGATTTTAGATAAAAAAATATAAATAAATAAAATTAAAAAATATATGTGCATTACATATATAATAAATTATAATTAAAACATGTAATTGAATAAAAAATAATTTCACCCACTGAATTTGGACAGGAGCCAAGTACTGTTGGATCAAAATACCAACAACAAACAACTAGCAGATAAACCATTATTTATAACATCTTTGTATATGTGACTACACACACACACACACACACACATATATATATATATATATATCTATATGAGTTTTGTTCATAAAGAAATAAAAAAAAAATCCTTAGTGTTGGAGTATAGCCTCAAAAATAGAAGATATGGAATTAAAGTTTAAATATGAAAAGGGCAAAATAGAGAATGAGCCAGTTGACAGTTGAGAGTTTTCTGTTACTAGTTTCATCTCTATATAAGTACATGTAAAGCACTTATATCAAATTCATTCAGTTAATTTTCAATACAAGTTACAATAGTTTTTCCTCTTCTTCTTCTCTTGTTTTCTAGTTCTGTGCTTTTCTATTTTCCTTTTATCAAGTTCTCAACATGGTATCAGATTAGAATTTCCACAAATATTTCTGAAGCTTGATCTTTCTCTTTCTGCACTACACGATCTTGTAGTGAATCGATTCTCTCTCAAAATCTTGTAAACCCTTTCTTTACACAGTTTCGTAAAATTTGTGTTTTCTTTTCAATTCTTGAAATGGCTTCTGAAAGTTCCACAACTTCTCGACAAAATCCCAATCCATCAGATGATTCTTCCAGCCCTTATTACCTTCATCCTAGTGATAACCTAGGTGCTCTTCTAGTCTCAGAGATCTTCGATGGAAACAATTATGTTGCCTAGAGCCGATCAATTGTTATAACTTTAACAGTCAAGAATAAAGCTGCATTTCTTGATGGTTCGATTACTTCACCTCCTACAACTCAAATTGTTGCACACACAGCTTGGTTACGTGCAAACAATTTAGTGCTTTCTTGGTTGATTAATTCCATTTGCAAGGATATCAGAAACCGTTTGCTGTATGTCACTTCAGCCTTGGATCTTTGGAATGAATTGAAGACTCGGTATTTGAGGAGTGATGGGCCACGAGTGTTTCACCTTGAGAAATCCTTGAGTTGTATAAATCAAGGATTTTCTTAAATTACTGAATATTTCAGTGCCTTCAAAACACTTTGGGATGAATATGTAAGCTATCGTCCATTTCCTACTTGTACATGTGGGAAAATGTCATCTTGCATTATGTAATCTTTTCACTTTCTTGCTGCAAAGACAGCAATTTGATTATGTCTTGAAGTTTCTTATTTGCTTGAATGATTCCTATGCTTCTGTCAGAAGCCAACTACTTCTTGCTGTCCCATTATCGACCATAGCTAAAGTGTTTTCTCTGTTACTTCAAGAAGAGAGTCAAAGACAGCTTAGTAATTCAATTCCTACTGAAACACGCATTGATGGTGAAGCAATCACATCCAGTAACTTCTTCATCTCGATTCTCAGAAGAAAAATCCAAGAAAGCTCCACTTTCATTGCACACATTGTGGATACAATGGACATACCATTGAAAAATGCTTTCAGTTTTCTTTAATGCCATTTCAATTGAGGTCTGCAATCAAACCAACAATGAGGAACCAAGATTTTCTTTAACTACCGAAGAAATTAATAAACTCATAGCTCTTGCCAATAACTCTCAGTCCTCTACAAATGATCAGAATATCCCTTCATTGCAATCTTGCCATCTTGTTACATCCTCAAATTTCTTTGGTAATGCCTCTTATAATCTTATTTCATTTTCTCCAAAATCCAATTATCAATGGATTCTCGACACTGGTGCAACAGATCATATGATCTGTTCACCACTATTATATTGCTTTCCTCCCAAGAATATTGATACTTCCATAAACCTACCTAATGGTCAAAAAGTTCCAGCCACTCATATTGGCACAATCTGTCTCTCTAATCAAATATTCTTATCAAATGTACTATGTGTACCTCTTTTTTTTGTTAATCTTTTACCTGTTTCTAAACTCACTAAATGTTCTAATATTTGCTTATCTTTTTCTCATTCTCACTGCTTTTTACAGGACCAATCCCTGAAGAAGATGATTGGGATTGCATTTGAGAAACAAGGGCTCTACATCTTACAGCAAGCTGCTCTTAAGGCTTCTTCCTACCACACATCTAAATCTAACTCAGTCCCTTTTGCTTCTGTTGTCTTGCAAAATTCTCTAGATATCTAGCATTACAGATTTGGCCATGTATCCTCTTCTAGATTACTTTTCCTCAAGCAATTAGATCCCTCAATCTCTATCAATTCTCAAAATGTTTGTGATGTATGTCCATTAGCAAAACAAAGAAAGTTACCCTTTACTTGTATCTCATACCAATTCTAATAAAAGTTTTGATTTGATACATTGTGACTTATGGGGTCCATTAGCAACAATTTCTTACTCGGGTTTTAAATTCTTCCTAACAATTGTTGATGATTTTACAAGATGTACTTGGGTTTATATGTTTAAAACCAAGTCTGAAGTTTCTTTCACACTCAAGAATTTTTGCAATATGATAAAAACTCAATTCAATACATCTGTCAAAATAGTAAGGTCTGATAATGGACCAGAATTTTTCATAAATGATTTTTATCATGAAAATGGGATTTTACACCAAAAAAGTTGTGTAGAAACTCCACAACAAAATGGAGTAGTTGAAAGGAAACATCAACACTTAATCAGCACAACTAAAGCCTTAATGTTTCGAGCTAATATCCCCTTATCTTTTGGAGTGATTGTGTACTAGCTGCTGCTCATATAATAAATAGAATTCCTACCCCACTTCTCAAAAATAAAACACCTTATGAAATGTTGTTTAACAAAATACCAAAATTTTCTCATCTAAAGGTTTTTGGCTGCTTTTGTTTTACATCTACATCGCAACATCACAGACAAAAATTCGATCCAAGAGCTACAAAGTGTCTTCCTTGGATATCTTTATGATATCAAAAGTTATAAAGTCATGGATCTCAATAGCAACCAAATTTTCGTTTCAAGGAATGTTACATTCCATGAAAATATTTTTCCATTTCAAGCAGTCCCTCCAGATTCTCATACTTATTCTTTTTTGTTCCCTATATCAGAACATTCATATAGCCCAGACTATTGCTATAAAAATCCAGCTGTTGTTCCCAACCAAAGTGATTCAACTTTGTCTATCAATGAATCTTTACCAAACATTGATCTAAATATCTCCATGACTCATGATCAACCTAGCAATAGTCCAAATAGAAGAAAATCTTCTCGAGTTAGATAGAAACCCAATTTTTTGCAGGACTATTTATTGCAGCAATGTTTCTTCAAATGCAACACCTTCTCACTTCTTCTATAGATGGCTCTAAAGGTAATTCATATCCTATCTCATCTTTCTTATCTGCTAGTAGACTATCTAATTCCCATAGAGCTTTTCTTGCTTCAATTTCAAATTGTCCAGAACCTAAATCTTATAAACAAGTTGCACAACTTCCTGAATGGCAACAAGCTATGAAAAATGAGATTGATGCTTTGGAGTTAAACAAAACTTGGAACCTTGTTACTTTACCTAAAAACAAACAGACTATTGGTTGTAAATGGGTATTTAGAGTAAAGTATAAAGCTGATGGAAACATAGAAAGACACAAGGCCAGATTAGTAGCAAAGGGCTATAATCAATAAGAAGGTTTGGATTTTTTTGATACTTTTCTCCTGTGGCAAAGATGACTTCTATTAGACTATTACTTGCTGTAGCTGCAATTAAGAACTGGCATCTTCATCAATTGGATGTAAACAACGCATTCTTACATGGTGACTTACAAGAAGAAGTTTATATGGAGCTGCCCCCTAGAATGTCTAATCCAGAAAATAAGGCCTGTCATCTTTTGAAAAGCATTTATGGCCTCAAGCAAGCATCTAGAAAATGGTTTGAAAAATTGTCTACTGCCCTCATTAGCTATGGTTTCACTCGAGGAACTTCGGACTGCTCTCTTTTCATAAGGAAATCCACAACATCCTTTATGGCATTGTTAGTATATGTTGATGATGTGCTGCTAGCCAGTGATAGCTTACAGGATATTCAACTCCTAAAAGAATTTCTGCATGATCAATTCACTATAAAAGACTTGGGGCCACTGAAATATTTCCTTGGCTTAGAAATAGCAAGATCTAAAGCAGGCATTTCTCTTTGCCAAAGGAAATATGCACTAGAAATTCTTCAAGACACAGGAAGAATTGGTGCAAAGCCTACTGCCTTTCTAATAGAGACCAATTAAAAACTCACAGCCACTGATTCTACTTTGTATGAAGATCCATCAGCCTATAGAAACTCATTGAGAGGCTCTTATACCTAACACTTAATTACAAGACCAGACCTTGCATATTCAGTTCAGGTCCTTAGCCAATTCCTTGCTAAGCCTGCTGTCAGTCATTATCTAGCAGTAGTTAGAGTATTAAGGTACATGAAAGCCACTCCAGGTCAGGGCTTATTAATTCCTCTCAGCATCATCAAAATTGTAACTCAAGGCTTTTTTCGACAGTGATTGGGCAGGGTGCATAGATACAAGGAGAAGTGTCACAGGGTTTGCAGTATTTTTGGGAGACTCATTGGTCTCATGGAAGTCCAAAAAGCAAGTTACTATAAGTTCGATCCTCTGCTGAAGCAGAATATCGAGCTCTTGCAGACACAACATGTGAAGTCCAATGGCTGGTTTATGCACTGCAAGATTTACTGATCACTCATTCCCAGCCAATTTTGATGTACACTGATAGCAAGTCTGCAATGTCCATAGCCTCAAACCCAGTTCAGCATGAAAGAACCAAACATATTCAAATTGACTGTCACTTAGTTCGTGAAAAGCTACAGCAAACCTCATCAAACTATTTTACATTCCATCTAGACTACAGTTGGCAAACATACTTACAAACCACTTGGTTCTTTACCTTTTCATCATACTCTTCGCAAGATGAACATCCTTAACATTCATGTTCATCTTGAGGGGGGTGTTAGAGTATAGCCTCAAAAATAGAAGTTATGGAATTAAAGTCTAAATATGAAAATGGCAAAATAGAGAATGAGCCAGTTGACAGTTGAGAGTTTTCTATTACTAGTTTCATCTCTATATAAGTATGTGTAAAGCACTTGTATCAAATTCATTCAGTTAATTTTCAATACAAGTTACGATAATTTTTCCTCTTTTTTCTCTGTTTTCTAGTTCTGTGCTTTTCTATTTTCCTTTTATCAAGTTCTCAACACTTAGAGAATCGATTTATCAAATTAATAACAGAACATGTAAAGGATAAAGTGGTCTCAAATAGTCCAAAGAAAAGAAACTAGTAAAATACAAAAACTACCAAGTTTTATTTCTAAAGAATACAGAAGTCAATTTGGTAAATCTCCAAATCCAGCCAGTGAAATAACACAAATAAGAAACAAATGATAAATACGCCAATTCAAGGACAGTGATTGAAAAAAATAAAAATAAAAATTAATGAACAAGAAGAACATCCCTAGAAGAGCCAACCGAAGACAGCCCATCCCAATACCAAGCTTCCCACCACCTTCTGCATGCTCTCCAACTTCTCCGCTCCGCTCTGCAATTTTGTTTCACAATTCATTATCATATTAGATATATATAAAAAATAAATGTACATATTTCATTATCATATTATATTTTATTAATATATATATATATCTATATATATATATATATATAATACACGCACATCGTGAATAATCTCTTTTCGCCTAAATTCCCAACAGATTGGCCGTCTATCCCCGCAACTTTCGTTTTAGCACTCACTTTCATAAAATTTTAACTTCGTGTTACTGTTTGGTTAAGGTTGGACTTGGAGCTTTGACAGTGCGTGAACAGCTTTGGCTACTGGGTCAGACACGGTAAGATTGACAGAGACTCACGTAAGAAAATGCAAGGACATTGGAAGCGCGTGGGGAACACTCGGGTCACGTGGTAACAATGTTTTTGGGCTGTCGGCGACATTAATTAAGAGACACTTGACTGGTACGTCTCTTCACATGCGTGAGAGGCGCGTGGTGGAGACGCTACAGACGATATTGTCATCCTATTTTGCCTCGAATTGTGCGCACGACAGTGGCCCGCTATCGTACGCCTGCTCCTACGGAATTGAATTATAGAGGTCGAACGAAAACACGCTAAAAATGTGAACACTTTTCGGATCTGGGTACACATTAGCCACCAGGCGCATATTAGACTAACATCATGAACAAAAACACGAATCAGACGTACGTACCTCATCTGATAGAGCCGGGTTGGGCGAAACCGAGTCAAGACTCGGTCCAGGCGCTTCGCTTGGCGGTGCAGGTGGGCCGAGCAACCCAGGAGTACGGCGCCGGTGAAGGCGCATTGTGCTTCTTAGTCTTCTTCTTGCTCGAAGCCGGCGCCGGAACGTCCGCAGGGGGTGACGAAACAGGAGCTGGAGGCGGGACAGATGGAGGAGTCACGGGAGCCGGAACGGGAGGGGACTGCACAGGCGCAGGAGACGGAGGAGAGCTGGTTGGCACTGGAGCAGGTGGCGATCTCACTGGTGTCTTAGCTGGCGGTGCCGATGCTGGTGGGGGAACAGCAGCTGTCGGTGGAGTACTTGACGTAGGAGGAGTGGCTGCTGTCGGTGGAGTACTTGACGCTGGAGGACTGGCTGCTGTCGGTGGAGTACTTGAAGTTGGGGGAATAGCTGGAGGGGTTGAAACTGCAGTGGGTGGTGCCGAAGTTGGAGCATTCACCGGAGCGGGAGATTTTGGTGCTGTCGGGGTAGCAGGTGATGCAGCAGGAGTCGCCACCACGGTAGCCGGCGGTGTTATGCTGGGAGCAGCAGCAGGAGACTGAGCAGTGACGCCGGCCGTTATGATGAATAGAAATGCAAAGGCGAGCGCATTATTGCGATCCATTTCTACTAAAGAGAGAGAATGAGAGATACAGTGATAGTAGCAGAGAGAAGAGAGTATAAGTAGGCGTTAGATCAATGTATTTTCCAGATAAAAATAGACGTTAGATCAAACGTAAAACGATTAAATAACGTTCGATAATTGGTGGGCCATGCACTTCGAAACAAAAGTGGCAACTTGAAACAGTCTGTCAGCCTTGATGTGGGGCCTAATTGCATGTGAGACCAGGTATTAGGTTTTATAACCAAACCGCTCGATTTGGTTTTTTGCATAAGGGCACTTCTGGTACAGCTGGGAATGTTGAGGTGGGGCCTGCGGGATGACCATCCATTGAGGATTGTACACGTAGTGCCATGCATCTATGATTGTTGGGTTAGTATTCTGGAGGTTGGCTAACTTTAGCTGGTTTCTCAGGGACCACCGACGGAAGGGGCCCGCTGTCATTGATCTTATCTCTTTTTGCTTGTCTTGTAAGCGCTTCCTTCTCTTTCTTGTTTCTCTCTTTCTACTTTTTTTTTTTTAATTATGTTAAATTTTATTTTATTTTAAATAATGTAATACTGTATTTGAAAAGGCATGAAAACATGCAGATTTTTTATGTAAGAATTACGTCCTCAACGATTTAGATAACACATTATATAATGTGTATTGCACCATCAAGACCGCAAGAGAATTGTGGGATTTACTTGATAAGAAGTACAAACATGGAAGATGTCAGTATAAAAAAAAATTGTTGTTGGCAATTTTTTCGATTCTAAGATGGTGGATTCTAAGACTGTGATCAATCAAGTTCAAGATCTGTACATCATCCTACATAAAATTTATGCACAGGGAATATCTTTAAGTGAATTATTCAAAGTGGCTTGCAATTATTGAAAAATTGTTACCATTATGGAAGAAATTCAAGAATTACATTAAGCACAAGCGCAAGAAAATGAAACTTGAAGACTTGATTCTCTGACTGAGGATAAAGGAAGATAACCGTGCTTCCGAAAAGAAGGCAGGAAAGATAGTCATGGAATCCAAGGCCAATATTGTGGAATAAGGACAAAGCTCTCAGAATAAGAAGAGGAAGCACAATGACAATGGTCCCAATAAAAAGTTCTAAGGCAAGTGCTATGTGTGCAACAAACAAGGGCACCGTGCTAAGGACTGTCATAATTGCAAGGACCAAAGAAATCTAAGCAAGAGACGTGCTCAAGCCAATATAACCCAAGTGGACAACCTTTCTGAAGATGTCTCAGAAATGAACCTCTCAATAGTGGTATCCGAGATGAATCTGATTGGCAGCAATACCAAGGAATGGTGGGTGGATACTGGAGCTACTCGACATGTTTGCTCAGACAAGAAGATGTTCTCATCATATCATAGCATAGATAATAGAGAACAATTCTTTATGCGCAACTCTTCTTCTTCCAAGGTTGAAGGCCAATGGAAGGTGGTATTGAAGATGACTTCAAGCAAGGACCTTACTCTCAATGATGTACTGCATGTGCTAGAAATTTGAAAGAATTCAATGTCTGGATTATTATTGAGTAAGAAGGGTTTTAAATTGGTCTTTGTCTCTAACAAGTTTATCATTATCAAAAATGAGATGTATGTTGGGAAGAGGTATATGAGCAATTGGCTCTTTAAAATGAATGAAATGACCATTGTACCTCCTATTAAGAATAATAATAAAAACACATCTTCTGCTTATATACTCGAATCTTCAAATATGTGGCATAGTAGACTAAGACATGTTAATTATGATACTTTTCATAAATTAGTTAATATGAAATGTTTGCCTAAAATTGAATTTGATCTAAAGTATAAATGTGAAACTTGTGTAGAGACTAAACTCACAAGAACTTCTTTTCAATTAATTGAAAAAAGCACAGAACCTCTAAGTTTGATACATTCAGACATTTGTGATTTGAAATTTATTCAAACAAGAGATGATAAGAAATATTTTCTTACCTTAATTGATGATTGTACAAGATATTGTTATGTTTACTTATTAAGAAATAAAGATGAGACATTGGAAATGTTTATTCATTTCAAGAATGAGGTTGAGAATCAACTTGATAAGAAGATCAAGATATTGAGAAGTGATAGAGGTGGTGAGTATGAAGCACCCTTCGGGGAATTCTGTTCACAACATGGTATTATATACTAAAGCAGTGGCATGAGAAATTTGACAGTGTAATGATGTTAAATGAGTTCAAAATTAATAAGTGTGATAAATGTGTATATGTCAAAAACACCGAAAATGATTTTGTCATTATTTGTCTCTATGTTGATGATATGTTCATTATGGGTAGTAATAATGAAGTCATTAAAGCTACCAAGACAATATTAAACAATAAGTTTAAATGAAGGACTTAGGTATTGCTAATGTTAATTATCCTTAGGATAAAGATCTCTAGAACATCAGATGGACTGATATTATCTCAATCACATTACACTGAGAAAATTCTCAAGAAATTTAAATAAGATGATAGCAGTTTAGCGAGAACATTTATAGATATAAATCTACATTTATCTAAAAATAATGACAAAAACATATCGTAACTAAAATATGCGAAAATAATTGACAGCCTAATATATGTGATGCATTGTACCCGTCCAGACATAGCTTGGGCTGTAAATAACTAGATTAGACAACGAAATTCAAGTGATGGTCGAGTTAGCTTGAAGAATCTGACATAAATTTAAAATTTTTGAGTGTAATTCACTATACTTACAAGTCATATGATTTCAGACTACCCATGAATTGAAACTGGATTAGTCTGACAAAAATAAAATTTTACTTTGAAAAAAATTAAAATATCACTTACTTTAACAAAAAATAAATAAATAAAGAATTAGACAATGAGGATAAGGTCCTCAAACCCATAAAAACCTCTACTAAGTGGGACGAAACCAGATCACGAGTATATGGTAAGATATAATAATATTCTCTGTTTCAAATTTTATATCTCAAATGATGTAATATTAAATTATCGATGGTGCATTATATCTGTTATAAATATTCTTTCAATTATAGATTGTCACATTATTTAAAATACAATTTTTGGTATAAAAATTTGGAACATGTAGGTTACTCGGTAAGGCAATATAAAATTTAATTATTAGTTAGATTAATTGCCCCAACTGTAATAAACATATTCTCCGCTTCACTTGAATTTTTTTTTATTTTATTAGGATCGATATTTTATTTAAGTAGTGGAAATATCTATTTCACACGTAATTGGTGTGAGTTCGATTTTTCTACTCATATCATTGTATAAAATAAATAAAATTTGTTTTTATTATAATTTTATAAATCTATTTCTATTGAGCTAAGGTCTTTTATCAAATTTTAAGAATTGTAAATGAATTTCAATAATGTAAGGTTTTATTTGGATTGATGAATTTAAAATTAATGGTTTCGATTTAAATGATTTAGATAATCAATATTAAACAAAGTTATCAACTAAATCTTAAATTTTAATAATATAAAAAATATTTAATAAATGTGTGGATTTGAAATAACAAGATAAAAATTAATTTGAAATTCATGATAAGAAAGAATTTAGTTGCATAACCAACCATTATCAATTTGTAATTTAAACTTCAAATCTATATATATATATATATATATATATATATATATATCCATGCAGATAGAGCCTAAAAATACAATTCAAATTATGTAAAATTACCACTTGACATTTATTTTAAGAGAAGTGGCACATACATTTTAAGAATGGAGAATGCCAAAATAAGATTATATAGAACTTGAAAATTAAAAATAAGCTAAAATTTAAAATTTAAATTATATATAGCATTATAATATTGGTTTTGATAAACCCAAAGAGTATTTTATATCAAAACTATTAGTTTCATACCTAATATTTTTTGGAATAAATTTAATCATTATTAAAAAAAATTATTTTTTAGTATAATGTAGAATTATTTTACATTTTTCAAATATATGAAAATATTAAATATAATCATATTTTTAGTTGCAAACAAATTATATAAATATTTAATTTACCTGTACTAAACCTTTTCCAAAATATTACTTCTAAAATTATCCATGTTACTGCTAACAAGGGCAATAGTTCAATAGCATCTCTTACTCATCCCCGCACATAAGCGAATGGTAGGATTTGAGCAGTATGACAAGTAGCTAGGGTAAAGCACCTAAGATGGAAAAAATCCACACACACACACACACATATATATATATATTATTAATTGTACGTACTTGGTTTATAATAGGTCTGGTCGGGTGTCAGGTGGACTTCTTGCACTTGTCCTGCGCTAAACAACTTATAAATCATAAAAACCACATCATATACAATAGCTTATAACACATCAACCAATCATGTGTCTTAACCTTTTTTTTCGATAGATGGGAAAAAACAGAAACAACAAGATAAAACACATACACACCCCAGACGAGGGGTTTGTCTCAAAGCAGATAACAGAAAACTCTGCCAACGAACCAGTCCTTAAGTCAAGAAGGGGGTTCTCCACAATGACCAGTGGTTGTCTCTGAGAAACACCTATATCGGCGAGCTTGTCTGCACATGCATTACCCTTCCTTAGCGTGTGGCAGAAGAGGAAGTTTTCCAGCCTATGAGCATACTGCTTGCAATCTTTAATGAGAGGCTCTTGTATGTGGTCTTGGTAGTCCCACTTTAGAGAACCCCAGTTCAATTGCCAACTTTAATCCTTCTCGAATGCTCACACAGTTTAGAAGTCAGGCTCGAGGCCCAACCCATATACCCATAGAACCCTTTCATCCATTTACTAAATTCATCTCTAAAGAGCTCTTCAAAGCCTACAACACCAGGGTTACCTTTGGAAGCCCCATTCATGTTGAGTTTGATGTAACATACAAGAGAAAATCTCTATTTCACCATTTTGTAAAGTTTGGGGGGCAGGAAAAGCACCCTCACTTAAAAAGGCATCGCAGCTTTCCTGAACTGAAATGTAGATTTGGTTGATTATGGAAGGCAGATTTAGGGGTTCCTTCGAAGACCCAAAGATTCTTGGACTTCTAAATCCACCAAAAACCATTTACAAAGTAAATAAACCAAGGCACATAATTAAGGAAAACACCCTTGAGGGCAAGGTTGTACATGATCCATTGAACGAGGGGCGGAGAGAAAGAATTATGAGCACAATCTGAGAGGATAATGGAGTTCCATACCTGGCCAACTTCAAGGCAGTCTCTTAAGAAGTGTAGAGTAGTCTTTGTTTGGATTTTACAACAAGGGCAAAAATGGTTGGTTGAAATACATCTTGCCACTCTGGGGTTGCTGGTGAGAAGAGAGTCTTTTAACACAAGCTAGGTGAAGTATTTGAGGCTTTGTTTTATTTTTAATTTCCAGGCCCACTCCTAGTAGATGTTCTCTTCTCCATCCATTCTTTAACTTTGAAGGAGCTTATATGCAGATTTGGGGGAAAACAAACCATTCTTATTGTGCCAGATTTTTCTCTCTGGGATAACAAATGCTCTAGAGAGGGGAATGGCAATAATTTGATCTTTTATATTTTTTTATAATTGGGGTTTTGTATGAGAGACATATTCATTTCCCTAGAATTGGAGATACAAACTTGTACTGTGAAATAGATCTCCTCATTTAGAGGGGGGGTTAGGAAGATAGTTGCATTATATAGGCCCATCTCTTACCCAGCAATCATACAAAAGGGAAATGTTGGAACCATCTCCAAATATTCAGGTCATTAGCCTCCAAAATACCCTTCCAGGTTTGAGATTTTCATTTAGGGGGTTGAGTGGGAGAGATATTTTGGACATGGTTGTATTTATTTTTCAAAATCTTAGAACAGAGGGAGGGGTCGGGAGAGTTCAGCTTCCAATTGAGGTTAACTAACAAGGCCCTGGTTATGATCTTTGGCATTTATGATGCCAAGGCCCCCTGGTTTGGATCTTTGCACACGACATCCCATTTATTTCATGTTATTTTACATTGGTCATCTGCTTTGTTTTATCAATGGATAGTTGTTACTTGAGATTCTTGCTGGCCTGGAGTTCTATTTTCACATATAGCTACTAAAGAGTGGCCATTCATATTTTAAAATTGCTTCAATTCCATTTAACAAGAGTCAGGCAGTTGCAGTTGACATAAAGTATGAGATAATATAGCTAGCTGTTGCATGGCCCTTAAGAAGAGATAACGTCTGTGATGCATTTTGATCTTGCAGCTTATAAAAAAGGAAGCATTTGATTTTGCTTCTTATTTTTTTATTTTTATTTTTTTGATGTTCATATGACGCTTAAACCCCAGCCATAGCGGTTGGCAGCTTAACAAGGGATTCACCATATCTCTTAGACTGAAAATGAAAAATTCCATTGGACACATTTGTTTTCTCTGAACCACTAATGAAGTGAAGATTTTACTCCCAGTTCTGTCTGGACCAACATAAACTCTCCAATTTGAGGATCACTCCTTGGGCCATCTAAAGAAACAAGTATAAAGCTTCATAAATCATCTTAATTATTTCAGTAAATTAAAAAACCTCACATAATGCGAAACGAAAATGTGAAAAGGAGAATTGAACAAGTCGAATTCCTAGTAACAAAGTAACATAGGTACTACTCACCCAATAAAAAAACAATTCTTTAAAATTTGTAATTAAAATTTATTCAAAAAAAAATCATAAATATCTATTACATTATATTTGTAGTGTTAGAACACTACTACTATAATAAAGACTATTAATTTAAATAGGAAACTATTGATTCCTATATTTTCTATACTAATCCTAATAAAACCAAGACACAAGATAAATTAAAAATAAATCAAAAAAGGAAATTAAACAATTCTAAAATAAGTTTTCTTATTTTTAGGATACCAAATATATCCTACATCATCATATTAAACCAGTAGGTTTGAATGTTAAAAGACAACAGATTTAATCAGTTGTAACCTACCAGCAAATTAAGGAGAGAGAACAACTGGTGTAGTTTTGAATTCATGCTGAAATATGATCAACCAAAGCTCCTGCAATCCATCTGTAGAAAGCTCAGATGACACAAGCAGCACAACCAAGTACTTTAAAGGCAACTTCCGCTCTTGGAAACCCAATAAATTCTTTGGTGCTTCTTATTTGTGGATGACCAAATTTAACTTGATAAGATTATAGAGGTGATAGATAAAATAGGAGTGTAGCTTTTAGATGATGAAATAAATGAATTGCAGCTACAATGACCTATGGTGTTGATGTAGGAATGCATTCCATTTCAAAATGGTGCTGCACTTCTTTTTTTTCTTTTTTTCTTCAAGTTGTTCAAAGCTCTTGAAAGCATTACATACTAGATTTAAGGTTGATTAGGTGCCAATCCAAAAGCATAATAACACTCCCAAAACTAATCCATATTAGAGGTTTATAGGAGTTTCTACATAGATTTACTTTGCAGTTAGTGTATATTTTGTTTTAACAGCTTTATTCAGAAGCCCCTTCTTTTGTCTCCCATCTATATTCTGCTATCTTTTAAGGTACCCTGAAGTGTTACTTAAAAATTAAATAAACTTTCTACCCACAGCTGCACATTCTTCCATCTCGCTGAGTTGCAGTCTCCATGTTCATTTGTGTACATATGAATCCGAGAAGTGCATGAATCAGATCAATCAGATTATACTATGCGTACATGTTTGCTTTTCAAGGAGGAAGAAAAAGGATTGCTTTCGTCTCCATGACATGTTACCCGGTTCACCTAAAAAATTTTCTATGAATCTGTATCACGCCAAAGAATAAAAGGACATACATCTTGAATATCGGCACAGACAAATGCAAGATATGAACTGAACAATAGTGGATCCTAGTCATGATTATAATAAGAGACATCTGAGACTGAAAGTACACTCTGTATTACAGAGTCACATTATTAAACTTTGTTATCATAAATAGAAATTATGGCTTAAGATTTGCTTTTTGGTAATGGTATAGATATATATATATATATATTGTATATGGTAGCCGCTTATTCTTGAGACCACCCCACTTGTACTTGGTTGCATATTTTGGATTTCTTTTCTTCATTTTTAAGTTGGAAACTAGCTAGATTGCTTATAGATGAGGGGACCTCTGAATTCTGATCATATACTTCTGTGAACATCTCAAAACGTTGCTTTGAATTTAAGGCCACTGATTGGTCTGTAATGGAGGGGACCAGAGCTAGTTTTTAGGACACAGATGGAGAAAATCATAACTGTCTTGTATTTTCTACAATGCTCTCTGTTATAAGTTTGTAGTTCTTTTTGCTTATTGCTGTACTCAATCTAACATTTGACTCAACACGAAGACGTTTTGAGTTCTATTAGTGCTTGAGTACTGTTCGCCATGTGACTAATTTACAACCCAGAAGCACTTTTTCGCAATTTAGCAGAAGAGAAATGGCATGCTAATTAATAGAATATTACTCTTTTTGTCTGCAAAATGATGGAGATAGATGCCCCATGAACTGTGATGTGGAGCTGGAAAAGAGCACTAGAGTTAGCATGCTAAAGTTCTGGGTGATGTAAATGGCGTCAATAGAAACCCATAATTTGAGAGAACAGGCTAGCTACAAACAGTTGTCCAGATTTCCACGAGACCTTAACATTTCTATGATTCTAATAATATAATAAATTTTATATAAACTTCACAAAATATTAAAATAAAAGAGAATGTCACACAAGATTCATAAAATAATTCTTCCCATATGAGATGTGATGATTCTAATTTATACCCACACCAGCTAAAAGCCAAATTCAGTAAAGATTTGTCCTTTGGGGTGGTTTTTTTAGGTGGATGGGACTTTTGTAGATGCCTTTCGGTTCCATCTTGTCATCAAGTAAAATTAATTTTCTAACATCATTTAAACTGCGA
Organism: Nyssa sinensis; assembly: GCA_008638375.1. Taxonomy (NCBI): domain Eukaryota; kingdom Viridiplantae; phylum Streptophyta; class Magnoliopsida; order Cornales; family Nyssaceae; genus Nyssa; species Nyssa sinensis. The sequence goes on along the minus strand of CM018043.1, from coordinate 50,696,280 downwards.
TTAAGCTAATTTATTGTTCACGTGATAAAAATTGTCAAGGGGAATATGATGAACTCAAGGGGAATATGATGAATTAGAGGGAAAGACATGGATTAAAAATGACTGATTTTAGATAATTTAAAATGTGAATCTTTTTGTGAAGCCAGTGCCAAAAAAACACTCCCCTTCCCAGCAAAATTATATTCAGCAGTGTTTGATGATCCATGTATATTTGTTTATATTTTTATTTTAATAAAATATTATCATTAATTATTATTACATTAATTATTTTTTAAAAAATCATCTCATCGATCAACGATTTTTCATATTAATCACTGTTGTTCAGATATTTTTGTTGAACAAAAATACATGTAGCACACGTAACATTATTCAAACTGTATTTTCACACTTAAGTACAAGACTTCATGACATGGAATAAATTTTTTGTTTAGTGCTTTTTTTTCCCTTATAGGTAAATGATGGAATTTGTATACTATAGATTGGTCCACCAAATTATCACCAGGCAAAAACCATTGATTCAGTTTGAGATAAAATAATAATGCTAGCGATCTTATTATTATTATTATTATTTTGTAATACATTTATTTCACTTTTTTTACATGAATATAATTCACATGATTGGTGAATTAAAAAAATAAATGATAAAGTATGTAAAAGGATGAGGTAAAAATGACAATAAAATAAAAATTATTCATAGCATTGCTCGAGATAAAATTAAATGAGTATGTGAGTTGTAAAATCATTAGTTACCCAAGAAGAGAGGGGTCTAATAATAAATAGTAAGAATAATGCTAGGAAATACCCACAAAAATATTATAACACTAACTAATATGAATTAGTTATAACACTTTTAATAATTCAAACAAAAAATTTTAATTTATTTATTAATTTTAAAAATATTCTTCACACCTGCCATTAAAATAAACAATTAAATTTGATATAACTAGCATTAACTAATTGATCTTAAAAGTTATTGTGTGAAGCTTCTATAAATCTATTATACCTGCAGTAATTTTATATTAAAAGAATACTAGTGTCAGTTCATGAGTGTTCATATTTATAATTTAATTAGTACATATATTATACATACTTATTTTATGAACAATCATACATACTGATGCTACATTTTCTAGTCGGTAGGGGCTCCGTTCCTCCACGTCTGTTGAACACTCAAAGAAAGAAATCAGAGGGTTATCAAGTTGGTTCTGGCGGTAGTCACTCCGATGATAAAGTTAATAAATTGAATTGAAAAACTGTAATTAAATAAGCATAAAAATAGAAGCGTACCTTAGGGCCTTATTTATAGGTTGCGGATCTCCTAAGTTGATTAAGATTTGGAATCGTAAAAGTATGGATTTGATCGTCAGAGAATGACAGTTTCCATGTTGAACACTGCGCTTGAATGACAGTTTCCTTGTTGAATATTGTTTCCTTATCCTTAGCTCGGTAAGGTGCTTAAGGCGTCAACAGGCTCGGAACCTTCTTGTGAGTGTTTGCAGTGCCTACTGATCTATAGGTGAACATGAGGAAGGCCATATGTTTTGAAGGCTATATGTTTAAACTTTAAAGGCCATATATTTAAACTTGTTTCGCATGAATGAGCTTTGATTATTTTGCAAGCACAAATATAACGTAGAGATTGCATCTATCACTTTATAACATATCACATACAAATATAATACTAAGCGTCAATTAAATTACAAATATTAAATACACAAAATTGATGATAACATTTCTCTTTTATATTACTCGTACAAGAATACTGAAATTATAATGACAATTAACACCGTTGGCGTGGTTGCGTTAACTAATTGCATTCTCTAAGAATAGATTTTCTATAAGCAATCATAGTGGCATAGTGGGAGTGTTAAAGAGGAAAGCAAAAGTTTATCCTTGATTAAGTTTGATAATCATGTGGCCCGCCGCCCGCATAGTGGACGGTCTTGATTAATGACTGTTGGCCCCGTGCACAAGACGGATCTCCCTCTCTCCCCCATTTCATATAGATCTTCACGAGCACATAGTGAATCTCTACACATCTCATTCTTCCTAAACTGATCTTCATCCTTCCCTCGCCACAAATCCAAAAAAACCTACCAGGATTCTGATTCTTTCTTACCCTGAGACGGAGTTAAAACAACCGATAAACAAAGGCCAAAGATGCCCACAGATGACACATGCACAAACGGTTCTTGCCTTTTCTGCTCCATCAATGAACCAGACCCATCTCTTAGAAAAGCTCGCATCGCCAGATGCTTCAAAGAAATGCCTGTCGGGGATGATCAAGAGCATGTCTTGGCATTAAGTGGTCTCTGGAACACTGCCATGAACCAACCTGATGACCCAGAATTCCCGTCGCTTGGCATCTTTCAATGCATGGCCAAACTTATAGACAGAGGCGTCAGTGATAAAGATTGGCTTTTTAGAGACCAAAACATTTATATTCCTTACTATGCAGCGCATGTTATCGGCTCCTACACCATGAACAAGTCTCAATTTGCCGATATGGCCATTAAATCAGGCGTGAAACTGCCATTAATGGAGCTTACTGAGAGGTAAGATCAGTTGGGTCGAGCAACGAGTAGCTGTTCGAGCCCTCGGTCACCTTGCGAGCCATGAAAGTACATTTCAACAAACAGTTGCAGTGCATGAAGAAGAGATAATAAACTTAGCCATGGAAATAGCTTCAACCTGCCTTGATGTGGTCTACAACAACTTCGTTGGCGTAAAGGGTACTGAGAGATTGAAGTATCATTGTGACCTGCTTACAAGAGGGCTTGGAGGATTAGAGATAGAGAACAAAAGGGCTGAGGAATGGGCTAGCCAACTTCAGTGCTGGTCTCTCTATCTTCTAAACTGCTTCGCATCTAGAGAGAGATCGATCAACCTCATCTGCAAACAAGACTTCTTGGAGGATTTGTGTGGCATGTGGGGTGGGTTAGCGAATTGCACATCGCCGGCCGGACTTGGCCTCATCCGAACTCTGTGCAACACCAAGACAGGAAGAAAGAGCGTCTCCGGTTCAAAGGTAGTCATAGAGAGTTTGTGCAATCTCTCTAGGTCTGCAGATGATTTGCAGTACATGGCAATTGAGTGTCTCCTTTTAATTCTCAGGGACCCAGATACAAGATACATAGTTATCGATATAGCAGTTCTGTTTCTAGTTGATTTGGTTGAACTTAGAAGTGTTGGCGGAAGAAAAAAAGTTGGAGACAGCATCACACAAATACTACTACAAGATTATAGTAAAATCAAATATGGAAAATTGAATTTGAAAAGCAAGAGAGCCCAGAAAGCGTTAGAAGAGATATGGGATTTGAAGGTAGAGAGAAGAAAGAGAGACAAAATGCTGTCAACCCAAAAGGCTAGAGAGAGAAAAACTTTGGTGGGTATGTTGAAACAAGAAGGAAACGAAAGGTTTTGGTCAGGTGACATTGAAGAAGCTGTGGAGAAGTACTCAAAAGCTTTGGATTTGTGCTTCACTGGAGATGAGAAAAGAGAGAACAGTTCTTTACAGCAATAGAGCTCAATGTTATTTGCTACTCAGAGAGCCAGAGTTGGTCATTAGTGACGCAACTCGAGCTCTATGTCTTTCGAGTCAGGCGAGTCCACACGGGAAGAGCCTGTGGCGAAGATCACAGGCTTATGAGATGAAAGGGTTGGCTAAAGAAAGCTTGATGGACTGCTTGAAGTTCGTCAATGGACGCGTCAACTTGGAGAAGACGAAGCATGTAAAGATCCCATACTACGCTGTGCGTATGATTAACAAGCAGATGAATGCCACGTGGCTTTTCGCTGCTGCCAAGTCGAAGAGATACGATGATCACAAAGAAGCACGAAAATCTATGGGTCAGCACCAAGTTGATAGTGAGATGAGAACTGCTGTTGAAGAAGGATCTCACTGGTAAGTTTGTGTATTCTATATAGTATATGACTTCTGTTTGCCTTCTTGTAATACACACATATATTATATCTATATATATGTGTGTGTGTGTGTGTGTGTGTATAGTATGTATACAACGCACTGTAGTGGAACCTTTGTGTTCATCATGTGAGCTTGGTGGTCTCACTTTGAGGCTGACTTTTTTGTTTTGTATTGTTTTGTTATTTTGTTGTTTTAATTTAGATATTTTTTCCCAGGTAAGCCCACCATGGTGGAAGAACTATTATTGAAGGGACAAAAGGGGAAGAAGGTAGAAAGTGGAGGGCGAAGAAGGAAATATGTTAATCTTTCTGGTAAGTTGAGAAATGTCCAATTGAACAAAGAGGATGTATGATGTGTTGAGCATCAACTAATTTGGACAGGGGCAACAATGCTGATTCACCAGAATAGCCTGGTGATAAACATGTGGGTCCATTAGGATGATGGTAGTGTAATTTACACCCATATTATCTCATGAATTTGTCATAGTGTGATCATCTCAATAATTTTAATATTTTCTATGTAATTAATGTAAAATTTATTATATTATTAAAATTATAGAAAGTGTCACACAATATGTAACATGCACATGTGATAATTTCTATTTTTGGTATGACATTTCAAATAAAAAAATACAGTGGAGTTAAGACTTTTATTTTTATTTTTTTTGTGAAGAGAGAGAATGTTAAGTGACTGTAATACTATATATCCTCAATTTTTATTCTCATTTGTATTTTTCAGTATGAGATATTATTATGTAAAATTCTAGAAAATTATATCATGTTCAGTTCACAAATATTATATGATACTACGTCACATGAAAAATACAAATACAAATATAAATTAAGAATACATAAAAAAAATTTATTCTTAAAATTCCAATGAATGGGATTGGTCAAGTACAAATATGAAAATTATTTATTTAATCTAATATTAACACAGTTGCATTGGAGGCTCTTCACACATTGTACCCCATCCTCTTATTTCACTTGTTTATCATAATCATTAAATACTTTTAACTTGTATCGCTTCTAAAATTTAAGTTTTTAAATGAGTTGGTTGTTAACTTGGTATCACAGCATATAAAGCTTTTGAGAGTGTATTAAATGGTCAAATATTTATATTATGTTTGTATAAGTAAGAAAGAAATGAAATGAAAAGATAACATTAATTACGAGAGAGGTGAGAAGAGAGAAGAGTGTAATTCTCTCTTAATGCTTGGATAATTAATGAGGAAAAAAAATATATAATCTTTTCATTTTGCTTGGAAAAAATATAAGAGAAAAAGGAAGAGAAAGAAAATGATTTTATATTATTTTACTATTATAACCTTTGAGATGCCTAGAGATGTTTTTTTCCTCCATAATTTTAAGGTTATTTTTGGTATTATAAAAAATTCAGATCCCTCTCATTTCCCTTCATCTTATGACACTTTTGGAAGCAGATTAAAGTGAATAAAGTAAGGGTTAAGAGACTCCTCTATCTCCCTTTACCTTATTTCATTTTCTTCTCTAATTTTAAACTAAACACGAAATAATATCTCCCTTCTCCTTTCTTCTCTGTTTTTTTTTTTTTCCGAATCCCTCAATCTAGGTGGAATGTTAAGTTCACAACTTTTCTAGCAATTCAAGTTTTTAGATGAGTTTGTTGTTAACAGTTTATGAATCAAATCGATCCCAAACAAATCTTTAATTGAGCCAACAACGAGCTAAGTTTGAGGAGGTTAATTATTTACAAAGTATTAATGTGTTTATTCGTTTATCAACTCAAATTTAATAAATTAACGAATTTCAAAATATGTTTAAGCTTTACTTATTTATTTCTCGAAACTAATCTTAAATGAGCTTATAATGGAGCATAGTTCGAGTAGCTTAATTCATTTTATAGTTTCTACTATTCAGTTCATGAATTTATTAAGGTGGAATTGGAATTCGATTGCCATCAATGTGTTATTTTGAAGAAAAAAAATAAAAATAAAAATAAAAAGAAAAATAAATTCAATTACCATCATTGTGTGTTATTTTGAAAAATAAAAATAAAAAGTGAAAAAAAAAATTAATAGCACATGAGACCAAATTGATTTGTCATCTTAATTCTTCTCCCATTTTAGAAACAAAATGTCCATAATTTTACCATTAATTTAGAATTTCCCCCATCACACAACAAGCACAGTCAAATGCAACTTTCATCCTACAAGAAAAGCATTTACATGAAGTTTCTATTAAATACCCAAAAGGCTACAAAAAAGGTTAAGGGGTCCATCTATAGTAGTAACCTATGCCTTTTGCATAATGGTGGTGGTGCGCGCGCGCGCGCACACACACATACATATATATATATATATATATATACACACTATTTCTTACATTAAACATTTTGATAACAACAAATTAAGTAACCTTAGCATATTTCTAATTGGTTGCCAAAAATTAAATTTATATATTTCCTTGTCTATTTATGTCTTTCAGATTAAGACACTCCAGCAACAATTAAAAAATTGCCAAAGAAATCTTTCTCAATCCTTAAAGTCAAATTTGATAGGATTTTTTGTCACACCTACCATGCTAATATTGATTTTGTGTGAGGCATAAACAATGACCTATCAGCTCTACAAACTCTTCTTCATAATGCAAATTAGTTTGTAGCAGGTAACTTGGCACCATTATTATTGGAATTATGCAACAAGTTTGGTGTTTTACATTTAAAATTATATGATTCTAAAGAAAAGTACAACCACCGCCGTCCCATCACACCGTCACATACTTATTACCAGATGGGAGTGAAAATGAATTGAAACTAAGTGGCTGTTAAAATTAAAAGTTTTAAATTGTAATTAAGAATATTTTGAATTAATCTTCAACAAATTTTTAATTAAAACTATTTTTCACCAAACTCAATTAGTTTAATTTTTTTTATATATAAAATTAGAATATTTGTTAGTTTAAAACTAAATTTGAATCAACCCAAACTTATGAGTTTTAAAATAAGTTTAAGTTGTGCGAAAGCAACCAAATCAATGGTAAATTGATATCTCAAACAAGAATGATAGTAAAAATATACAAAGAAGACACATGATACATGTGATTCGGTAATATGCTTACATTCATAAACAACGATGATCAATCCATTATGTATCAAAGAGATTACAAGAATAAAATACTCACAAATCCAAAATCTCCTTTATACCTAATGATGGCTCACAAAACGACTACCCTCACACACCAACTTTTGAGAAATTGCATTATTATATATGCAGGATCTGTTGGGTGGTTGTCATGAATTTATCCAGATTCTTGATGACCCGTTTTCGATCCGAGACAATCCGAAAAATGAGCAATATGTGGGTTTTAGCTTTTGACCTGTTTTTATTTTTTGGTCCGTTTTACCTCTTATGTTATAGCCTACTTATATAAGAATATTATCTTTTAGGGTTTTGACTGAGGAGAAGATAGTTGTTATTGAGAAAAAAAATGTTTCGGATTTTGAGAGTTTTATGATTTTTTAATCTCTTTGATATATAGTGAACTGATCACCATTACCCGTAGACGTAGGCATCTTATCGAACCACGAAAATTTGTGTCTTATCTGTGCATTTTGTTTATTTTTACTTGTTAGAGATCGATTTATTGTTTGTTTGATCATTTCCGCACATCAGGATCGATATTGAAAATCTAATATGCATCCAAATAGGACAATCTTTTTCGTTCAGATGAGACTCCACTCAGACAGAATTTTTCCTCCGTTCGAACAGAGAGGCTACTGAAATTTTTCTTGGTAACAAAAATATTCAAAACAAAATTAGGTAAAAAAATCTCTATATTGTCCATTTTTCAAATAGCTTCAAGTCACAGAGAAATTATTAAGAATGTAGATAAATTCTTGACAACCACCCAACATAAGTTTGACTTCTTTATCTACTAAGCTCGTCTCGAATCAGTTACTAATTAAAATGAGTTCAAATAACATGCAACTTTATTGGGCACTTAAATTCTAAGATTTATGTGAGATTCACTTGATCCCATAGCTACACTCCCAAATTTAGAACATTCTTTCGCATTATATGCACTCTTGCACTTTTCTAAGTTTACAGGATAAACTTATTATTTTTTCTTTTTGGAAATTATGTAGCTTTCTGGTTCGAATTGCTCAACCATGTTAAAAAAAATTGTTGTAAAAGAATTGAGCATTGTATTCCTAACGTTTATTTTTTATTTTTATACAATGATGGAGAGAGAAGAATTAAAATTATTCTAACTGCGTGAAAAAATGAACACTTATACCACTTAAATAGAATTTCGATACTCATGTAGGATTTAAAATCGTTCTGATACCAAATGTAAAATTTAAAATTACTCTAATACTAATAATTATAACAATTGTTGAACAAAAAAAATAAAGAAAGAAGTAAAGTGAACAAACTAATATTTTATTGCAGAAAACTCACAACCCACCTTCACAACAAAACCCTCATGCTTACTGTTGTGACAATCTCATCTCACATCTATTTAGTCCACTGCATTCTGCCATCTGTATATTTTTCCATCACTCACCACACTTTTCTATTATTTTTGTGACTCACAGCTAAATGTGACAGAAACTCACATATATATATATATATAACATTAATTTTAAGTCATATATTGATTATGACATCTAATCCCATACAAACTAGTAGGGGTGTCAATCGTGTCATGTCATGTCAAGGTAAGAGTATTATACTATATGGGTCGACCCGAACACGATACGATTAATTAATCGTATCAACTTACTCAACCCTAACAAGACCTGTATAATACATGGGTGACACGACATGACCCATCTAACCTGTTTATTAAACAGGTCATGTTAAAACACGAATAATACGACACGACCCGTATAACCCTATTTATTAAATAAGTCATATTAAAACATAAATAACACAATCCATTTAAATTGTATAACCTGCTTTCATAATAAAATTACTTGATAAAATCTAATTCATTCATTTTTAACACATTATAGTAATAATAATCATTTTTAACTGAGAGTAGGTTTTAAAATCTAAAATTCATTAGGGTTTTTGTTTGGAAGTAATTTGCAAAACTAACCTTACTTATATGGGTAATAAATGGGTCAGACAGGTTAGGCGGGTTTGTATTAAACGGGTTTGACACGAATAATTAAATGGGTTATTTCGTGTTAAACGGGTCAACTCGATTATAACCCGAACACGATACGTTTATTAACCGTGTTAAACGGGTTGACCTGTTTATAATCCAAACCCATATAAGCTCAACCCAAACCCGCTAATTACATGTCGGGTTCAAGTCGTGTTATCATGTCGTGTCAAAAAATGACACATTTACAAACTAGTATATCCTATTTAACTATAATAAAAAAACTAACTCTCATTAGAATATTAGTCCAATTATAATTAGGACTATTAAAAAAAGACTCCAAATGTTATTATGACTCAATAAACTAAATTAAGAAACTTCCAAAAATTTATGGGCTTCGTTTAATTGGCCAACAATTCACATATTCATTTTTAAAAATACTAAAATTAGAATACCATATGAATTATATATTCAATTTTTTGTTTAATAATACAAGTTGGAAAATAAATATAAAAAAAAAAAAAAACATGTGCTAAAATATAATTATTTTCTTCTAATCTCACATTATCAAAGTATGACAAACAATTTCAAAGAACTGATTTTGTCAAACTAACAAATGAACAAGTAGGGGTTTCCAAAGAAAAGTAGTATACAATTGGCTGCCATGAGACCCTCAACAACAATCAACTAAAACCAAAAGTTTACACATGTGACTCTCCAAAGTAACTATTTTATTTTAGGATTGAGCTATTATTTAAGTGGTGTAAGTATGTATTTTTTTACGCAGTTAGTGTGAGTTCAATTCTTTCCTCCTTCATCATTGTATCAAAAAAAATAGTGATTTTTTTAGGCTATCGACATCCGTTATAGGGGAAAAAGGGAGATTACTATGTCCAAGAACGATGCCAGAAAAGGGGGGGGGGATTTGTTCCCGATGTTTGATGATAAATTTTAATATTGAAGAAGTAAAAAATTTAATATTAATTGAGAAATAATAGAATTCATAATATGAAAGAACTTATAAATTAGATAAGAAATGTGACCCAAAAAAAGATTGACTCAAAAAAATTTGAACTATGTAAAAAGACCCCAAAAATTTGATAAAAATCTCATTGAGAAGTCAAATTAAAATTAAAATAAGTAGAGTATGACAAACTTTAAATTTAGGAGGGCCAAGAACAAAAATTAGAAGGACGTGTTGGAAACTTTTTAAAAAAGATTAAGAAATTTTTTGAATAAAAAAATTTGAGGGCGGTGAATTGCCCTCTAGTCCCATATAGTTCAGTCCATGACTTCTGCTAATTCTAGAATACCTAGCTGCATAGAGCATTTCTAACAGGATTTACTAGAGATTTCATTTTAGTCAAAATAGAATTGAAGAGAAGAAATCTATCTCCAATAATTTGGTTATTTTGCATAATAGTAATCTTTCTCTATAAATTTAACGGTAATAAGAAACACAATCAATGTCTTGAGGCTAAGAGATCTCCAGTCATCCTCCTCAAATTTCCTCCCTGGTGGTCGGAGTCAATTGGTCAATCGGTTCCTGTTGCCCCAATCTGCTACTATGTGATATTTTGAGGTGATTTTCATGTTATTTTTTATCCAAGACTTTTTTAATCTAATTTTCACATCCTATATTATATTTTAATGACATTTTATAATTTTTCATGACATTAAATAATTAATACACATACTCAAACATTTAACAAACTCTATTTTTCATCATTTAAAGCATTCAACTACTCCTCAAGTTTTTGAACACTAGCGACATAACTCAAGAATATCTTCACTCAGTACATACTTCACATAATCATATCACAATCCTTCCTCCATGTCAAACTAACATAATAAAAGTAATTTGTTCACGATTTTAATATCAACAAGCATACAACACAAGATTCTCATAATCGTGTAGTATTTAAAGTTACACATCCATACGAAGTTGTGCAGCACCGTGAGTACATTACCCAAAAAGATCAAAATGCTAAAGTTCACAAATGTCATTTCATTTCTCCAAAGTGTTTACAAAAGCAATTAGGGATCCCTTATACCATAAGTCCACGATTAAGAGAAAATAAATCAAGAATAGTGGACAAAAGAAGAGATTTTTCCATAAGCAATATATTTTTCCAAAAACATCCAAGGTGAATCCTCATGCATAGCCATGTTAAAGACACCGACTCTTTGTCATTACCTGCAATCTGGTAGGAGTCAAAATATCAATGCTAGTAGAGTGATTAAATATGGGAAGAATAGATGGTGACCGATGTATGCATGTGCTAAGTGTGGTATCACACAAGTGATACATGCCATCATACATTCAAGATATATCAAAATACTATTAAACTAGAACAAGGCATCGACGATTCAAGAATTATGACATATGATTTCACAAACAATAACATCAAGAGAACATAAGAGAGTCAATGATCCACAAGCCACAATCACATGAATTCTCGAAGATTCCACATCATTTCACTTCTTGAAGTTTCAGCATTTTCATCTCTCAAATGATTCTCAACATTCCGTATTTCTCATTTCAACCTCAATTCTCAATCCTAACTATAGATCATCAGATGAACCTAGGTACTTTACAGGCTACTGATCCACTAGCAATCTCATCGAACAAGAAATATATTCAAAGAGAGTGCAATATAACATCATTCTAGTCATCTAGACATTTTTTCAAACACTTGATAAGCAGACAATTCAATATAACACCATTTTTAGTCTCTAAAGCATTTTATCAAACACATAACATGCATGCAACAACTTTTACAAGATCATAAAAGATAATATATATATATATATAGGTATTATCATCTATAGGAACTTTAGATCGGGATTCATGATCGAATACATATTTCTACATACAGAACATAAGTATATCAAGAATCATGCAAGTAAATCACATCTATTATCCTAATCATGGGCCATGATAAAAAAAAATGCATGATACATATGAATCTTATCATGAAAATACAATAGAATGCATAGACCTACCTAAGATCAACCATACTTCAACCAAGGTTAGTAGCCCTACCTCATTCTTAAAGATTTCACCAAACCTTAGCTTTTTCCTTTAATGCTCTTGTTAATCCTTCCGAACCCTATGTTCCAAATGATGTAGATGGTCTTCTAAATGGTATTCTTGCAATAGGTATCTCTACCCCCCCTTCAAATTCTAAAAAAAAAATTATAGAATAAAGGTGAAGGAAGAGAGAAAAATGGAGACACATGCCATGTCTCTCCTTGTGGCTACCTAAAAAGAGGGAGAAAGCGAAAGTGTTGTCAGGTTTTGTCCTCCAAAAGGTCAAAAATCTGATCTTGGCTATTTTACCATTTTGCCCATCCTTTATTGTTTTCCTTCTTTTATTCCTTTTTCCTTTTTGGTCTCTTCTAACTCACACAAAATATCCCATGAAAAATACATAATACATGAATGTATTTTAAATCTCAATAGAATATTTTTTAGTTACAATGTTAGCTTAGTCTCGGTATTATAATAAAATGACGATTTTACCTTTATTAATGATGCTGCACTTTTTGGCTGGTGTGAACTTTGAACTCTGCTCCCTGAAGAACACTCAAAAGGATGATCAGAGGGCCATCGGATTGGCTCTGGCGGTAGCCGCTCCGATGCTTAAGTCAATAAAACTGAATTGAAAGACTATAATGTAAGCTAAAGAATGAGCATGAAAATAAAGCGTACCTTTAGGGTTTAATTTATAGGTCGTGGCTTTTCTAAGTTGATTAGGATTTGAAGCCATAGAAGTAGGGATTGATCATCAGAAATGACAGTTACCATGTTGGATATTGCGCTTGAGAGATATCCGTGAGTGTCAATTTCCTTGTTGATGACTGTTTCCTTTTCCTATGCTCGGTAAGATGGCTAAGGCGGCGAGGAGCTCTGAACCCTAAGGAGTGCTCTGAAGGCCTGTATTTGGACCTGTGAGTTCTGAAGGCTAAATGCCCAAGCCTGCTCTGGATGGCTGAGTTTATTCTGTATGTTCGGAATGACCGAGCTTCGTAGTCACACGTGTCGCATGGAGACTGGTCTTGTCACTTTGTGGTATATCGGTTACTCCCCCCCCCCCAAGCCCTAGTTTGAACTCAACGAGTAACTAGGGCTATATGCTTCTGAAAAGCCATGCGTGCTATCTGTCCAGTTTCCAAGGCGAATATTGGTGCGTCATTTATTGTGCAGCCGATGGTTGAGCTTTCGAGGCCATCATTGCCTACAACCGCCATGACGGTTCGGCTTTGTTAGGCCCACACTTTGAAATCATATATAAAGAGAGGGAAAAGCCTTACATGTCTTCTTTCTTTACTTGTTTTCACTGTATCTGAAGGAGTTTCTGCCATTGTTGAACTTGAGCGACTGGTGAATCCTAAAGTTTCAAGAGTCCTTACTGTCCGAGGCTCTAGTTTAGAACAGGTTCGACTAGTTTTCCCTTTCTTTTCATTTTCTTTTAATTAAGAATTCCATCTTCTCCATTTTGCTTCTAAGCAATGTCTGCTCCTTCATCATCTTCTGGTATTGGTGACGGCACAAGAAGCTCTTCGGAGACGACTGTGCCGTCTCACATAAAAAATGGAGGTAATTATTCCGCCGGTAGTACCGGAAATAGGTCGGTAGGATCCCCCCATAGTTATGAGGTTAGGGTAGTTAATGCCTTTATAAAACCTAGAAATACAGTTGGGAAGGCTTCTGGTAGGCCTTTCCAGAAAGAAGAGGGTGAAAGCCCTGTTACCTAGAGCCTGATAGATGAATTGAGGGGGAAATATAACTTCCCCTCAAATGTTACATGTAGGGTACCGAGCTCCCTAGATCGCCCATACGATATTGAAGAAGGTGAGATATGTGTTTATCTTGCTTGGTTCGAGATGGGGTTGAGGCTTCCTCTCCCTAACTTGGTTAGACAATTTTTCTGTTGGTTCAATCTTTGCCCTGCCGACCTTAACCTTAATAGTTGGCGGCATCTCTTAGGATTCATAGTGCTAGGGCATCAGAACAATGTAGACGTGTCCCTCGATTTGATTCGCAATAATATGGATCTGAAGTACATAAGGTCAGAAAGCCTCTTTTATATGTCTTTTGATAGGGGGTTCAGACCTTTGTCCTCTGTACCCACTTCCAATAAAACTTGAAAGAAGTGGTACTTCTTCGTTGGAAGAGGATGGGAGCATGAAGACTTCCAAGGCCATATCTCAACATTCCCCTAAGTACGGGGTTCAAGGGTGAGACCCATTTTTCTTGTATTGGTTTTGTTTTATATTCTTACCTCTAAACTGCTTTACTGATCACTATTTTTATGTTTTTTGTGCAGATAAGAGTGCCTAGAGGAGGTCTATTTTTACACCCGAGCTCTAGAACCAGTACCGGCAGCTCCTTCAGACATCGAACCGAGCCCACACCGTTATCGTTACACCAGAAAATCTAATGGCAGCTAATAAGTGCGCGGAGGAAATCAGGAAGTCCATTCTGGGTTCATGGGCTCCTGAGCCCTCCAAAAAGAAGGTGGGAGAGGCTCCCTCTTCTACCGAACATCCCCTCCAGGGTAAAAAGAGAGGGAGGCCCAGCTCTTCGGAAGGTGCTCCACCTGAGGAAAAGGGGGAAGCCCCTACCCCTATATCAATGGTCCTTCCTGCCCTTGCCGTTCAGAGCAAGCGAACTGGGAAAGGGAAGACGGCTGCCCCAGCCTTCTAATTGTCTGAGGATCCAGACTATTTGATTGCCAAGAAGGCTTTCGATAATATCTGGACTAAGGGCCCTCATCAGTATAGGGGGCAAAAGCCGAAGAAACTAATGGCTGAGATGATGAGTCTCCACATGAAGGTAACTACTGAACTTTGTCTTCTCGTCTTTTGTTTGTTTGTTGGTGTCATACTTGGCATGTTCTGACCTATTTGATTTATACTTTGTAGAGTATGCATAGTTTGGTTGCTATGATGGTGACTCCTCTGAACGCGGAGGAAGTTGACAAACTTCAAGCCGAGCTGGATGAGGCCAGATTACAGCTCAGGACTGCTCAATCGACGGCTCATGCTGCTGAGGAGAAGCTGAAAGAGGGTTCAAACTCTCTGGCTGTCTTGGAGTCTGAGAGGGATCTGCATGCTCGAAAGGCAAACAAGCTTGAGAATAAGTTGCATAATATTCGATATCTCTATGACCAGAAGCTCCGAGACGCAATCGCCTCTACAGTCGAAGCTGCCAAAGCAGAAACAGAAGTAGAGATGAGGGTTGAAGTCCATGCAATGGGTCGAAAACTGGTTTAGTACGGTTATGATGACTTCAAGACCAAGCTTCTTGCAAAATTCCTAGACTTCGATCTATCATTGATTGAAAGCACTAAGGCTTCTCCACCCAGTGCTGAGGTCCCGAGCAAAGATGGCTGTGCAACTCCTTCCAATCTCCCTCCAGCAGAATATGATTTTTCTTTCTTTTTTTTTTTTTTTTACTGATGTACTTGCACACTTTTCATCAATAAAATTAAAACTTCTTCAAAGCTTGAGTGTCTTCACCCTTCTGAATTGCAATATTTATAAATTTTGAGAACTGTTATGGATGCTAAGTAGATTGACTTAAATCCTTGTTGCTCTGTAGTATGAACCTGGGCTCCAGCCCATTTAGCTTGTAGCCAGTGTTAGGAGAGACGTTCATGAGCTGAGTGTATTGCAGAACAAAATTTGTGATCAGAAGTTATTTTTCGAGCAGAGCAACTTGAGTAGTTCAAACTTATCTAGTAATGAATAACTTGAACATGAGGTCTTTACTATGATCCGTTGGGTGACTTATGACAGTCCACTTGATCATAATAGAAATTTGTGTCCACCAGGACTTAAAATAATTGAATTGAACACCCCCTTTGCCCATCAAAGAGTAACTAACATGTCCCCTTAAGAAAAAATCTTCTTTAGACTAGGCCTGAACAGGAAGTTTCATAGTGATTGAGCCAGAATTGGTAGTAACCGAATTGCATTACTTGCACAAGCTCTAATGCTTTTTAAGGGTCTGTTCTTTGAATGGGCCATGCCAAAAGGGCTTGTAATGAATACCATGCTTCAAAGGTCAATACGCTGGACCAGACCTAGGGGTCTGTACATTAAGGAGACCAAGCCTAAAATACTTGTAATGAGTACAAGGCTTCAGGGGTCATTACGCTGGACTAGACTAGGGGGTCTGTACATTGAGAGGACCAGGCCTGAAAGGCTTGTAATGAATACAAGGCTTCAGGGGTCATTATGTTGGACCAGACCAGGGGGTCTGTTCATTGAGAGGACCAGGCCTGAAAAGCTTGTAATGAATACAAGGCTTCAGAGGTCATTACGCTAGACCAGACTAGGGGGTCTGTACATTGAGAGGACCAGGCCTGAAAGGCTTATAATGAATACAAGGCTTCATGGGTCATTACGCTGGACCAGACCTGGGGTCTGTACATTGAGAGGACCAGGCTTGAAAGGCTTGTAATGAATACAAGGCTTCAGGGGTCATTACGTTGGACCAGACCATGGGGTCTGTACATTGAGAGGACCAGGCCTGAAAGGCTTGTAATGAATACAAGGCTTTAGGGGTCATTATGCTGGACCAGACCTCGGGATCTATACATTGAGTTGAGAACATTTTTCTGAAAGAATGTAAGAGAGAAGGTTTATTGATAATGCTTCCGTAAATGTTCTATATTCCAAGGCCTGGGTATAGGTTTCCCAGCCATGTTTTCTGACCAATAAGTGGTAAGTCTAACAATCTTCGTTACTCTGTAGGGTCCTTCCCAGTTGGGTGACAACTTTCCCATTGTGGGATCTTTGGTATTTGGGAACACTCTTCTTAGGACAAGATCTCCAACTTAAAAGCTGATGGGTCTTAGCCCCGGTCTAGATCTGTTGGCCATCCTATGCTAATATGCTTCCATCCTGATCCTGGCTTGATCCCATTTTTCCTCAAGCAAGTCCAAGCTTTTTGCAAGCTGCTGATCATTGGCTTCTTGATTGAAAGCTTCAGTCCTCAATGTAGGCATACCGATCTTAACTGGGATCATTGCTTCTGAACCATAGGCAAGTGAGAAGGGAGTTTCAGAAGTAAGTGTTCTTCTGGTGGTTCTGTGTGCCCAGAGAACTCCGGGGAGTTCTTCAACCCATCTTTCTTTAGCTTCCTCCAACCTCTTCTTAAGAGCATCCAAGATTATTCGGTTGGTGACCTCTGCTTGCCCATTGGCTTGGGGATGGCTTGGAGAGGCAAAATGTTGACTAATGTGCAGGTCTTGGCAAAATTTCTTGAAAAATTTTCTTGCAAATTGTGTACTATTGTTTGAGATGATAATGTGTGGAATGCCGAACCTGCAGACTATGTTCTTCCAAGTAAAATTCTTGACTTCTTTCTCTGTGATGTGCGTTAGGGGCTCTGCCTCTGCCCATTTGGAGAAATAGTCAATGGTCACTAAGAGGTATTTCCTATTCGGTGTGGCTTTTGGTAGTGGGCCTATGATGTCTATCCCCTACTGAGCAAAGGGCCATGGGCTGACAATAGGAATGAGCTCATGGTGGGGTTAAGGTTGGTGTTGGTAGGGAGCGAACCGTTGGCATTTGTCACAGCTTTGGACATACTCTTTTGCCTACCTCAACATGCTCGACCAGTAGTAGCCCTGTGTTAAAGCTTGGTGGGCTATAGTTCTGCCCCCATTATGGTTTCCACATATCCCTTCATGTATTTCTGTCAGAACATACTGGGATTCTTCTAGAGTTAAACACCTTAGCAAGGGTTGAGAATAAGACCTTCGATAAAGTTTCCCATTCATAATAAGGTACCGAGCTGACCTGATTCGGATCCTTCTAGCCTTGTTTTTATCCTCTGGGAGGAGCCCTTCTTCCAGATACTGAAGGATGGGAGTCATCTAGTTCTGGGTTTGCTCTATAGTTTGAACAACTTGAACCTCTTTTATGCTTGGTTCTGACTGATGGGAGATTTTCAACATGGATTCTCCTTTGGCCTTGATGTGGGAGGCCATGTTTGCCAATACGTTAGCCCTGAAATTCTACCTTTTTTCAATTTTTTGAATTGTGAATTTTTGGAAGGATTGCTTCAGTAACTTCACCAGTTCTGAATATCGAAGCATTCTGCCATCTTGGATAGTAAATTCTCCCAGAACTTGGCTTACCACTAGTTGAGAATCAGAGAAGACCTCGAGGTTCTGAGCCTCGCATTCCAGAGCAAGTTTCATTCCCAAGATAAGGGCTTCGTATTCAGCTTCGTTGTTTGAAGCTCTGAACCCCAGACTTACTGCATTTTCTGTTATTAACCCATCAGGGGAACGTAAAGCCAAGCCGACTCTAGAACCATGGTCGGTAGAAGATCCATCAGTATAAAGTTGCCATGTACCAGAGCTTTCACAGATCTGTGCCTTGTCTTGCAGTGCCGGAGTGAACTCAGCGACAAAATCAGCCAAGGCTTGCCCTTTGATGGAGGTTCGTGGAACATAAGTATGTCAAATTCTTCCAATTCTACTGACCATTTGACCAGTCGTCCTGAGACTTCTGGCTTTCGAAGGACTGTCTTTAGTGGATAGGCTGTTGGGATTTCAATAGGATGAGCTTGAAAGTAAGGTCTGAGCTTCCGTGCTGAGGTTATTAGGGCAAAGGCTAATTTCTCAATTTCTGGATATCTTTTTTTTGTGTCCAACAATGCCCTGCTAACATAGAATATGGGCTTCTGGACTCCCCTGTCCTGCCTGACCAGTGCAGAACTGACAGCCTTTTCGGAGACAGTGAGGTAGAGGAATAGCTTTTCCCCCTGGACTAGCTTTGATAAGAGTTCGGGGGAAGCCAAGTATTCCTTCAGCTCTTGAAAGGATTTTTCACATTTCTCAGACCATTGCAGGGTTCTGTTACCTTTCAGGGCTTTGAAGAACGGCAAGCAGCGATCAGTAGATTTGGAAATAAATCTGCTCAGAGCTGCAATTCTGTCGTTCAGAGCCTGAATGTCCTTCTTGGTCTTCGGGTACTCCAGCCCAATCAAGGCTCTAATATGAGAGAGGTCTGCTTCTATACCTCTCTGAGAGACAATGTACCCCAAAAACTTCCCCTTGGTTACACCAAAGGTGCACTTCGAAGGATTCACTTTCATCTTGTGCTGTTTCAAGATGTCAAACATCTGAGCTAGATGGTGGAGGTGGCTGCCTTTTTGTAGGCTCTTGACCAATATGTCATCAATGTAAACTTACATGGTACTACTGATCAGAGGACTGAACATCTTGTTGACCAGACGCTGATAAGTTGCCCCAGCATTCTTTAGACCGAACGGCATCACTTTATAACAATAGAGACCTCGCTCGGTTATAAATGATATCTTTTCTTGGTCTGAGGGGTACATTTGGATCTGGTTATATCCGGAGTAAGCATCCATGAAGCTCATGAGTTCGTGTCCTGCAGTAGCATCAACTAGCTGATCTATCCTTGGCAATGGAAAACTGTCTTTTGGTCAGGCTTTGTTAAGGTCTGTGTAATCAACACAAACTCTCCACTTCCCATTTTTCTTCTTGACCAGGACCGTGTTAGCAAGCCAATCTGAATAGAACACTTCTCGTATCATCTTGGCGTCTAACGGTCTTTGGATCTCTTCATTAATGGTCTGATACTACTCTGGAGCGAGTGGCCTTCTTTTTTGTCTCACTGGAGGGTGATCAGGATCCACCATCAACTTGTGAGTAATGAGGTCTGGATTTATGCCTTCCATATCCTTTGTTTCCCAGGAAAACACTAAGAGGTTGCTTCTTAGGAATTTTACCATTTCTTCTTGCTCGGTAGGCGTCAAGTCTAGACCGATCTGTAGGTAACACCCTTGCTCTTCCGAGCTAACAAGCACTTTGATGGGATCTCCTACGGGCTTAGCCCTGCTATCCCTTCCTCTGGGGCTTAAAGGCTTATCAATTATGGAAGGACAACCTTTCGTTTCGTGAGGGTGGATGAGATCTGGATCCACGGATTCACAAACGTGCTGTAATTGCTATTTAGGGGCCGTCTCTTTGAGCGCAAGGGCATGACACTCTTGAGAGGTCGGTTGACATCCTCTGATGGAGTACACAGCATGGTTGTGGATGTATTTCAAGCATTGGTGGAGGGTTGAAGTGACTGCTCCCATCTGATGTAGCCATGGTCTGCCAATTATGACATTGTAGGGGGATTTGGCGTTCAGGACCATGTACTCTGACATCGTCGTCTTCTGTCCATCTCCCTCTCCTGCCGTAGTTGTGTAACAACCTGAAAATTTTTTTTAAAAAATAAATAAAATTCTCAAGTTGTTATTATTATTTTTATTATTATTATTATTATTATTATTATTATTATTATTATTATTATTATTATTATTATTGTTATGATGGGTGTATATATATATATATATAAATAAATTAAATTGTTTGGTGTGTATATGTGTGTACATATGAGTGTGTATTTAAATATGTAAATATATATATGTATATATATATGTATAAAACAGTGTGTGTCAGGTGTGTGCCGTGTGTGTGTGTATGTGTTGAGTGTGGCATACTCAAGAGAGCATGCTTGAGGTGGTGTATGGCAGTGGGTGTGTAAGGGGTTAGGTGAGTGCATGAGTGGGATTTTGTGTGTATAAGTGAGTGAAGAGAGTGGAGAGGAGCAGACCTGTCGTGGGATTTTAGAGAGAGAGAGAGAGAAGTGTAGAGAGAGAAAGTGAAAGGAAAGAGAGAGAGTGATGTGTGTGTGCTCTGGTTTTTGAAAGAGAAGCAGAAAGAAGGAAGCTAAGGAGGCCAAAGGGGAGAACAGAGGCAAAGCAAGAGGAGAGAAGCACCATCACAGGGTTGGAAACCCATAACCGTAAGCTTTCTCTCTCTAGAAAATCTCTCAAATATCCAACTTGTTTTGTAGCCTATTGCTTAGATTTAATTGTTGGAACTTATAGAGCATGAAATATGGAGAATTTAGGGACAAGAATCAACCAAAATGGTTGAGAAATGAGGGAGAAAAATGAATGTGCAGGTCATGGCCATGGGGGGGAGTCTGGGCTTTTCATTGCAATTGGGAGCTTCAAAACAGTGTTAAAATGTTCAAAAATTACTTTGGGATGGTTTGGAATCGAAAGAGGGTTTGAAAACACCAAAAAAAATCAAGTTTAAAAACTTGATTTTTACAATTCCGGCGACGTCGCCGGAGAAGGTGACTAGAGACCGCCGGAACCCTACCGGAAAAAAGGGGGGGGAGATGAGGACTGTACGGATCGGGTCGGGTCGGGTCGGGTCGGGCTTGGGCTGACCCGCCCCTGCCACGTGTCAGCCCATTGTTTTAAATTAAAAACCTAGTTTGGCCCGTTTGGTTGCAAGGATAAGAAATTAAGAAATTGGAATTAAATTAAAACCGGGATATCCTATCCCTGTTCTAGGATTAGCCCCTGTTTGGTTAACCTGATTAAGAATAACAAATTAAACTAGTTTCAATTTGAACCTTTTGGAATTTGAACCTTAACCCTGAACTTTCGGAAATTACAAATTGACCCCCCAACTGTTGGAAATTTCACTTTTACCCACCTGATTAAATTATTAATAAAATATTAATTAAATTAATTAATTAATTATTTAATTAAATTAATTAAATTAATTAAATATTCAAATATATTCCGGAGTCCAAATGGGACAAGTCATTAGTGTATTTTGACTATCTCGGCCATTCTGAGACCAATGGTGAGGTCCGTTTTACGAGACGAGGTCCCAAAAAATAAAAGACACGTAGCAACGTATAAAATTACCAAAATACCCCTGAATTGAAATACAATCAAATGAACTCCGAATTAGGTAAACAAATAGTGAAACTTTATTATCTCGAGCATTCCGGACTCAACCGTAGAGTCCGATTTGTGAGAAAAGATCACGAAATGTAAGGACCCGTGTAAAGTGCAAAATGACTATTTTGCCCTTTTTAACCCAGGTGCCCGAATTGAATTCTATGAAAGCCTAAACTCATTTTCTTCAACGTCCCGGATTCAACAGTAGAGTTTAATTTAGCAAAGTAGAAGTTTATAAGATAAAGACGTAAAACTTGATGAATAGCATAATTCAAGTGACGATTAAATTGAGTTTCATGTTATGAATTTTAGGGACACGGAAAGGCAAAGAGAAGGTGACCTGACCTTCAGTGTTCTTACGGTGATTTCACTTGACTACGAGTATACTTTTCCGGTTTGAGATCGATTACCAGGTACGATATATTGTGCTAAGTAAGAAATAGAATTGAGATTAGGAATACTTGTTTCGCTGTATTGATTGTTCACATGTTTGTCTGAGTGTTCACATGCTTATGTGCTACGTGCTAGCTTGTTTAGTTGGATGATGATTATGGGTATACCGCATGTGTTAGTGTGGTATGTGAATCATCTGCTTTGAAGAACTGTTGATGTTATGAATTGTACACTTGAAAGCATGTTTTATGTATGAATGAGATGCATCATTGAGATTGCATTATGGCATGATGAGATTAGAGCATATTGGCATGGTGTGATTCTTTGGACATGGCGTGGGTAAGCACTTGGTGCTTTGCATTATGAGGGTGCAGATCCTGTGGTGAAAAACCCAAAATCGGCTATTAGGTACTTGCAAGCCTGACGGATTCCGGACCGTGAAGCGAGACATAAGTGGCGGTACTCATGCCAGCGGAGAATGACCGTATCATGAGACATGGGTGGCATAAAGTTGCATGAGTGTGTCACGCATACTATTCATATACTATGTACTGTTTATATACTGCTATCATGATATCGAATGCCATGTAGAAATAACTGTACACTTGCACATGCCACGACCTTAGTTTTGTTTCTTGCATTAGCATTATATTGTACCAGCATGTTGAGCTGACCCCTTTAGTGGGGCAAACATTTCAGATGATGTCCCAGCTGTACGAGACATAGAGACGGTCTGATTGAGGATCATGTTGGGCCCAAGGGGCTCTTTCGATATTGTGTAAGGGCATAAGCCCGAGACTGTATTTTATTTTGTAGGTTGTGAACCAATGGACCGAACTTTATACATGTATCAGAACAGTGTACGGAATGTATGAGAATGTCATTATTATCTTTCATTTCTTTATTATTTTATTTCTTTTTGTCTCGTTACTCACGCCTCGGGTTCGCTGGAATTCGGGGCGTGACAAGTTGGGAGGTCAATCCTCCTTAGTAGGGTACTAAGGTTCCCATCAAATCCTACCATGATGACAATGGTGGGCTTCATGTCGTTGGGATTGAGCTTCATCTGTTTGAGGGGTTCGTAGAATAGCACATTCGCAGAGCTCCCTATATCCACCAAGAATCTTCGGATTTCAAAGTTGGCAATCTTGAGGGAGATGACAAGGGCATCACTGTGAGGACAATGCACTCCTACGAGATCTTGATTCGAGAACTGGATCTCAGGTATCGGCCGCAATCTTTTCTCGATACTAGAGATCTGTAAGATGCTGGAAGTAATTCTAGCCTCCCGAGCATACCGTTATCTTGCTCGGTTGGACATCCCTGTGGCCGGGGTATCTGTATGGAGGACGAAGATAACTTGATTGTTCTGATGCCGAAGCTCGTTCCTTCCATCCCTTTGTTCTGGCCTCTAATCTGGCCTATTATCCGGCCTTCTCTGCTGGGGTCTGTCATTGTGGGGGTTCTGCCTCCCGTCCTGCCTAACAAACTCCTGTAGTCATCCTCTCCTTATGAGCTGCTCGATTTCATGCTTAAGGGTTTTGCATGTGTCAGTTGCGTGCCCATGATCTTTGTGAAAATCACAGTACTTGCTCATATCCCGATAGCTGGGATTTCCTCTTAACGGCTCTGGCCATCTTAGATTTTCTCGTGACCGGACTTGCCGAAGAATGTGGGTTAGGGAGGCATTCAAAGGGGTGAAGGTAGTGAATCCCCTTGGAGTTATGCTACTTGAAGTTCTGAAGGCCGTTCTTTTGTCTGAGCTTCTGACCCTCTTTTTGTTTGTACTAAAGTCCTTCTTCTGATCATCCTACTAAGCTTGTTCTTTATTTTTTTGAGAAGGGCCTTTTGCTTCCTTCAAATTTATATACTTCCTTGCCCGATCCATGAGGGCTGCCATGTCGGCAAGAAGGCTCTTTGTCAAAGAGTCTTTGAAGCCTCCCTATGCTAGTCCAGATGTCATAGCAGCTACTAAGAAGTTCGGGCTGCAGTCTGTAATCTCTGTGAGCTCGGCATTAAAGCGTGCAATGTAACCTCGAAAGGGTTCTTCCTTGGACTGTCTTACTTTAAGCAGGAATTCTGGGCCCTTCCTTAACCTCTGACTAGTCATGAACCTATCTAAGAAGCGCCTACCGAGCTCATAAAAGCTGGTAACTGAGCTCGATGGGAGATGGTGGAACCATTTTAGAGCTGTGCCTTTGAGGCTGGTAACTAACGTACGACACATGAAGGCGTCGGAAGCCCCGTGTAGTGCCTTGGTGTGTTGGTAATGAGAAAGATGATCCCCCGGGTCCCCAGTCCCATCATAAAGGGGTGAACTTTGGGACGATGAACTTCCTTGGCCTCTTTTTAGCCATGATAGCAGGGGTGAACGGCGTGGCAAGCCTTCCGAGTAACCTGGCTAGCTCGTCCTACTTTGGAGGGACTTGGACACCCCTCATTACTATAGTGCGGTCCATGGAGTCCGCAATTTCTTCAACTCTTCATGGGTCCTTGGGCGGGACTTCTTGAGAGTCTTGCCTTGCAGTTTCAGCTTCTACATGAATAGGATGGGGATGCCCCATGGCTAGAGGAGGATTTTGGTACTTCTGAACTGGAGGAATGGGAGCTACTTGAGGTTGAGACTCTTGTGGCGCCTGATTAGCCCCTGAAGCCCCTGGGGTTAGAGCCCTGGTGGTGCTTCTATAGTGGATATCTGGGATAAAAGCAAGTATCCCTCTGTCTGCAGTTGCTGATGGCTGTGGGTCTTCGCTAATGTGGGCGACACCTTGGGGGTGAACCGGTTGATTATTGGGAATCTCTTCATGAAATCCGCCGCCTGTGGTGACGACAGGAGGTTGCGTCCTTTGATCAGCTGTGTTGACGGGCGAATTCGAAGGATTGGTTTCGAGGTTCTGGGTAAGTACTGCCAGAGTTTTTGACATGGCAAGTAACTGCTCTTGTATCAACTCGATCTGTTGCTTGACTTGGTCGAGCTCTTGCCGCACAGGATCAGTTGTTCGTCCCCTTCCTTTTCCGATAGGAGGTCGGGGTTGAGGATTTTAAGCATTCTTTCTCGGTCGGAGATTGGGAACCATAGTCCTCCGGTGAGAAGGAGGATGAGTTTGTTCGTAAGTAGAGCACTTTGGCTAAAAGAATGATTGTTGTTCCCATAGACGGCGCCAAACTGATGCTGCACTTTTTGGCTGGTGTGAACTCTGAACTCTGCTCCCTGAAAAACACTCAAAAGGATGATCAGAGGGTCACCGGATTGACTCCGGCGGTAGCCGCTCCGATACTTAAGTCAATAAAACTGAATTGAAATACTGTAATGTAAGCCAAAGAATGAGCATGAAAATAAAGCGTGCCTTTAGGGTTTAATTTATAAGCCATGGCTTTCCTAAGTTGATTAGGATTTGGAGCCATAGAAGTAGGGATTGATCATCAGAAATAGCAGTTACCATGTTGGATACTCCGCTTGAGAGATATCCGTGAGTGGCAGTTTCCTTGTTGATGACTGTTTCCTTTTCCTATACTCGGTAGGATAGCTAAGGCGGTGAGGAGCTCTGAACCCTAAGGGGTGCTCCGAAGGCCTTGTATTCAGACCTGTGAGTTCTGAAGGCTAAATGCCCAAGCCTGCTCTGGATGGCCGAGTTTATTTTGTATGTTCGGAACGGCCGAGCTTCGTCGTCACACGTGTCGCATGGGGACTGGTCTTATCACTTTGTGGTATATCAATTAACATTTTAAGTATTCAAATGAATTCAGATTGTTTTAAAAAAATTTTGAATTCATTATTTTACATTAGAAATCAAATATAATTTATTATGATGTATTATTCATATTATTTTAATATTTATTTCATTTTATTAATAAATACAGGTGTTACAAATTTTATTTATAGTGAATTATTTATTTATTTTTATAGCTTCACTATTTGTTGTGGCATACTTGTTAGGTGCTTTGTTCACAACATAAATACTTAAATCAGAGTCATGGTTATTGATATAATAAGCCTGAAAGAGCTACAAAACCCTATACCTTTTTCATAGTTGTTTGAAACTCAAGATCTCGACGTAAATACACTCAATCCACATGAGAAATTACAACATAATATTAAAGATGATCAAATCCTAGAAATGTAGGTAACGTCGAGGCTCACATATGATCTGAACATAAAATACACTCAATCCACATGAGAAATTACAACATAATATGAATGATGATCAAATCTTAGAAATTTAGGTAACATCGATGCTCACATATGATCAGATCCTTAAATGATGCTTGAAAAAAGAAGGCCAATAAATACATGAAACCCTAAAACCAAACCAAAAAGGGAAAATTCCAAATCTCTAATATAAAGTTGAATTCGAAGCACATCGTTATGAGACCCCCATACCTTTAGAGTGAGAAAGTTGAGGCCAACTCCGCGGCATCACCTCTTTCTCCACTCCTCCTTCTCTGTCTCGACTACCATCGTATTTTGTCCCTGCAATCGAAGAGGTCTATTCTTCCCATACTTTTCTCGGAATTAAAAACGATCACCTTGAGATTGGTGGTAGCTTGGAGTCTGGTTTATTGATTTTCTATGCGAACAAAACTATAACTAAGATCTCTAAATACTAATTAAATGAGTAAATGGGTCATCCTAAAAATAATTATGTGCCACCAAATCATCATTAGACTTGAACTCAAAAACCAAGTTGACCAATTGAACTTATAATAAAAAAGAGTTTGAGCTTGTTTTCACTCTCCAAATATGTCTGTCCAAGGGACTTATTACTAATGATTCCTAAAATTGAAAAGAGAAAACATAAATTTTAATTTCAAGAGTCACTTATAAAAATCTTATTCAGACACTTAAATAGCACTTTTGATAGTATAATCATTTTAAAAAATATTCATCCAAACATCAAATTATTTCCCGAAGAAACAATTCTTATATAATCACTTATCTAACAATTTTAACAAATTCAAATGGACACATGAAACAATAATATCATGATGCATAAACACTTTTATAATAGTTCCAGCAAATTCAAATGGACAGTAAGTAACTAAAGGTTTGTTTAACCCAACGAAAAAAAGGCTTATGGAGGGGAGCTTTTACTCCTAACACGGAAAACAGCAGAGTCGTCGCTAGACCAAATCGCCACTAAATAACAAATTAAACAACAATATCATGACGAATGTGCTTAAGAAGGACTGGAATCACGATATCCGGCGAGCTCAATTGCGGAAGATGTCCCTCAGTTGACATGACCTCCACAATTGACACGCTGCCGAGATTACGCTGGAGATACTCCGACACCACCACTGGCACAGCCAAGTCCTTAATACTCTGTATTATATGGCAAGGCACGGTCACATGGCACAACAACTGTCTCAAGTCACTTTGGAATATGGTCTGCGCCACGCTCAATGCTATATCTGGTCTCATGTTGAACAATGTCCGGCTAAATTCCTGGACCGCCACCGAATCCATGTCGCCGCCCACCACCAACGGCGCAAACCCAGAGCACCAGGCCTTATAATTCGATTGCATTGCTTCAAATAGTTGATCTAGTTCTTCTTGTTCAAATCCCCCATAGTAATCCACATCGTTCAAATACCTAAAAAGAGATTTGCCCATATCACCCGAGTTTGCTTTAATTAAATATTGTAAATGAAGAAAATTTGGATAAAACACAATTAAATATTAATAAGAAAAATAAATGATAAAATAAACAAAACCAAAATTATGATAAAATAATTCAGATAAGATTAACAGAAAATTAGTTTCACACATATAATTAATTTTTTAATAATTAATAGTTAGTAACGTAAAAATATCTATTAATTATTTTTTTTAAGAAATCAACCTCATTTATAGTAAATAATTAATAATTTAATTACTTAATAATTAAAATAAAGATACACATATTTATATATTATATAACAATATTAATTACATAAAGTTAATAACAATAAGAAAATTATAATTTTAAATTATTAGGATAAAAATACACATATTTATGTATATAATATATAAAAATTATTATGACATCAAGTTTTTAATAATAAAAAAATTAAGAATTTTCTTATAATTTATATTAGATATTACACATTTTTTCAATAAAAGTTTATCAATTAATCTCACATATAAATATTCACGTCCTATTTTAATGTTACAAGTCATATAATTTTTTTAAAATTCAATAATAAAGATTATGAAGAAATTTAATAATTGTATTTATTAATTAATAATTTTTAATTCATTTAAAATTATAAATTATTAGAATGCCAATATTAATTGAATTGCAAATTAATTGTTAACTAGCTCCATATATATAGAGGACAACTAGCCTATGATAATTCTCAAAAATTAAGATTTCGTTTAAACAGTGATTCAGATACACTTTTTTTATAAAATTTTATAATTAATTTTTTAAAAATTATAAAAATATATTTAAATAAGATAATTTAAATTTTAAAAAATTAAAAAAAGATTTATTTTAAAATACGTATCTTATATTTTAAAATTAAAAAATTATCTTTAAAAATGTAAACGACACTAAATTTTTGTAACGTGATTCATGTGTGGGCACGTTATGAGTGCGGTGAAGTACCCTAACCAATCACCTCATTGCTCCTGTATATATGGAATTATGAGTGGTCACCTTGGAGAAGCGGAGATCATCACCAGTTTGGTGAAGAGATCGGGGCGAGTGATGGAGGCAATGATACCGACAACGGCGGAAACAGAATGGCCAACGAATATGCACGATTGGACTTGAAGCTCCTCCAAAATCGCGAGTATATCATAAGCATAGCCTTCGAGAGTAGCGTATCGCTCGAAGTCGAAGTAGTCCGGATTGGTTGTTCCGGCGCCCATATTGTCGAAGAGGATGACCCGTCGGTCGTCGGTGAGGTGAGGAACCAGGTGTTTCCACACTGATTGATCAGTGCCGAATCCATGCGCGAGGACGACCGTCTGTTCACCAGATCCTAGCACCTTCACGTTGTGAGCTTCTTCGGCTACCATTTTTCCTGTTCTGCGTTTTGTTTTCTATTTGGTTGAGCTTTTTTTATATTTTCTTTTTGGACAGTGGATAAGGGACGATAGCCATCACACGTGCAGATATTTAAGGGGGTTTGATCAGGTATAGCGAATGTACAAGGTTCTTTGGGTCTACATGGGTGGTGAGATCTCATCGGACCGTCAATCAAGACTATTAGATGATAGATCCTGACGGATGACTTTTCTTCTATGGTTTTCTGGTTTATGAGTTGGGTTACGCTTGCATTATGAATCATTTAATTTCATAACGGCCACCAACCCTCATTAAATGCGTTTCAACCAACTCCAAGTGGCTTACACGATCATTCTCCCCCTCACATTTGGAGAGATTTTTGTGTGGTAGTTTTTTTTTTCCTCCGAAAGAATCTAACATTGTTTGGTTTGTCAATTAAGTAGAACAAGAGGTGGAAAGGGTAATTAAAAATAAAAATTTTAACCACTTAATATAAATGATGCTTCAAATAAAATATACGCTGCGTAGAATATAAAACGAGTGATAAATTAAGCAAATAAATTCACTTATCATAAAACTTAGTTACAGGTACGACTAAGATTTTATTCTAGTGATGTGAATGCTTATTTTTTATATTATTGACATAAATTTGATTATTTCGTCATCATTATATTTATTAAAAACAAATTTGTTACTTGTGAATTAAATTAAAAAATAATTGTTGTCATCTTAAATATGATAATTTAATCGAGTTTGACACTGTAAATTGTATAATTATTGTGTTCTCTTGAGATACTTATATCTTGTTGCATGGATAGTGTCACCGCCTAATAAAATAAGATACATAAGTTATTTACAATAACTTTCGTACTTCTTTTTTTCTTTTCTTTGAATAAATGTTGATTTATATACTAAGTTACAGGTAAATTATACTGATATTTTTTAAGTTTTATTATACTTTACTATCCTAAAGTTTTGTTTCGATTTTAAATAAGGCTCTCAATTATCAATGGTAATAATACAATTCTTTAATTTTTAATTTCATTTCAATTGACGCTAGTTGCAAACGATTGTCCTAAATTCTTAACGATAGTCGTTTACGCATTAAAATTATAGGGTCTCATTTGAAACTCATATGAAATTATAAGACCTCATTTGAAGCTCATTTAAAATTATAAGGTACTAACAGGTAATCAATTTGGAATAGCAACTGTTTGCAATTGGTTTCGATTGAAATGAAATTAAAAATTGAAGATTAAATTGTTATAATTGATAATCGATAGCCTAATTTAAAATCGAGACAAAACTTTTAAGTTAATAAAGTATAATTAACCCAACTATCAATAATTCTGATGATTGTTGCAAACATATAAAATCAAAACTAAAAGTTCAAGTCTGCAAAATCAATTGAAAAATCAAAACTAAAAATATAATAAAGTCTAAAATAATTCGTTAACTGAATCTCAAATGTAGAAAAAATTAAAAAAAAAAAAAAAAGGTAAGAAGATATAGGATGTAGCCTTCTTCAAAAGAGAGGTATACTATTCAAGAATATGTAGAGAATCTTAGAATAATGTGAGACTTTTAAATATGAGTATTCTATATTTTTGTAGAGAAGTCTTGTATCTAAATATCTCTTTAAGTAATGATTTTAGAATAATTATATCGTTATAGTGTGGACACTTGTATAGATCATAACCATTCAATGGCATCTATAAGGGGTTGGGTCTCATTTTCCATTTAACCAAAAAGTTATCTTAGTATATATGATTTTGTATTGTGTTCTATTATTCCATGTAACTTTTGAATGAGGAAGGTGATAATAAATTTTAAAGAACAATAAATTTTTTTATATAATTTTTTCATATTAGTAAATAAAATTATATTATTAATATTAATAATAAATGTATTTATGATTTTGGGTTCGATTCTGATTGATTCGATAATTAAACTAATAATTCTTGAAAACATTATTTTAAAGTTCTCTAGTATTTAGTATTCTAGCTAAGTAGACTGAGTGCCGCGGACTAAGTGCTTGAAACTTCAAGTCAATAGGCGAGTAGATTAATAGATTTTCAATCAACAGATATCTTGATATGTATGTATGAGATTGACATTAGATTATCTAATGGCCGTCGATCCTATTGGTTTCTTTGAATTCTATTCTATCCGGATTTTTTCTAAAACTTGATTCATCATCAAGGAAATGCTTTTGATGTTGGGCTCAAACTAAAATGTACAATAGTTCAGGTTGTCTTTTAGGAAATTAGTATTCATTTGTCTTCCTCCCACAAAAAATAAAATGGTCAATTAGTAGTGACTTTTATCACAGTTTTGAGTAGTTATACAAACTGCTTCACAGCCTATTTGGCCCCGTTTCAAGTTAAAAGATTTACGGTCTATCAACGTAATTTTAGATTAAATTAAATTATCGAAGTGTCTGGACAAATTTAAATAATCGATTGCAAGCTGTAATTATTTTGTCAAAACAGAAAATTAGGTTAAGTTAAAAAAATGTAGCTTCCAAGACTTTTGTTTTTGTATTAAGATCTAATTTAAACAAACTAAACCAATTATTTAAAATAATTATAAATATATGTCATGCACCGATATATATACTTTTGAAATAAAAGAATTAATTGTTAAAGAACAAAAGTCGCATTTTTACTCCAATAAAATTAAAATTAACATGTGAATGTACACGGAAGACACTTTAAATTATATTATAATTCTTTTATTATATAAATCTTTATAGTTTATAGTATGTTTATCTATATATAATATTTATATTAATACGGAAACACATGAAACAAAAGTCAAATCACAATTGTATTAATTTATAAATAGAATATTGCAAAAATAAGTTCTTTTAATTATATCATTTATAAAATATTTAATTTATATTTAACATTATTTTATATTAAATTAGTTGTATACTTTATTAATTCATTAATATTTATTTTAAAATTTTAGTTAAAACACGTGTAGCCAATCACACAAAAATCATTTTTAATATAATTTAAAAACAAATAAGACATTTCATAATTAAAAATTACTTCTGAAATTTTTTTACCAAATATCTAATTAATCTTTTTTGTCATCCTAATCAATTTTAACATATATTAATCCTAACACTAAACTAACTTTTTTTTCTGAAATCCGATCCAAACACTAAACTAACTTATATATTAATCAATTCTTTATTAATTAATTCTCCCTTAAGTATAGCAATACCAAATAGATGCTCAATAATGATATATTATTATAACATAAATCAAATATGCTCGCCAATATGCTCAACAGTCTACCAAATTAAAATATTCATTTATGAAGATAATTTGAGATACATTATTTTGCCTACATTGTTTCGTGATCTGTCTCTGATTGTCATCTATGAACCCTGAGTTATTACGATACCATAAACCTGCTGGTTCATACTTCTCCTAGTTGTTTTGCTTTTAAGGTCAAATGCCCTTTATTCGTAAATGTGCACCATGTGTATCTAAAGAGATCAACAAGGAAAGACATCTCATTATAATTATTCCATCTTATAATTCTATCTTTTTATGAGAGTAGAACCTATTATAAATAGTGGGTCCTGTCTCATCACAGTCGTATCATCTTATAATTCATTCTTTCACTTCTTGAAAGAGTCACTATTCATGAGTCTCAACTCTTTTGAAAGAATATGTTATAAGGTGTGATAAGATATCTATTGTTATTGCTAAAATGATGCTCGCTTCATATTCATCATTCTCATTTTAATCATTTACGTTTTAAAAATTTGTCCAGATCTTATGGAAATTAATATGTATTGTCTGCAAATGCAGGTAACTTAATCCCCTGATTGTACCAGGGCATGAAGGTATGCTACTTTTAGAGAAGAAATTGTCAAGGCAATTATGTGTTTGGTTGTCTTATCTTTAAATGAAGTTATTAATGCATCTCGCTTGTAAGGTCTATAATTATTTGTGGAAAATTACAACCAAAAGAAAAAGTTACTTTGTTTTTCTCAGTCATTTATACTTGTGTGTTTGTTGTCTCTTTCTAAATGAAGCTACTGATGTATCTGTTGGGGGCAATAAAGCGAACACCTTAAAAATAATGGAGAAAACAAATTGAGAGTATTTTTTATTGATTGCTCCTCAATTTATAAACTGAATTAGCAACATGATATATAGACTTTGATAACACTAACTGATAAAGATAAACACCACTTAAACTAAATCTACACATTTAGATTAAACTCTATCTGTGAGTCCATTAAACCAAATTATATTTTTGGTAGGAGTTGATTTATTTTAATCCTAATAAGACTAGGAGTCCTTGTCCTAGTGGGAGTAGTATTTTAATTCAATTAGAATTAGAAATCCTAATTGTATTAGGACTAGGCTTTATATAATTTATATATAATGGGTAGATGGAAGCACGTTAGTTGTGTGTGTTGGGTGCTGTATGCCCGAGCCATGAGAAAACGTGCTGGTAGCCGCAGCCAAGAAAGTAGTGGCCGTAAGTTGCTGAAGTAAAATTGCTCAGCTTTGTTTTGGTTTATATAAAAGCTTTGATTACACGTTTATCGAGATAATTTTGTTCTTTGATAATTAATTCTATTCCATTCAGTATCTTTGTTTCGTTGTCTCCTTCAGCCAGAATTCATTCTTTTGTTATACAGTGGGAAGTAACTTCTTTCAACAAGTTTTAAATTATTTTTGGGTCCAACAATTGGTATCAGAGCTTGGTTATTTTTTTTATTTGTGAAGATGACTTCAATTATTTGTACGGTATATAAATTTGATGGGAAATCTCCTTTTTATATTTGGGAGAATATGATGATGACTTTTTTTGGTTCAAGTGGTTTGACGATGAAATTCATTAAGGAAGAGCTTGTAGCAGATGCAGATGAGGCAACAAGGCAAGTACACTTTAAAACTTTAAATTGTATTCATCAAGCCTTAGATATTTCTGTTCTTAGTAAAATTTCTCATGTTCAGTCTGCGAAACAAGCATGGGATATTCTTACAAAAATATATGTTAGTATTGATAAGGTGAAAAAGGCTAGATTACAAAAATTGCATAGAGATTTTGAGTTGTTGCAGATGGAAAAATCAGAAACTATTCCTGAATATTTTTCGCAGACCGCGGCACTTGTTAATGAGATGAGGACTAATGGTGAACAAATAACAGACCGTCAAATTGTTGAAAAAATTCTTCGAAGCTTGACACTGCGGTTTGAATATAAAGTGACAGCTATTGAAGAGTCGGCTAACTTGGAGTCCATGACAGTGGATGAATTACAAGGTTCGTTGATAGTTCATGAACAACGCTTGAATGAGAGATCAAAAAATTCTGTGGAGGAAGCTTTGCAAGCTCAATTAAATTTAAAGAATGAAAAAGGCGAGTCTCAGAATAATGGAGGATTTAATCAACGTTTTCAAGGCTACTAGAATAGAGGGCAGAATCACAACAATAGAGGAGGCAGAGGCAATAATGGGCAAAACAGATTTGGTGGAGGAAGAGGCAGAGGCAACCAGTGACAGAACAACAATCAGTGGCAAAATAATAATTGGCAGCACAGACCAGTCCAAGGAAGAGGGGATGGTAACAATTCTAATCCACAATCTCATAAATCTAATATTCAATGTTTTAATTGTGGCAAGTTTGGGCATAAAAAGTTTGAGTGCAGATCTAGAAGGCCAAATAATAGAGATCATCAAGCTAATGTTGCTGAAAATAATCCTGGTGGTAATAATGAAGTAGAAACCGTGTTGTTGGCTTGTAATGTTGTGGATAATGATGATGGTGCTAAGTGGTATCTAGATACTGGCTGTAGTAATCACATGTGTGGTGAGAAAGATATGTTTTCTGATTTGGATGAGTCCGTTCGATCAGAAGTAAAGTTTGGAAATAATTCAAAGATACCTGTGATGGGTAAAGGCAGAATAGCAATCAGATTGAAAAATAGGTCTCACAAGTATATTTCAGATGTGTTTTATGTACTAGGTTTGAAACAAAATTTGTTGAGTATGGGGCAACTTTCAGAAAGAGGTTATGATATGTGAATCCACCATGGACTTTGCACAATCAATGATGATTGTATGGGGCTAATAGCAAAGGTAAACATGACTCCAAATCGTTTGTTTCCATTGAGTATTAAATGTGAAAATTTACCTTGCTTTAGTTCTATGATTGATGATGATAGTTGGTTGTGGCATATGCGTTTTGGGCATGTAAATTTTGGCAGTCTTAATTTTCTTGCTAGAAAACATTGGGTTTCTGGTTTGCCCGTTATTGATATCCCAAACAGAGTTTGTGAAACTTGTGTTATGGGAAAGAAACATAGAGATGCTTTTCCTACAAGAAATTCATGGAGAGCCAAGAAGCCTTTGGAGTTGATACACTCAGATTTGTGCTCAATGGAGGTACCTTCTAATGGTGGCAGTAGGTACTTTATTACTTTTATTGATGATTTTAGCAGAAAAGCATGGGTTTATTTTTTACAACATAAATCTGATGCTTGTGATACTTTTAAAAAATTCAAGACTTATGTTGAAAAGTGAAGTGGATTTCAAATTAAGACTTTGAGAACTGACAGGGGTACAGAATATCTTGTTTGTGATGATTTTTTGGAGACACATGGCATTAGGCATCAGTTGACTGCTAGATATACTCCACAACAAAACGGAGTGGCAGAAAGAAAGAATAGAACTGTTATGGATATGGTTAGATGCATGATGAAATTTAAAAATTTGCCTAAAGGATTTTAGGCTGAAGCGGTTGCCTGTGCTATTTATGTTTTGAATATGTGCCCCACTAGAAGTGTTTCTAACAAAACCCCGCAGGAAGCTTGGAGTGGACAAAAGCCTGTCATTAAACACCTAAGGGTGTTTGGATGCATTGCATATGCTCATGTGCCAGATCATCTTAGAAAGAAACTTGATGATAGAGGTGAAAAATGTATTTTTATTGGCTACAGTCAATTGTCAAAAGCCTACAAGTTGTATAATCCAATAACAGAGAAGGTGGTTATTAGTCGTGATGTGACTTTTGATGAGCAAGGAGTTTGGGATTGGTCTCAGAATGATCAAATTCAACCACTTTTAATTTTTAATAATGCAGATCCGCAGATTGAAGTTCAGAGTGAGCCTCAGATTAGTGATCCTCCATCTTCAAATGTGTCATCATCTCATGCAGAGTCCTCCAGGCGTCCTCAACGCCAACGCCACTTGCCTGCTCGCTTACAGGATTATGTTGTTGGTAGTGATAATGAGCCAACTAATGAAGATTTAGTGAATTTTGCTTTATTTGCAGATTGTGATCCAGTGACTTTTGAAGAAGCCTCTCGTGATGATCATTGGATTAAAGCCATGGATGATGAGATCCATGCAATTGAGAAGAACAACACATGACAACTTACTACTCTTCCTAGTGGTAAGAAACCAATTGGTGTGAAATGGGTGTACAAGACAAAATATAAGCCCAATGGTGAGGTAGATCGCTTTAAAGCGAGATTGGTGGCTAAGGGTTACAAACAAAAGTCAGGTATTGATTATTTTGAGGTGTTTGCTCCTGTTGCTAGACTTAATACAGTTCGTATGTTTGTTTCTCTTGCCGCTCAAAATAATTGGAGAATTTTTCAAATGGATGTTAAATCTGCTTTCTTAAATGGTGTACTTGAAGAAGAAGTTTATGTTGAGCAACCTGCTGGCTATGTGATAAAAGGGCATGAAAACAAAGTCCTTAGATTGAATAAGGCTTTGTATGGATTAAAGCAAGCGCCAAGAGCGTGGTATACACGCATTGATTCTTATTTTGGTGAGCATGGTTTTGAGAGATGTCCTTATGAGCATACTTTATATGTCAAGTCTAACTCCCATGGTGATATTCTTATTGTGTGCTTATATGTTGATGATTTAATATTTACTGGCAATAATCCAAAGTTGATTTCAGAATTCAGGGAGGCTATGATAGCTCATTTTGAGATGACAGATATGGGACTAATGTCTTATTTCCTTGGCATTGAAGTTGTTCAAACAGATGGTGGAATTTTTATTTCACAGAAAAAATATGCCAGTGATATTTTGAAAAGGTTCAAGATGGACAAGTCCAATCCGATTTTGACTCCAGTTGAGGAGAGGTTGAAGTTGGTGAGAGATGGTACAGGTGATCTTGTGAATCCAACCTACTTTAAAAGGTTGGTGGGAAGCTTGAGATATTTGACTTCTACTAGGCCAGATATTGTGTTTGGTGTTGGATTGATTAGTAGATTTATGGAAACTCCATATCAATCTCACTTACAAGATGCTAAACGGATTTTGCGATACATTAGAGGTACACAAAGTGATGGTATTTTTTACTCATCCTCTAATAGTTTGGAGCTTGTTGGATATACAAATAGTGATTGGGCAGGTGATACTGAAATGAGAAAGAGTACTTCAGGATATGTCTTCCATCTTGGTTCTGGTGTATTTTCTTGGTCTTCTAAAAAGCAACAGGTTGTTGCTCTTTCAACAAGCAGAGGCAGAGTACATTGCAGCAGGGAATACTACTACTCAAGCAGTTTGGTTACGGCGGATGCTTGGTGTTCTACAACACAAGCAGGATGGACCTACAACCATATTTTGTGATAGCAAGTCAGCCATTGCATTGACGAAGAATCCAGTTTTTCATGGGAGAAGCAAGCACATTGATATCAAGTTTCACTTCATTCGTGAGTTGATAAATAACAAGGAGATCCAGCTTGAATTTTGCCCGTCTGAAGAACAAGTTGCAGATATTTTTACAAAGCCGCTCAAAACAAATTCCTTTTTGAAATTGAAGAGATTGCTTGGTATGGTGAAGCTTGAAGACCTTGGTTTAAGGGAGGCAATGTGAGCCAATTAAACCAAATTATATTTTTGGTAGGAG
Organism: Nyssa sinensis; assembly: GCA_008638375.1. Classification (NCBI taxonomy): domain Eukaryota; kingdom Viridiplantae; phylum Streptophyta; class Magnoliopsida; order Cornales; family Nyssaceae; genus Nyssa; species Nyssa sinensis. The sequence goes on along the minus strand of CM018043.1, from coordinate 50,658,159 downwards.
TTGATTTATTTTAATCCTAATAAGACTAGGAGTCCTTGTCCTAGTGGGAGTAGTATTTTAATTCAATTAGAATTAGAAATCCTAATTGTATTAGGATTAGGCTTTATATAATTTATATATAATGGGTAGATGGAAGCACGTTAGTTGTGTGTGTTGGGTGCTGTATGCCCGAGCCATGAGAAAACGTGCTGGTAGCCGCAGCCAAGAAAGTAGTGGCCGTAAGTTGCTGAAGTAAAATTGCTCAGCTTTGTTTTGGTTTATATAAAAGCTTTGATTACACGTTTATCGAGATAATTTTGTTCTTTGATAATTAATTCTATTCCATTCAGTATCTTTGTTTCGTTGTCTCCTTCAGCCAGAATTCATTCTTTTGTTATACAGTGGGAAGTAACTTCTTTCAACAAGTTTTAAATTATTTTTGGGTCCAACACTATCTAAAAGATAAAGATGACAACTAACTAAGATAAATATGACTAATTAATAATCTGAATTATCTTCAACAGTATCCCCTGTTAGATTTGATGAAATAACATAAAAAAGAGAGAAGAGAAAGAAGGAAAAAGACCAAAAGTCTACATTGTATTAGACTGAATTCTATAAAACTAAACAAGAGAGTTCCTTATATAAGAAGGTTATGAAGTTGTATATGAAAAGTATAAATAAAGAAAATAAATCATGAAATCCTAATTCTACTAGAATTACACAATACTATATATATAACCTTAATATACTTCTAACACTCCCTTTCAAACTCAAGGCGGCGCATGAAAGCGCAAATGATGGTATGCATCGCTAATTTCGATGAGCGGCAGAGACCGTGAAGCTGAGATGGTGGAAAAAATTATGCAATATAATCCATACTAAACACACAATATTTAATCCTGCTACTGAAAAAAAAAAAACATTCAATCAAATCTAAGCAATCAAAGCGACGGCCAATAAACGATGGCGATGGATTCGACTGAGTCGTGAAGGTGCAGGTACTTCGGAGGGAGGCCCTGCGATCGTTAACGGAGGAGTTGCGGGAGCCGGAGATGCCTCGGGAGGAGACGAAGGAGAGTTCACGATAACCGGTGAAGACGCGAACGTCAATGGAGTCTTTTCCGGAGCAGGTGCGAAGGTTGGTGGCTTCACCACCGGAGACGGCATCGGAGCTAGAGGAGTAAAGGTTGGTGGCTGCACCACCGGAGACGGCGTTAGAGCGAAAGGAGTGGTGGTTGGTGAGGCCACTAGGGGATGGAGCGATCACGAATCCAAAGAACAATGCCATTATCATCACAACTATAGAGAAAGCCATTGTAGAGACAAAAAAATCAAAGAACGAAAGCAAAGAAAGAGATAGACAATGGAAAGAGTAAAGAAGGAAACAGAGAATGGCTTTGGGGTCTGCAACACAATAGCAGCGCATCGACGGTGGTGAGGCTGCGATATGGCCTGCTGTTGAGACAAAACCAGAGTTAGCGGCTGAGACGGAATCAGTGCTGCGGCTTGCTGAAACAGTGGAACAAACGATGATGAGAATGCCGAGGTCATGTGTTGGGCAAAACGGTGATGGTGAAGCTTGCTAAGGATGAACTGCTGCTGAGACGAAATCAGTACTACGGCTGCTGAGACGGTGGGAGCCTGATGTGGGGCTGTAATTGTGGTTGTGACTGTGACAAAACCACTGCTTGTTGAGGCGGAACCAAAGCTACGGCTAATTGGGGCTACTGTGAAGGATTGGGTTGAGACGGTGAAACAGATGAAAACAGTTGCAGTGAAAGAGAGAATGGAACCAAAGATGGGAGATTTGTTGAGCTGCCTACTCTAGAACCAAATAAGCTAGATGTAGAACTGGAGTTGAAGCTAACAGAGTTGGTCTCTGAAGAGGAACTAGTAGAACTCAGACCAAAAGTAGTGCCTGAATAACCAAATAGAACCAATGAATAGTGTGACGGAGGTTAATAGTGAAAAAATTGATGGAGTACACTCGGCAGTTCTTGGCGCTAAAGGGAAGGCTGGGAAAGCTGCGGCGCAAAAGCAGAAGTAGCAGAAAAAAGACGGAAGCAGCTGGGCAACAGAAGCAAAAGAAAAAAGAAAAAGAAAGAGAGAAAGCTTAAGCGGCGCAGTAGGGGCTGCTGCTTGGACAGAAGCAAGGAAACCAAAAGAAAGAAAAGAAAGAACCAAAAGTGGCGCTGGGTAGATAAGGCAAAAGGAAGAAAAAGACGAAAGGTGGAATAGGAAAAGAAGAAAAAAGACGCGACTTGGAAGGCAGAAGCGGCGGCTGATTGGGCTACGGTTTGGGCTGCTGCGTTGCTGCGGTTTGGATACCATATTAGATTTGGTGAAATAACATAAAAGAGAAGAAGAGAAAGAAGGAAAAAACCCAAAAAACTACGTTGTATTAGACTGAATTCTATAAAACTAAATAAGAGAGCTCCTTATATAGGAGGGTTATGAGGTTGTACATGGAAAGTATTAATAAAGGAAATAAATCATGAAATTCTAATCCTACTAGAATTACACAATACTATATATGTAACCCTAATACACTTCTAACATCCCCCTTGTAATCCAGCAACCATAGAACTCTTTAGAGTTAATGTTTTCTTTTACCGGTCATTATTTCTTAGATGAGTCGAAGATTTTCAGGTTGAACCTGTGCATGATGTTGTGTTTGATAACCATACATCTTGTGGGGGGGTGATTCTAAAGAAATTTTAGAAGTTTGAATTAAAAACTTATATATGCAAGTCACTTGCTTTTGTAATTTGTGTCATCGAATTACTCTTTGGGTTTAATAAGAAAAATCAAATATAATTACTAATATGCTCAATAATTTAGGAAAAATACTATTTACAAAGACATTCTTTTATATTTATTGTCTCTGTCATCTCATAAAAAACAAGGCAAAGCAATTGAAATGAGATATTTATTATTATTGTGTACAAACTTCTTATTTCTATGTATCACACAAATTAATGTTATGATGTCTTTAATATTATTATTTTAGGTCATATATTGTAATTAAATGACAAATGGATGGAATAAATTAAGAAATGGCTTAAAATTTCATTCTTTTGTTGAGTATAGACCAATAATTTTGATTAATTAACAATACGAAGTTATATATATATATATATATATATATAAATACTGGCTAACTATTGCCACCGTCATAAAATGTGAGAATAATTAATCATTCCTAATTATTCAGGTTTCGGACAAAAAATTGGCTAAGCTCACCGTCATAAAATGTGAAAACCTGCTGCATACTAACATCAAACATTACCTTAGTAATTCGATTTTAATTTTCTATGGAATTACACTATTCCATACTTGCATGATGTTCTCCGAAATCGGAATTGCTCCAAAACAAAAACGAGTCAATAATAAGATCAAAACAAAACCAGGCCAACCAGCATCTCCAACCTACAGTATTATAGGAGAAATCAGTTGCGAAAGAGCATAACAGAACAATGATAAATGTCTCACTTCCTTGCACCATCCTAGCTATCAACTTCTCACAAAGGAGTAACCCACCGGCGGAAGTGAGATATCTTGCATTTCGGGGGATAATACACCCCATTAATCAGCAATATTGTTACGAATGTGCCGAATAAGCACAGGAACCACAACATCCGGTGAACTCAACTGCGGCAAATGACCTTCTGTTGACATGACCTCCACGATGGACTTGCCGCCGAGGTTCCGGTGCAGGTACTCGGAGACCGCCACCGGCACAGCCAGGTCCTTGAGGCTCTGTATTATATGGCAAGGCACGGTCACATGGCGCAGCAAATTCCTCATGTCAAAGCTGAATATGGTGTGAGCCAGGGACAATGCTATGTCCGGCCTCATGTTGAACAAGGTCCTGCAAAACTCCTGCACCACCACAGAGTCCATGTCTCCGGCCACCACCAGCGGCACAAATCCGGAGCACCATGCCGTGTAATTTGATTGTATTCCTTCAAGTAACTGGTCTATGTCTTCTTGATCGAATCCTCCATAGTAATCCACATCGTTCAAAAACCTTAAACAGAATAACGAATTAAAGAAATTGATTGACTAGAATCCTGAAACATACATTAATTTATTCATACTAATCACAATACAGCCTCACAATAACTTAAATAAATTAGACTAAGGTGCCACTTATAATACATTAATTTATACAAAAATAGGCGAATTCGAGCAAGGGTCCACTTCCTATGTTGTTTGTTAGCGTGGATTCAACTCTCTTCTTCACAAAAAAAAAAAAAAAAGTTTATATAAAAAAATAAATTACATTAATCTCTTTTAAAATTTTCACAATCATACTGATATTTTTTAAAAATTTTAAAATTATATTGTTTTTACTTTACCTGACAATATATAAATACCCTTCTCTAATTAATTTTTTTTTCCAAAATGATAATATTGTCTCTTTCATATTTTTTTTAATTTTTTAAATAAAAATTTATTAAAACCTTAAATTTATTTTTATATAAAATAAAAAAATTCAAAAAAGTTATAAAAAATTTTGGTAAAAATTAAAAAAATGAAGGGCAAAAATAAAATAAGAGCAACAGTTTTATCTTTTTTTTTTATTAAAAATTTGACTGTACTGAAATATTTATATATTTTCAGATAAAATAAATAGTGTCAGTATAATAACAAAAATTTTAAAAAAATTAATATAATTATCAAAAAAATCATAAAAAATCAGTATAATTTATCTTATATAAAAATAAAGATAACTCCAACTCATCATGTCCACGTGCTATGACTCTCCATTGTAAATTTTAAGGTTTTTTGCAATTATTAATAAATATAATTTTATAAAATTAAAAAGTGTTAGAAGTTAGCACACCAAAAGAATCTCATCTACATTTAGCAGTATGATTTTTGTCAGAAAAATGAAAAAGAAAATGTTACTATCTCCAATGTAACGTGTTAACTTATGATAGCTTTAAATCGCAAGTGATGTATTTTCAAAGTATTTAATTTGATATATTAAAATATGATAATTTTAAATAATTTTTAAATATTAATTTTTAAATAATATTTAAAGTGAATAACTCATGACTATAGTCACATGTGAGTGTACGACACCAAATATTTAAGCATCGAGTCATTTTCAAATTTTAAGAAATTACTTAAAAATACTTCTCAAAAATTTTTTTAAAACTCTAATTCTAAAAAACTATCCAAACATAACCTTAGCATTTAGGAACATTTAGAATTACAGTAACTAAAAACACCATAATTAGCAAAAACAAATGCAATATATCCAAGACTAATTGGTTGAATTGAACTGACCTTGGAGAAGCAGAGATCATGACCAGTTTGGAGAAGAGTTCTGGTCGAGTGATGGAAGCCATGGCACCGACCATGGCAGACAAAGAATGGCCAACAAATATGCATGAATCCACTTGAAGCTCTTCCAAAATGGCGAGAATGTCGCAGGCAAAGCCTGCAATGGTGGAGTATCGCTCGAAGTCGAAGTAGTCTGGGTTGGTTGTTCCGGCGCCCATGTTGTCGAAAAGGATGACACGGTAATCGTCGACGAGGTGAGGGACGAGATGCTTCCACACCGACTGATCGGTGCCGAAGCCATGTGCAAGAACAACGGTCTCCTTGCCTGATCCCAATACCCTGACGTTGTGAGCTTCTTCAACAATCCCCATTTGCCTCTGCTTCGCTCTGTTTTTCTTTTCTTGGCCTCGTACTAAGGAGAATAGAATTACTGATAACGTGTGTAACGTGTTAGAGACGTACACAGATATATACATGTATATATGTATAGGACAATGCTGCTGTATCAAATGTGGTGCCAATTTTAAAATGTGCAGTGCTTGAATCCAAATCTCGTTAGAAATTTTTTTTTTTTATTTATTTATGTATCATAATTTTAAGATATTACGTATATATTTATATTTATATTATGTGATTATTTAATTTTATTAATTAAAAAATTAAATAAATTAAAAAATGCATACGAATTATATATGTACCAAAAAAATCTCCCGTACCAAGCTTGAAACAAAGCATTATCCTTTTAAAATTTAGTCAAGAAATAAAAATTACTGTTCCATGATGTATCATTTGACCTCTTGGAATATAATAAAAAAAAACCCATATTTAATATCATATTTAGCATAAAAAATAATACATGTTATTTCATATCATATCATTCGGTGATTGCAAAATTTCATCTTTTATTTTGTATTACTTGTTATATTAAAAAAATGACATTTGAACATTAAAGCAAGGTTAAAAAAATATAATATTTTAGTACTATAATAATATTAAAATATAATTTTTATATATTAAAAATATCATTTTATATTAAAAATACTCTAAGCTTGAACTTATTTAAAAAATTGGATCGATATTCAATACTTTCTTAGAATCATAATTTTAAGAATTAGATGATATATCACACACATATATATATATATATATATATATTAGTAACTGAAGATGTAATATAGCATCTAATCACATTGTGCAATAATCAAAGTATGATAAAAAAAGAAAATCCAATCCTTATTTAAAACCGTACTTTAATAAAAATTAATTAAAATAAGTAAACACTCTTTTTATTTTTAGGTAAAAACTCTATTTTCAGACTCGAACTTGGCATTCCTTATATGTTTTTATATATATATATATATATAGACACACAGACACATGCCCTAATATTGGCGGGTACTTAAACGGTGTATGGTCTGGGCTGACCCTCCCTGGCCCTGAAAATGTATTTGTCAGTCTCCCCCCAAAGAACCGGACATCGTCATTCTTTGGCAGAAGGGCAGGGTCCCATCCTCTGCCCAGACTAGGTACAATTTCCCAAGATAATAAGTCCAAAACTACTGCTTGAAGTCCCCAGCCCTCCTCGGATCCTGAAATTTTTTAATTTTTTATTGATGAATGAGGTGCGTATATTAGATCAAGCCAAATCAAGATGATGTTATGCAAACAAGTAGTTTATTTTTTAGACTAATTTTTGCCTATATGGCAATATGTGATTGGGCCGGCTTACAATTCAAGTCACAAAAACTTCTCCTCAAATCCAAGAAGTACAAGCCCAAGATAAGAAAAGATGATTATCGATTCAAAGAAATTAGGTAACTTTCTTTTTAAGTAATATATAAGAAATGTTCGAAAAACTCGATAAAAGTTGAGATATATTTGTAAAAAAACGTATAAAACTCAATAAGATTTGAGTGGAGGTAAAATTAAGGCTTCTTACATTATCCAATCTCAATTGAGACTCCACAAAGTACAAGATAGTAGTAACAATCTCTAATGGGAAAGCTATATCTGCTTGAAGAATATGAAAAATAAAGGATGGGCATCTTCTAGCCACATTGTCTCACTGTTAACATACTTGGAATGGGAAGCAAACTCGTGAGGAACCACATTTGTCAAACGCCTGATGAAATGACAACCATAACTATGAAATCCATGGAGTAACATTTTCACATCAAATCTAACCATACCCACAGAAGACCAAATGCCATTTATAGTCCTAATAGAGTTCCCTTCCAAAATAACATCTTGTAATCCTGTTTGCAAAGAAAATTTGAACAGTCTTAAAAGCTGCTAAAAATTCCACTAACTCTACATTCATGGAAGCTGCCTGCTTTTCTATCCGTCAATAAAGTTACCATGACAATCTCTGATGACAACCCCAAAGCTAACCATGTTCAATTTATAAAACCAGACTCCATTAAAATTTATCTAATAAAACATTCCCTGAGGGGGCGGCCATCTTTGAATAGTCACTCTTCAAAGGAGCAGGAGGCATTTGAACCTTTACAACCTCCAAAAAAAAAAAAGAGAGAAAAATCATACCTTGCCAACTCCAGAAAAGAACGACTATACTACTCAAAAATAGAGGGGATAATTCACATTTTTGTCTTGCTACTTGACAATCTAATCTTTGAGAATATGAATCCTAGACTATGTTTCATCCCCACAAAATCCACAACTAGTATCCATAGATATTCCTCATTTGTTTAACTAATTAAACATGCACACTGATGCTGCAGTTTTTGGCTCGTCGAGGACTTGACCGTCGCTAGTGAATAAACCTGAGAAGAAATAAGATCAAAAAGCCACCGGGGAGGGCTCCGGTGGGTTGCCGCTCCGATGGTTAAATGAGATGAAGTAGAAAAGCTCAATTGATGTAATAATATCTTCTTTTTTCTTTGTTAATCATAATCCCCTCTTTTGTACATACCTTTCTCAGTGTATTTATAGATTGATAGGAGCTTTGTTTTTAGTGTCATGCGGTGAAGGTAACTTCATCATGAGCTCTTTATGTCACTGTTCGTCACTGATTGTACAGCGATGTAGGGCTAGGACTTTATTTCATCTTTAGGCAGAGCTAGACTGTGCCGTCTGTCAGGCGGCAGTATTTTCATCATGATAACCTACGTCATAATATTTTTGTAAATGGTTGTACCATCATTATGACTTCGGTATTCCAATGTACTAGTGGAAGCGACGTCGGTGGGCTTTAAGAGATAACTTAGATTATTGTTGAATATGCTGAGATGATAGAATCTCGGTATACTTATTTGACAAGTTTGTATAATCCTAGGCTAGACACGTGTCGGGTCTTGAGTGGGAGTATTTTTGGTACATCAGCTACTCCCCTCCCAAGCCTTAGTTCTTAAAAAACGCGTACAGAACTGAGGCTAGGGTTTCTGTCAGGTTAGGTGTACCTTTTATTTATTAAAGACCACGTGTACACACAGTAATAAGCTTTTGTTTGGTATTTCGAGGAGACATGAGCCGCCATGACATAATTAAGGCGCAGACCGTCGTTTTGAACGAGGCTATGTATTTAATTCAACCGTTTCTTTTGATCTTCTCGAGACATTTTTAAATGTCTTTTTTCCCAGTTCTCTAAATATTTAAAACAATACGCTCTCATAAATAGTGATGTTTACCATTGCGAAATCTGTTTACATCGTTTCAAATAGTTTCGACGTGTTGTTCGAGCGTAATTTCTGGTGAATTCAGGGCGATTTCTGGTGACTGCGAACCGACTGTTTAACTCCGTGGCCGGTAACGTTCTAATTTCCAGTTCTGTTATCTCTTCATCTTTGTTTCCTTCATCGTTTTTATCTTAGTTTTCGTAATTTCGCAACATTGCGGCCATGTCTGGTGCCAATATGGGGGAAATTAGGGTTGAGGCAGAAATTGGGGGTGAAGATGGTCCGTCGTCTTCATCCTCTACTTCATCTTTGTCTTCTTCTGAGTCTGCCCTAGGGTCGAGTGACAGGGAGGTTAGCACGTCCCATAGGGAAGAGGGTGAGAGTCATATGACGAAGGGGATGTTGTCAACCCTTAAGAAGCAATACCAGTTTCCAAGGAATGTATCCTGTAGAGTCCCTAAGCCTTCAGATCGTCCCTCCGACATTAAACGGAGGGAGATCTGTGTTTATTTCAAATGGTTTGAGTTAGGCGTACGCTTCCCGTTACACCCTCTTTTCAGAGAGTTTTTACCTATTTTAACATTTGTCCTGCCGATCTAAATGTCAATAGCTGGAGGCAGCTTTTAGGTTTTATAGTTTTAGGTCATCTGAATAAGGTCCAAGTAGATCTGGACCTCATTCGTAGTAAAATGGACATGAAGTTTCTCTCCACGGAGGGACTCTATTACATTTGTTTTGATCAGAGGTACTGACCTCTGACTTCGGTGCCCTCTTCCAACAAAACATAGAAGAAGTGATATTTTTTCGTAGGGGGAGGTTGGGAGCGAAAAGACTATGAAGGCGACCTAAGTCTTTTTCCTCGGCATACCGACCCCATTGGTGAGTCTTGTTAGATCTCAATTTGGTATACAATAGTGTTTTATGTATCTGTTTCTCTTTTTTGTACACGTGATAATTATGTTCTTATGATTTTGCTACAGATAAAGGGAAGTGGAAAAGGTCAGCTTTCACTCCCGAGATTGAGAAAAGATACGAACAACTTCTTCAGCCTGCCTTCCGACATCACCTGCAAATTTTATCATCTAAAAACCTAATGGCAGCAAGGTTAACTAAGGCAGATGGTGCCAAAGTAAAAAAGTCTATTTTAGCCAGATACGTCCCATCCAGCAAAGCTAAAGCTGGTGGCTCGACCTCCTCGATGCCCGAACCAGCCAAGGTTCCGACATCGTCGGATGCTCGTCCACCTACGCAAAAGAAGAGGAGGGTAATCTCAAGGGCTGCTCGGGAGGCTGCCGAGGCTGCAGCTCAGGAGGCTAGTCAGATGAATCAGTCGAGACCATCTCAGCCTGCTGAGGCACAAGTGCTACAAACGGAAGCTGCCCCAGACGTCCCAGTGATAGCTCCTCCAGGCCCGACTGGTTCTCAAGGGGGGTCGAGTTCGACACTCCTCAATCTTGCTGAAGCACCTAATGGTTCAGAGGCCATAAAGGTGGCTTTAAAGATGGGACTGCCTTCGGGTTTTCAAAAAAAGGGCTCAAGGTAGATTGTAGGCAAATTGATGACTGGTTACGTACGGGTAATATTTTGATTTTTTTTTTTTAACATGTTTGTGCATTGTTTGTAGGGTATTGGGGCAACGGGTTTATTGATGGACCGGTTGGCCGAAGCAGAGAAGGCGACAGGCCTTCAGGATGAACTAAAGAAGGTGCAAGCCGAACTAAAGACAGCCCAGTCTGAAATCAACAAAACCCAATCTGAGCTTAAGATTGCTCAATCAGACCTGAAGCATGTTGAAACTAAGTTGAGGGTAGCTGATGCCAAGCTTGGAGTAGCTCAAGCCAGTGTCTCATCTCTGGAGACCAAATGTGGGGCTTTCCAAGCGGAAAATATCAGTTTAAGTCAAAAGTTGGGAGTTATAATCGATCAACAGGATCTGTTCCGCCGGAAGATGGAGGAGCAAAAGAAGAAAGTCCAAGACACCAAGGTAGCCGCAGCTAAACGACTTGAGGAAGTCAAGGAAGCTACCAAGGAGGCCACTAAGGCTGGGATGATGGACTTAGTGAACTCAATGGGAAGAGAGCTTGTAGATTCCGGGTATCTCCTCTGCAAGAAGAGAATCCAGAAGTTATATCCAGATCTAGATATTTCTCGCCGTGACGATGTAGAAGTAGAGTCACTACCGAGTTCCCCAACCCTACCATATGTGGAGGGCTTTGTTGAAGTTGTCCCTCCTATTTCTTCTATTCCCCCCAAGTCAAAGTAGTTCGGCTTTGTAATTTTTTATGATCTTTTGTACGCTTTGGTTTATATATAAAATTGTGTTATTTGATGTGAATCCGGAATTTCGGGTAAAAGTTTTGTAGCATTTATATCGTTTTAACTTTTCATACTTCCGTAAGTACTTGAAAGAAAACAAAAAACTTTAAGCAAAGGACTTACCGAGATTATCCTAGTAATTAACAACGCGTAAAAGTTGGAAATAAATACTTTGTGGTCCGATGTTGAGAATTTTGACTCCTAGGTCCCGAGGTGACCAACTTGTAATAAAACAAGATGTCATAAAAAACTTTTTGGATTTAAGTATAGCCTTCATATGTCTGAAGATCTGGAGATTTATGTTCAACAAACAGGGATTAGATTCCTGGCGCTCACGTGTGTTAAGGCCATTTGAGATGGATCAGGTCGGTAGACCTATATATTGCATTGGGACCACTCCTACAGCAATCTCGCGCGTAGGGGGCAGTTTGAGATGGATCAGGTCAGTAGACCTGAGCATCGAATTGGGACCATTCCTACAGCAACTTCGCTCGTAGGGGCCATTTGAGATGGATCAAGTCAGTATACCTGAGCATCAAATTGGGACCATTCCTATAGCAATTTTGCTTGTAGGGGCCATTTGATCAAGTCGGTAGACACCTGTGTTGATGAGATACATTTCCTGAAAGATAGGAGCCTTTCATTGATAGTACTTTCTCAGGTGTTCAATATTCCAGGGTCTAGGAATTGGCTTTCCCTCCATATCTTCCAACCAATAAGTCGTAGGCCTAATAATTTTCACAACTTTGTAAGGTCCTTCCCAGTTTGGGGATAGCTTTCCCATTGTAGGTTCCTTGGTATTAGGGAAGACCCTTCGCAAAACCAAATCACTTAACTGGAATGTCTTAACTTTTACCTTCTGATTAAAACCTTTGGCCATCCTCCGACGACATTCTTCCATTCTAACTGCAGCCTGTTCTCTTTTTCCTTCTAGTAAGTCGAGGTTTTCGGTTAGCTGAAGGTGATTAGCTTCCTGGTTGAAGGCTTCCGTTCTCAATGTGGGCATACCGATTTCTACAGGAATGACCGCCTCGGAACCATATGTAAGTAAGAATGGCGTTTTCTGGGTGGCAATTCTCCTTGTTGTTCGGTAGGCCCAAAGTACACCGGGGAGCTCTTCTATCCATTTTCCTTTTGCTCGTTCTAACCTCTTTTTGATGCCATTTAAAATTGTTCGATTAGTCACCTCGGCCTGCCCATTCGCCTGTGGATGTCCTGGTGAGGAAAAATGGTGACTAATGTGGAGATCCTCACAGAACTTTCTAAATATTTTTCCTATAAACTGGGTGCCGTTGTCTGAAATGATAATTCGTGGTACTCCAAACCTGCAAACGATATTTTTCCATGTAAAATTCTTGACATCTACCTCTGTAATGTGAGTCAATGGTTCCGCTTCTGCCCATTTGGAGAAATAATCAATAGCGATCAACAAATATTTCCTGTTTTGAGGGGCTTTTGGCAAAGGTCATACGATATCCATTCCCCATTGGGCAAAAGGCCAAGGCACTCGCAATGGGCATAAGCTCATGTTGTGGTAGATGTTGATATGAAGCGAAACACTGACATTTGTCACATTTCTTCACATATTTTCTGGCTTGATTTAGCATACCTGGCCAGTAATAACCATGGGTTAAAGCTCGATGTGAGATGGTCCTGCCACCATTATGATTACCACATATCCCTTCATAGATCTCGGCTAGCACATACTCGGACTCTTCTGGAGATAGGCACCTCAGTAGGGGTTGGGTGTACGACCTACGATAGAGTTATTCATTTAAAATTAGGTATCGAGCTGATCTGATCCGTAGTTTTCGAGCTTGATTCCTATCGTCAGGGAGTTGCCCTTCTTTTAAGTATCTGAAGATAGGAGCTCTCCAGTCCTGAACAACGTTCTGAGACGTAAACGACTTGAACTTCGTCAACACTGGGGCGATCTCGGGAGGAGATAGATACTTTTGAATCCCCTTCGGTACTGAGGTGAGAGGCCATATTTGCTAAGGCATCAGCTCGCGTGTTTTGTCTTCTCTCTATTTTGTGAATACAGAAAGTGACAAACGATTGTTTTAAAGAGTTTATCAGTTCAGCATATTTGATCATTCTCTCGTCTTTCACTACAAATTCACCCAGAACTTGGCCCACTACTAATTGTGAATCAGAGAAGGCTTCGAGGTTGTGAGCCTCGTATTCTATGGCTAGTTTCATGCCAAGGATTAATGCTTTATACTCGGCTTCATTGTTCGAAGCTCTGAAGCCCAAAGTAACCGCCTTCTCTGATGTAATACCATCAGGAGATCGAAGGACAATACCGACTCCGGCACCTTTATCAGTTGAAGAACCATCCACATATAGCTGCCATATTGCCATAGTTGGGTTAGCATCTAATTTTTTCTTCAGAGATGGGGTGAATTCGGTAATAAAATCTGTCAAAGCCTGGGCTTTAATGGCAGTCCAAGGTATGTATATTATGTCGAATTCTCCCAGTTCTATCGACCATTTCACGAGACGACCCGAAGTTTCAAGTTTGTGTAATATGGCTTTTAATGGATATACGGTTGGAATTATAATTGAATGGGCTTGAAAATAAGGCCTGAGTTTTTTGGCGGATATAATTAGTGCAAAGGCTAACTTCTCCACCTCAGGATATCTTTTTTCTGATCCAAGAAGCGCTTTTCTTACGTAGAATATGGGTTTTTGAATCCCTTTCTCTTATCGAAGTAGCGCAGAGCTTACTGCATTTTTAGATACCGCAAGGTATAAGAAGAGCTTTTCTCCTTTCCTGGGTTTGGATAAGAGCTCTGGGGATGCCATATACTATTTAAGTTCCATAAAAGCTTTGTCGCATTCAGAGGTCCATTCCAAGACCGTATTCCCCCGCAAAGCTTTGAAGAACGGAAGACAGCGGTCCATGGATCTGGATATGAAGCGATTCAATGCTGCAATCCTTCCATTTAACATTTGTATATCCTTCCGGGACCTCGGGGGCTCCAGTTTTGCCAAAGCTTTAGTCTGGGATGGGTCGGCTTCGATGCCTCGATGTGAGACAATAAAACCTAGAAATTTCCCACGGCTGACCCCAAAGGTACATTTGGATGGGTTCAACTTCATCTTGTGCTTGGTTAAAATGTCGAAGGTCCTTTTCAAATGCCCAATGTGGTCTTCCTTCTGCTGGCTCCTGACTAGCATGTCATCAATGTAAACCTCCATTGTGTCGCTAATCAGAGGTTCAAACATTTTATTGACCAAGCGTTGATATGTTGCTCCGACATTTTTGAGGCCGAAAGGCATCACATTGTAACAGTACAAACCTCGTTCAGAGATGAAGGAGGTTTTTTCTTGGTCGAGAAGGTACATTTGAATCTGGTTGTAGCTAGAGTATGCATCCATGAAGCTCATTAATTCGTAACCAGCAGTTACATCAACGAGTTGATCAATTTTTGGGATAGGGAAACTATCTTTTGGACAAGCTTTGTTAAGGTCAGTGTAATCAACGCAGACTCGCCATTTACCATTCTTCTTTTTAACAAGGACGGTGTTGGCGAGCCATTCGGGGTAAAAAACTTCTCTGATTAACTCTGCAGTAAACAACCTCTGAACTGCGTCATTGATTATCCTATGTCCCTCTAGGAGCGAATGTTCGTCTTTTTTGCCGTACTGGGTGGCAGTCTGGATCTGTCGTTCGCTTATGGCAAATACAGGATGGGTCAATACCCTCCATGTCTTTAGTTTCCCATGCGAAGACTGATAAATGAGTTTTCAGAAATTCTATTATCACTTTTTGTTCTGGTAGGGATAGATCGGCACTAATTTGCAAATAATGCTCTTCTTTGTCCAAACCCACCGATATTTTAAGTGGTTCTTGGACTGGCACAGCCATGTTGTCTACACCTCGCGGGCTTAATGGTTCATCGATTTCGGTAGGACATTCCATATTGATACTTTGGTCAGAGAGATCGGAAAGAATGAGTTTTCGAGGTGTCTTGTAATTGTTATTGCTGGGTTTTACCTTTTAATGCGACAACGTGACATTCCCGAGATGACGACTGGGAACCCCGAATAGTGCAGACTTGATCGTTGTGTATGTATTTGAGGCACTGATGAAGGGTGGACGTGACGGCTCCCATTTGATGGAGCCATAGTCTTCCCATGATAATATTGTATGGAGATCAGGAATCCACAATCACATATTTAGCTATCAGGGTTTTTTGTGCTTCGCCGACTCCTACAGTTGTTGGGAAGTCAATACTGCCCATGGGAGAGCTCAGATGTCCATCGAACCCAGCCATCATTGCCGTGGCGGCCTTGAGGTTAGCAATACCAAGCTTCATCTGTTTAAAAGGCCCATGAAATAAAATATTAGCAGAACTACCCGTATCCACCAATACTCTATGGATGTCAAAATTTGCGACTCGAAGGGTGATGACGAGCGCATGCCAGCTTGATCTAGTTCTAAGAACTGAATTTATGGTGAGGGTTTTAAACGTTTCTCCAGCATTAGGATCTAGATAGGGAGTGGTGCTACCTTAGCCTCACGGGCGTAGCGTTTCCTTGCTCGGTTTGAGATACCAGAGATGGAGTTGGTAGCATGGAGGACGGGAATAATATGATTATTTGGTTGAGGTTGCTGACTCTGGCTCAACCCAGAAGTGGACCCTTGATCTTGTCGTTGTGTCTGAGGCCTGGGATCCTGCCGAGGTTGTTGGGGTTTCTGATTTTGAGGGTTTTGCCCGCCATCGCGCTGGACAAATTCCTTCCAACGACCCCTTCGAATCAATTGATCGATTTCCTGTTGGAGATGTCTGCAAAATTCTGTAGTATGTCCGTGATCTCAATGGAACTCACAGTACTTACTACGATCTTGGGTGTCGAGATCACTGAACAATGGTTCTAGGACGCTTGAAATTTTCATGTGCCCGGACCTGATGATAGATCTGGGTAATGGAAGCATTCAGGGGCGGTAGCGGCGCATTCAGAGGTGCGTACGTTTTGAACCGTCCTGAAGTGGGCTGGTTTTGACTTTGGGATATGGTTCTTTTGTCCGGACTTCTTTGCCTTTTGTTGGTATTGCCAGTATTCTGTGTTTGGGACTTATCCTCCGTTTGAGCTTGTTCTTTGGCAAGACGAAGGGACGTCCGGGTATCTTCTAAATTAATATGTTTCCTTGCCCTCTCCATAAGTGATGCCATGTCTACAGGGGAATTTTTTGTCAAGGAGTCGTGAAAACGCCCCAGCCAAAGCCCTGCGTGTAACGCGGCCACCAAAAAGGCTGCACCGTAGTCAGTAATCTCGGTTAGGTCAAAGTTAAAGCGAGCAATATAATCCCTAAGTGATTCTCCTTTCCGTTGCTTGATGGATAAGAGAAATTCTGGACCCTTTCTGAGTCTCCTGCTAGTTAAAAACCAGGTCAAGGAAACGTCTGCTGAACTCATAGAAGTTGGGCACTGAATTAGGAGGGAGGTTGTGAAACCTATCGTAGGGCTGCGCCTTTTAGACTTGTGACGAATGTACGGTACAAAAATGCGTCGGTAGCGCCATGAAGGGCCATTGTGTGTTGATAATTGGAGAGATGATCACCAGGATCATCTAACCCCTCATAAGGTGTGAATTTCGGAACAATGAACTTTCGAGGGCGCTCTTCGGCTAAAATGGCAGTTGTAAAGGGGGTATTGAACCTACCAAGAAGCCTTGCTATTTCATCCTGCTGAGGAGGTTGAATCTCGTTGCGAGCATGAGCGGCCTGTCCCATTGAATCCGCAACTTCTTCTAATCTCATTGGTACTCTGGACGGGACCGAATGTTGACACCCCTGGCATACCGACCTCAGGTCCAGTGGGTTGAGGATTATTCTGACTAGGAATAGCATGTTCTGATTGTCTCTGTAGTGAAGCCGGTGCCGGCTGTAGTGGTGGGCCTGAGTGCACTGGATTAGCTCCTGAGTTTGCAGGGCTAACAGCTCTACCTCTGCTGAAATTAACGGTATTAGGGTGAATGTGTGGCATTCCTCCTAGAATGTCATCTCGAACAGGAACCGCGTCCGGCATGTAAAACGGACGAACACTGGGACCACCTTCTTCGAGTTGCCTTCCTCTTGAGTTCTACCGGATTAGATTTCCATTTTCAGCAATACCTGGAGGAGGAAGAGCCGACGGGTTTTGAGTTAAAGAAGCCAAGACTTGGGATATGGCCAAGAGTTGCGCCTGAGTTTGATCAGATTGTTTTTGCATCTAAGCTCGAATTTGATCGAGTTGTTGTTGGATAGGATCAGGAGGTTGCAACTTCCTCATCCGGAGGTAACGGTTGATTTGATATTGGTGTTGAACGACGGTTAGAGGCCATGACTACCCAAAAACGAAGATGATGATAGCAAGAAAGATGATTGTTTTCCCATAGACGACGCCAAGCTGATGCTACAGTTTTAGGCTCATCGAGGACTTGACCGTCGCTGTGAATAAACCTGAGAAGAAATAAGATCAAAAAGCCACCGGGGAGGGCTCTGGTGGGTTGCCGCTCCGTTGGTTAAATGAGATGAAATAGAAAAGCTCAATTGATGTAATAATATCTTCTTTTTTCTTTGTTAATCATAATCCCCTCTTTTGTACATACCTTTCTCAGTGTATTTATAAATTGATGGAGCTTTGTTTTTAGTGTCATGCGGTGGAGGTAATTTCATCATGAGCTCTTTATGTCACTGTTCGTCACTGATTGTACAGCGATGTAGGGCTAGGACTTTATTTCGTCTTTAGGCAGAGCTAGACTGCGCCGTCTGTCAGGCGGCAGTATTTTCATCATGACGACCTACGTCATAATATTTTTGTAAATGGTTGTCCCATCATTATGACGTCGGTATTCCGATGTATTGTGGAAGCGACGTCGGTGGGCTTTAAGAGATAACTTAGATTATTGTTGAATATGCCGAGATAATAGAATCTCAGTATACTTATTTGACAAGTTTGTATAATCCAGGCTAGACACGTGTCGGGTCCTGAGTGGGAGTATTTTTGGTACATCACACACCAAGCGAAAATTTTAAAGTCCTGAAGTACTAGCCAGCTCTCGCTCATGTCCTTTATAAATCCCCAAGTCCAACCCCAAATGATAGGCACTCCTAATAGAAAAAAGTCTCATTAATTACAAGTATAATACCAAATTATCGGTCCGGAGTTTGGCAAGGACTAATGGGCATGCTCAGAATATTATTGGCCTCAAAATGGAGGAAAATATAACGAACCAAAGCATCATTCCAAGCGGCAAAGTGAGGCAACAGAAGTTCTGCAACCTTAGCTGTGGGATGGAGGATTTGGACTGGAGATATGACTTTGAATGAATGAGATAAAGTTACCCATTTGTCACCTCAAATTCTTATTGAAGGCTCATTCCCAACTCTCTAGCGAACCCTTATATCCAGTAATTTTCGAGCAGCAATAATACTATGCCAACTATAGGATGGATGATAACCCAACCTGGTCTCCAAAAATAAACAATTTTGGGTAGTGTTTAGTTTTTAAGCAAACATGACAATAAAGAATTCAAATGTTGCATTAATCTCCACCCCTACTTAGCTAAAAGAGCAGGTTGAACATCTTAAAATCACAGAAACCTAGCCCACACCCTTTTTCATTGACAAACACATATTATCCTAACTAATCCAACGTGTCTTCCAATTTCCATCTGCATAACCCCACCAAAAATTACTCAAGCAAGCAGCTAGCTCTGAGCATAAGAAATCAGAATAGCAAAAACAGGACATGGAATAAGTTGGAACTGCTTGAGCCACTGCGGTTAACAAAACTTCCTTTCCTTAGATAATAGTTTCTCCTTCAACCGTTTCTTCAACACTCTCTACACTGATATTATTAAATACTTTCTTTTCATTTCAAAAGTAAAAAGTGTTTGAATTTTATAATAATTTAATATCTTTTCAATAAACTTAAAAGTCTAATTTAACTCAAAAAAAGTTTGGTACTGTCCGCATATCTCTGTAAAATAATTAGTTAATTAAATTAATTTTTAATTAATTAAAAAACTAAATTACCTCAAAGTCTACTAATAAGGTAATAGGGAGAAATTACATGATCAAAATTAATATTTAAAATAAATCATGTCAACTAATTATTATATTATAAACCTATATCACAACTCAAATAAAAAGCATCGAGCACAGCAGTACTACAACTTTCATAACTCGAAGAACTCAGTGACTATGACCGGTAAGATATTTCATTAAGGGGAAGGCCGTCAAGAGAACGGTGCTTTAGTTTACTTCCAAAGAAAACTTGTTTGTATGTAAAGGAGGGGACATATATATAGTACAAATGGTATAAATTGAAATTTAAAATCGAATTTCTATATATAATTAGAAAAACATCATACAGAAGTTCTTTTCTAACAAATTGCTCACAAACACACTCCCAAGAAAAAAGGGATTCAAAAACCAAGCTGGGAACTCAGCAGCTTCAATCTATCATTCCCCACCTCTAAAAGACTATGTACAACATCCCCTTCCTCTAATTATTATCATGTAGACCCAATTTTTAACGGATTTGTCTGAATAAAATTTATTATATTTACAAGACAACAGCACAAAAGCGTGCCAGAGCTTTGTTCAGGGAAAAGTGTGAGGTGTATTATCTACTTCATCTGCATTAAAAGAGAATATATCTACCGGGGCACTGGTGCAGTCAACCATGCAGTGATCCCTGGATCTAACATTTGGAGTGCCTTGTTGATGATCCAGATATATAACAATCACTGTGATATCGTCATGGAAATGCCGTCTTACACCCTTTTCAATTCTTTTTATGTCATCATACCTCAATTCTCTTTTTCTTGCAGCCTCCTGAATGGCAGCTCTCACCAATCTCTTCGCTATTCCCTTAAGTTGAAAAAAGGAAAAAAAATATCACTATTATTGGTGATTAAGGTCATAAACAATCAGAATTTAGAAATGTGGTCTAATAAAGTATCTCTGAAGCTATGGGTTGAACATAATTGCATGCCAACTCCAATTGTAACAGTACTAAAGCATGAGAATGGGACACCAAGTGGAGAGAAATAAGAGAACAGAGGTGGGGTCTTACAACTCTCGGATTTTTCAACACTAGTTCGACAGCTGCTTCATCACTTAGTTGTTCCCAGAGGCCATCTGATGCAAATATCAGGAACAAATCTTGTGGTCTCAATTTTCTGATCAATATCGAGGGCTCTGCTGACATTACTGCTCTTCTTAAAGGAACAGGCAATCCAAATTGCTGGAAAAGAGGATCTCTGTTAAACTCAGGTTTCTTCAGATAAATATCTCCAATTGATCTGGACACCTAATAAGGGAAAGTGTTAACAGATAAATCTTGTTTGATATATAATACATAGAAAGCTAAATTAGGTGAATGCATGAAGAGGGCAGAGACCAAAATATGATGTTACAATATTATGAATACAGAAATCAACTCGAGGTAAAGTAGCACAGCTAACAGCTATCAAATAGAATAAATTCAGTAACAGCATCTTTAGAAAGCTATCATGTACATCAAATATCATGTGACTCCTTAAAAGTTCAACCCAGAAGGTCCAGGAGTTGGAGTTGCTATAGTCATGTAAGCACCGACCATCGTTCTAGTACAGCCACGAAACTTAATTTTAGCACCTTGAATGCAGGAGATTCACATCTCATCTGTAATGGCGAACAAATCATCATAAGCCACGCAATACACAATACCCAGGAAAAAGAAAAACAACAAATATTACAACTAGTGTTGTCATACTACACTTTTAGGTCCTCATGCGAATCGCATGAGTGCGTGAACACATCATATTTTTACTTTAGCTGGATGAAAGAGTGGCCAACAAGGTAGCTTTATGGTAAGGATATCAATGGAGAAAATAATTAATCTTTTACCAATTCTAAAATAGATTACACTTCTAAAGATAATGGACGATGAGAACTTTAAAGTCGAAAGAGACAAATATAAATACAGGAAAAAAAAAAGATACCATGAGAATAAGAATAGTATTTTTGTGGAGAATAACATTTTTCATGATAATGCTTTCCCGTGATGCCATTATTCTAAAAAAATGCTTTTTTTCTTCCTTTCTCCTCTCTGTTTATTTATTTTTTGGTCATGGTCTCTTGTAGAACAGAACAAGTTTCTCCCACCCAATTTTATCATGAAGGCATTTGAAACATTAAGGTAAAGATTAATCACAAAACAGGTATTTTGTCACACTGCTGTGATGAGAAACAAGGAAAAATATGGCAAAGACTGAACAGAGCTATTTACAGTATAGAGCTGGGAATAATCATTAAAAAGAAAGCATGTTCCTTAAAAAACTAATAATCCAAACTTTTTTTTTATACGTGAAAATTAATAATCTACACATGGTTGTCAAGATAGTAAAACATACAGTAAAAAAAAAAACAAAAAACTTCCTTAGAAAACTAATAATCGATATTTTTTTTCTTTTTGATAGTGAAAATTAATAATTTACACATGATTGTCAACTATGAAGCACGGACATTCTATTTTAACTCACGTGTCCGTGTCGGACACCGACACTCTCGGACGCTTCCCGAACATGTGTCCAGACACTTGAATCATAAATGTTGATGATTAAATGAAGAAATTCTTTAATTTTTATTTGATGGCTTTGTTATTTTTATATATCTTAATAATATTTTTAAAATTTTTGTGTTTTATGTTAATTTTAATTAAAATAACTTTAAGTTTTTATTATATTGTAATATAAAAAATATAAAAGAATTATATATATTCAACGGGTCACTATCGTGTCCGTGCCCTATTTTTTTGAGAAATAACGTGTCTGCATGTCTGTATCGTGTCGTGTCTCGTGTCCGTATCCATGATTCTTAGATTGTCAAGATGGTAAAGCAAATAGTCTACTTTATAATACATGTGGAATTAAACAAATCAAAAAGCAAGAAAGATGAAGCATTCCTATCTCTGATGTGATTAAGTTCAAACCACATAAAAGACCTCTAGCTTAGTCCAGAAGAGAAACCCAATATCCAGCAAGAACATTAGATTCTTATAATTAGGATCACAAAAAGTCACTAAAAACAGGGATGATCTTTGTCGAACTATCAATTCCATCATACTAGTATCAAACATATGTGCAAAAATCCCAAAGGCTAGTTCTCCATTCATAGCAGAGTTAAGGATTCAAAAGCTGAACTACTAGTCAATCGAAAAAATGCTAGTCAACCAGTCCTACATTAGAAATACAAGAAAATGAAATCACCATAAATAGTAGAAACCATCATCATGCATAAATCGGTGCCACCAGATAATGTATGAAGCACACTGCATTCAGAAGAACAACAGAATCAAATTCTAAGTTGTAATCTAATATAAATCATACCACCACTGAAGAAGTAGCAAAACCAACAAACGCGGAATACACTTAATATACACGAGTGAAATCAAAGTGTTCACTGTCTACTTCCCCAATAAGATTGCTGCAAGTATAATATAAATAATCAAAGTCCAATGCAAAAAGCAAAGGCCTGGAAAGGAAAAAGTTAATTGAAGATCTTCAACGAGGGGAATTCAGGAAAAGAAACAATACAAAGCCACAATAAATACCTGAATTATGCCCTTAATTCGCCAAACCCCCCGAGTATACACCACAATGTGTGAATCGTCAGGATGAAGCGCCTCAACCTCCTTCCTCACCTCTTCAACCCCAACATTATGATCTGTGGACAACCTTTCAGCCACTACTGGTGTAGAATAACTTGTCCGCCCATCTGATACTCTCCGGCCAAGCACCACCCTCGAGTCTCCAAGATTTGCCACATACAAAACATCGTTTGAAATTGCCCCAACCAGACAACATGAACCAACTGAGGCGATCTGCGGCCGAGCCAACCAGGACCGCTTCACCAAATGCAAGAATTCCTCTTCAGTTGCATCAAATGCCTTTCTTATCACCTCCGCAGACAATCCTCCTTGTTCTGAAGTAAACTCTGTGAAACCAATAAATAGATTAAGAAATTTGCCCCCAAAAAAAGTATGAAATTATAAAATCTTAAATTTGGTTAGGTTTTCAAACATAGATTTTAAAATACAGAATACGCATTTAAAAAGTTGTTAATTTTATTTTTTAAAAATTTTTTATAATTTATATTATTATATTTAAATACATTTTCATAATTTTTAAAAAATTAATTACAAAATTTTTAAAAAAAATTATATCTGAATCACTATCTAAGCACAATCAACTCTCTTCCTCTTTTCACTATTTAGGATTCAAGAAAACAAATTTTCCACTCAAGCGTTCGAGTAGCTTAGAATTTAGTAATTAAAGTTAGATGCATTGGAAGGTATTGTTCATGTATTAGAGCCTTGAAATTTTACAAGTCACTTGGGCAAGTTCAAAGCATGAGTATAATGCATCTTGATTTGTGTGTGAAAGAGAGATGGATACATTTGTTATAAAAATCTAGATATATTTATGTCCTTTATATAAAAAAATTACTCATCATTGTATATATACACAGTATAAAGATAAACAAGTAAAAAAAAGTACAGAAGAAAAGAAATTGGTAAGAGTCAAGTTGTGTTTCCTAAGAGCTCTGTACGAGCAGTTCTGGAAAGGAACCGATCATCATTTTTACAATGGTATCAGAACAAAGCCAACAAATTAGTGCAAAAGCTTCCGTTGATTTTGAACAGTAAGCCTACTTTAGATATTTAGATTAGTTGGCTTATATTTTTCATTTTTAGCAAATCATCAAAGAAAAAAAAAAAACATACAACACGACACTCAAATTATCTTTCCTACAATTTTTCTCTGTTTTCACACCAACCAAACAGGACAACAATCAGGTAGATTGCCGAAAACATGTTAAGACGTATAAGCAAGCAAAATCCAGAATCCAAAATATCTTAGTTTCCAGAAACAAAGTACATCAATCTTTCTCGTTCTGGGAGGCTGGGAGCTATGAAAAGAATAATCTGGAAAGTAACATACCAACTAAGAAACATACGTGCATACATAATATGCATATTCATGTGTCTATACATACATATATATATATATATATATATATTAAGAAGTGAAATGTAAATTAGGGTTTGGAAGGTACTATGAAGGAAAGGGAAGAGGTGATTGGTGATGAAGCGAGACGCTTCGGGACCGCCGTGGCCGTCGTAGACGCCAACGTATGTGGCGGAAGGCGAGGTGAAGACTTGGCTCTGGTCTTCAAGTGAGGAATTGGCTTGAACAACTGCAATCGAGTAGTCACCAGACGCGTGCGGTTTCAAGTCCATGTGCCACAGAAGTCTGTCGCCACCATTTCGTCCACCACCGCCGAAGCATCGCTCCAGCCGCCTATAACACGACTCCAACATCTCTCTCAACTTCATCCGTTTCTTTTTCTCTTTTCTCTACAAATGTCTCTGCAGTTGGACTCTTGTAATGGGAAAAGGACCAATAGAAAACGGGGAATTGTCGGTAAACGAACTCGTTTTTTAATGGGGGGAAAGGGAATTATAAAAGAATTGAAAAGAAACGGGGAAGAGAGAGAAAACCGTGGGAATTCCGCGTTAGTGGTGAAAGTGGGTGTTTGTGGAAGTGAGTGGGATGGAAATGAAACGGTTTTCCAGCGAAGATTACGGGGTGTTTGGGGACTTTATATTGCATTTTCAGGTAATTGAAATCCGTGTAGATGAGTGTAGTAGGCTCGAATGGTTCAAAGTAAACGATTAGATGTGGTGTTGACGTGGACGGAGAAATTTATCCACTGCTTTGTCAAGACTAAAAAATGCAAGAGAATTTCAATTTCTGACCTGTCATTGCCACGTCACTTCTCTTTTGACTTTTGAACAGGCAGTTGCACTGTCCAAAAGAGTTGGATCAGAATCGGACCGTTGTCTTCCCAAGTACGTTGGGGCGGAGAAAGTCCAGCGTCTCGTGGCCAAACTTGTTTTGGGATTAGTGTGTAGTTAATTCTTACATGTAATGATGGCATATGATTTGAATGTACTAATTACGTGACTGAATATTGATCAGTTTGATGAATCACAATTCAAGACAAGTGAATTATACAAGATGTGTTTTATTAAAATAAATTAGTTTTAAATTATATTTAAATTTTTTTTGTTAATTTATTGTTAATTTTTAATAAATCTCTTATCGATTTGATCACGAATTGAACTTAAGTAATTTAATTTGTAAAAAATTATTTATTAGTTTAACAAATTAAATTTAATAAATTAATAAGTTTTAAAATATATTTAAACTTACTTATTTATTTCATGAATCAATATCAAACAAATCTTTCTCTGTATTAATTATGAGCTGAAATCAAATAACTTGATTCGGTTTACTACCATACTTCATACCATAATTTATTTTTGAATATATAATTTAACTTGATAAAAGCATCTCTAATGATTAATTAAATTGATATTAAATTTATCAAAAATTGTCATTTAACTCTATACATATATATATATATATATATGTGTCGGAACAATGATTGAAATTTACTATTTGATAATTTGATCTTCTTAATTTAATAAATTATAGGCTTATGAAAAGTTTTCTGAAAGTATAGACCAACTTGCATGAATTATGTAGTAGACTAAGTCTTTTTTTTATAAATTTAATTTATTGGACCTAAATGACCTATAATTTCACTTATTGGATAAGGCTATTTCGGGTGCTGACTCAAACTCAAATCTAAATTTTACTTAAAACTTGAGTTTGAGTTTTATGTTCTCTAATGATGTAACTCAAATTAAATTTGAATTATAAATATCAATTTACAACATATTTGAATTTAAGTTTGAGTAAAAATAGATTTAATAAGAGTTTAAGTTAGGATGGGAGAAAGTTTTATTCAAATCATTAAATTTGAGTAACCAACCCTAATAACCTTTTTAGATTTTTATACTTGCAATTAATCTCTCCTAACTAAAGTTTATGAATCTTTCTCTATCTATGTGTGTGTGTGTGTATATATATATATATATATATATATATATATATATATTGTGAAATTACAAACTTATCTAAAAGCTTAAGCTGTTAAAGAGGGTGTAATTTTATTATTATATTCTCTAACACGCCCCCTCACGTATGGCCAATTTGAACCTACACGTGTCAATTCAAATTTTCAAGGTAACGGTGAGATTTGAATTCAGGATATTTTGCCTGTTCTAATACGATGTAAAATCACCAACCAACTCATCTAAAAACTTAAGCTGTTTGAGAGGGTATAACTTTATTATTATATATATTAGCTTAATATATATATATATATATATATATATATTAGCTTAATGCTTTAGCATTTGTTTTCCTAGTCGACACGGTTCTTTTTCTTATATGAACCTAAGAAAGTGTAATTATTCAAATCCATATTCTGTCATCTTGGGGATTTAATAATGTGATGGTGGCTCATAAATGAAGGCATGACTTTCTTTCAAGTAATTGTAAGTAAACTAGAAGCATGTCCAACACTTTTGACTATCTATCCCTATCTATTGGAAATTTTTGCTTCCCTAATGGTCCATTGTGTTGAAAAAACACTCTAATTGATGAAAATGTGAGAGAGTGACATATTACTATAACTTCCGCTCTCTCTCTCTAACCTTTTTGTTTGCTAATTTTCTATTTCTGATTCCAATTAATTGAAAATTTTCAAAGGAAAATGATATACAAACAATTGAAATTTATATACATTTGATGTGGGTCCTAATAACTATGACTGAAAAAGAAATGAAAATCAGTGTGTAATTAGTGACAAGATAGGGGCAATAATTCAATGAGGTTGAAATATGGTTTGAATGGAATCATTAATTATTGAAACTAATATTAATTATTCTACGAGTGGAAATATGAACTATTATGTGTATGATTGCGTTATAACTTTGATTGTAATTTTTCTTTTACGGCAATTTAGAAAATACTGGAAGCATTTTGTAAAATATAAATAAATTAATTTTAATTTTTTTAATATTTATTAAGTATTTTTTTATTAGATCGACGGTTTATATTTACTATTAAAATTGAACAAATTAAATCAGGTGAAGACTGGATTTTCAAAAATTAGATAATTTAATGGGAGTAATATTGAACCGACTCAGCTTGCTTGTCTTTCACATTCTTTGCTCTACTCATCAAAATCAATCTCTTATATTAGAGATGTCAAATTTTGACACGATACGACACGACAACAGGACTCGAGCATAACATGAAGTTAACATATTTGAATTGAGTATAAATGAGTTTGAGTCATAAACGGTTGACACGTATAATACGATTAATAAACATGTTGTCTCTGAATTTTAGTAGTATTAATACATTTAACACGATTTTACACGTTTAATTATAAAAAAAAAAAATCATGAGTTAGATAATTTATCTCACGTCGAAAGTTTATAAAAGTTTTGAAATTTTTTATTTATAAAAGAGATTTCTAGTTTGATTTGGTACATATTCAAAGTTTACTAAAAAAGTTTACTAAACTTGAAAAGTATCTATACATATTAAAATATAAGTAACTTTTTTATTTAAAAAATAAAAAATAAAAATAAACGAATTAAGTATGTCAACACATATATTTTGTTTAATAAATAAGTTAAATTTGAATTTTAAAACTTGACATAATTATTTAATAATGTCATATTATAATTAACATATATTTTTAAATATGCATGTCTTAATATAATGTGAATACGATAAATTAACACTCTTACTTTTTATCTATACTCATTTTTAGAGGAATAGACGGAGGCTCAGTTTTAAGTCCAAAACCATAGGCTTGTGAATGCTCATTTATCCAGTTATCTTCGGGGTGGACATAATGTGTCTCCATTCTGCATCTTGGTGCGTGGATCACCTATGTGGGCTGCGTTTCATTGGGCTAGCCCAAGTTGATCCTCTACAAACGACCAAAAAAAATATAATTGTCTTGGCAAAATTACATGTGTGCCTCCTGCCTAATCAAACGGGTTTTGGGAGAAAATAAATACAATAGGATGAATGAGGCGGGGATGTGATAGGAGAAAGATATTAAAACTTGTAACGGTTTTCAGCCCCATTCATCGAATCAGAAAAATATCCCAGTTACGAGTTATTGGTTCAACCGTCGGATCAACTAAGATCAAACCATGATATCATAATTATGTAATTAATAAATTTAATAATATATATTATTGATATTTTAAATTTAAAAAATTATACAAAAATTATATAAAAAAAATTTACAAAATATGAATCTTCTTAATATGTAAAACTTCAAGAAAAAAATGAAAAAAGTATAGTAGACATACTTTATTATAATGTTGAAAGTTGAAACTTCATTGCCATTCTTCCATAATCACAAGGACCATAACAAAAATCATTTTAATATTCAATACAAGCATAATCCAATAATTTAGTCTTCAACTACATGAAAAAAAGAAGAAGATACAAACACTAATAATCATGCATAAAATAAAATAAAATACCACATGACACAAATATAAAATACTGGAGTTTCAAACTTCAAGGGTTTAAAATTTTAAATAGAATGCAAAATAAATTCAACCAAAGACCAACTCAACTCAGTCAAAATTCAGCCAAAAAATTGCATGAAATTTGAGATTTTGAATATACAAAAAAAAAAAAAAAAATTATAGCCAAGAACCAGTGACCCAGTACCGATTCAACGGTCAAACCGTCCGGTTTTACCGGTTTTCTATTTTTAGAACGGTTTTGAACTTAAACGGGTTTATATGGGTTAAACCGGACCGTTTTGTGGACCGGTCGACTGTTCAACCGGTTGAACCGGCCGGTCCGGTCCGGGTTTTAAAACATTGGTTTTAAGCAATAGTAATACTGTATTGTCTGGTTTAAATTTAAGTCTTTTGTATAAAATTCAAGTAAATTTCACAAGATGTTAAAATCTAAACTAATATTAGAAAATTCAATATCATGTGACGAAGTCTCGTATAACTTTTAAATTTTTTAAAATTCATGGCAACTAACTCTTTCGTTAAATTAAAAAATTTAAAGAGTCTGTGAGATACCATTATACTGCATCTGATAATGATGTAAAGTATCAATTTCACTATATATTTACCCATAACATTGGTGACACTATAGCACTAGGTTTTTTCCTCTCATAGAATCATATCACATCTACTACTCCTTCAAAACAGGAAAAAAAGAAAAGAAAAGAATAAGTGAAATTAATGTTTGTTTAGTCACATTAAATAACTAATGAGACTATTTTTTTCATATTATATTATCATATATAGTGTGACGGTGTATCATAAATTTTTTTAACTTTCTTAAAATTATGAACAAATTTATTTGATCTCAAATGTGAGAAAACTTAAAAAAAAAATTTTAAGATATTATTAAACTATATTGGATAAGACTATCTCGAGTACTGACTCAAATTTAAATCTAAATTTTATTTAAAATTTGAGTAAAAGTTGAATTTGAGTTTGAGTTTCATGTTCTCTAATAGTGTAACTTAAATTAAATTTGAATTATAAATATCAATTTATATCATATTTAAATTTAAATTTGAATAAAAATAAAAATAAATTTGATAAGAGTTTAAGTTAGAATAAAGAAAATTTTATTCAAATTTAAACTCAAATTTCTAATAAATAGGGAAAAGAAATGCACCACTAGCACTAGAGAACATTTCGGACCACTATTAACGTTAAAAAAATGATAATTTCTGATAAAGAGAGGAAAGAAATGGACCACTGGCACAAGAGAACATTTCGGACCACCAGTAACGTTAAAAAAAAATGATAATTTCTGACAAATAGAGGAAAGAAATGGACCACTAGCACAAGAGAACATTTCGGACCGTGGCCAGAAATCATAGGCTTGTAGGTCAACGTCAATTGGCGTGCTATATCTCGCTGGCTGTATATAGTGTGTGTGCGTGCTTTATCAGTTTATTGCAGTCATGAAATTGCATTGCCACACCCATAGATAAAAGCATCAAACTTAACACTTTAATCATGAAAAAGCATAACCACCACCCAACGCTCTCTCTTTCATCATATCCGCCCATCACGCCACCCTTCTTCTCTCACTAATTTACATATAAATTCAACAACAACGAAAACAGATAGTTATAGATTACAGAACTTCCATGCCAAAATCAAATTAATTAATTCAAATTAAAGCATTAAACAAAAAGTTTAATGAAAAAAAAAAATAATGATAATGAAAAAGAAAACAAAGCATGCGTGCATTGTTCTTCAAGCAGAAGCTATGCTTTCATCTGGGACGCCTGCAAGTGAAAGCTCCTTTAGCCATTCAAAAGTTCGATGACGTGACATCGTTTGCTTTCCATTTTGCTGCTTTGTCTTGTTCACTGTCTCCTCTTTCTCTTCTCTTGTAAAGGTTTCATTTACATGAACACTGTTGCTCTTTATGAGAACAATTCTTGAAGGCACTGTTTCAATTGCATTAACTGAACACTTGCAACTACCGAACAGTGCACCATTTTTATCGAAGAAACTTTGCTTCTTTTTCTTCTCAATGCTCGAATTACCATTTCTGTAGTTGGAGTCACTGCTGGTGGTGCTGTTACGACTGCCAAAGCTCTTAGGATTGTTGTTGTAATTGCCACGGACCTTGTCCTTGAGGTCTTGTAATTCAATCTCTGGTGTTCGGACCAAACCCACCCGGAAAAAGCTCCATATCGTGGATTTTTGACAACGGTGACTGACATTTCCATGGCGAATATTGCTAGAAACTCGAATCTGAGGGGTGGGGCTCGGGTGGGAATGAAACTGGTTTCGGACTCTTGGCTTGTACTTTGTTTTTGTAGTGGCGGCGGCGGCGGTTGAACTGCCACTGCTTGATGAATGGTAACTTCTGATACTGCTACTTCTACTGCTGACACTGGTAAACCCACCCGAATAGCAATGATCCATGGACTCTGACCTTGAAACACCCCAGCTAGGGTTCCGACTAAACCCGGCCAGGCCGCTATCGGAGCTTATGGAGTGACGTAATGGCAGAATTTGGCCTTGGAAGAAGACCTCATCGGCCGAACACATTTCGGATTTTGTCAAAACAGAGCCAGCCGACGAGCCAAAATCGAAGTCTTCTTCGGTTCTTCGGAAAGTTTGAGCTTCTTCTTTTCTTGATTGATTCTCTTCATTAATGGGAAGATCACATAGGGAAAATGCCTCTTCTTCTTCCTCTTCCACTTCATTATCAATGGAATTGGAGTGTACCCCTTTTTCATCAGCACAATTTCTTGCCATCTCCAAAGATACTACAGGCTCTACTTTTATTCAAAAACTGTTTGGGTTTAAGAAAGAAAGATAGATTTTATAGAGGTAAAAATATTTGAATACAGAGAGAGAGAGAGACGAGTGGAATATAAAGAAGGAAAGGTATTGCTGAAAAGCAATAAAAGAGAATAGAAATGGAGAAGTCAGTGCAGCGGCAGGCGATCCAATTCCTGTTCCTTTAAGTTGTTGTTTGGGAGTCAAGATGACTGTTGCCTGTAGCGACCAGGCCGGCCATTACCCCTGCAAGTAGCCCTGAACTCTCGCTTTCAAATTATTATTTTGGAGGACCAAAGCTGGGTAATGGGCCTTAGTGGGGAGGTGGGGACGGCTTCAATTTGCTTAAATATCTATATATGGATGCCTACTTATACATATATTATATATATACAACATATGTATGTATATATTGTGGATGAAAAGTTGAAACATGGCATGCAACTCAAGTCCTAGTGTTAAAAGTACTGTCACAGACAGCTTTGTTCGGCACAGTCTTTCTTTCTCAGATCAGATATATATACATTCATTGGATAAAATTCACTTTGCAGTCTACTCAAACAACAAACCAATTACTCTTTTTTTTTTCTGCTTGTAGGACAGTACAAGAAGATGTGGGGGCAAAGAGACATCATTTAATGGAGAGAATAGGGCTGATAACGTTAAGCATACGTAATATATAGGTTATATATATATATATATATATCCATTAATATAATATCTATATGAATAAATTTGGGGTGGTGGATTTGGTCATATTCTAAGGGAGTTCTGTGATTTTATGTTGTAGAAGAAACCATGAGGATTTTAAATGTTATGTCATGGACGGCTTGTGACTGACTGTGACCAAAGGGTAGATCTGCCTTTACCTATCGGCTAGGCGAGGAATGGCTAGTTCTTTTTAACTTGTACAAGTGGTGTTCAGATTAATATGAAAATATCATTGAATAAACTGTCTGAGGCAGGCTAAAATTTGTTGGATTTTCTGATAAAAATCTGTTAAAAAGTAAGTGGAAGTGGTTTGGACCACCATTAGCCATGTGAAAAGGTGGGCATCTCTCACCATCGTATATTGAAAGACATTCATAACAGGACATGGGAAAGGCTTGAGCAAGGCCAGCATGTTTTTGTCTAACAGGAATGATGGAGTAATTATGCAATGCTCCTTGGACCAATGGTTCCTTTATTGTTGGTGCGGCAGTTGAAATAATAAAAATCACATAGGCAAGAAGGTGTAGTGACATATCTATGCAATTTTTATTTAAATCGTCGAAACTAATAGTATATAAATTGTCTAGCATTACATGATGACACGTGGAAAGAAAATAGTCAAATGGAACCCACCACGCTTGGATATGTGAGAAATTATTTGGTGCCCTCTGAGGCACCAATATCATGTTACACAACCACCTAATAGGGATTGAATTATTTATAGTACCTTAGTGACTTCTTATTTTTTGACTTTATGCTAGTTTGTATGAAAATTATTGCAAGAAATCTAAAAGTTATTGCAAATGACTCTTATGTGTCCAATTCCTATTAGGTGGTGGCATCACTTGTACAACAAGATGTGATGCTTCTGAGACACCCAATATCTTCTCTGTATATGTAGCAACTTAGGAGTTGAGACCTCAAGAGTAAAGACCTCACACCCATTACAATTAGTCTGATAAACCTCACAACTCATTAATCTTACCATCTCCGATCCATACACGATTGCAAGGAGAGTTTTGGAGTCCAATTATGGAAAGGACTCTCGTAAGGAAGGAAAACGAATATCACGAACCATTAACATCATCTCTAATAATAATTGTATGTTGTGGTGAAAAGTAGGTCTGATGAGATCAACAGTTAAAACTTCCCCAAAAAAGGGGAGATGTCCTGATGATAGTTGTTGTTGCACTTTTCTGACTCATCAAGACTTAGTTCTTCGTAGGTCTAGAATCTAAAAAGGAATGGAGTTAGAATGCCATCAGGGATGGCTCCGGCGGTAGCCACTTCGATGATAAAGTTAGTAGAGTATAAAATAAGACTCAAAGAAAGTCAAAGAAGTGATCTCTCTTTCAATGTACCTTAAGGGTTATATTTATAGGTTGATTGTCTACCAAAGTGGGTAAGAATTGGTGGCGCAAAGTATGGGATTTACTGTTGTCTGGCGGTAGCAATCCCATCATGATCACCTATTTCACTGTCACCACCTGTCTCGCTGTTTTACAGGGCTACCTGCTTTACATCGTCGTCTGTCCCATCGTTCCAAAGTCGGTAGGCCAAATGATAACGACGACGAGGTCGGTATTGCCGAAACCGGTATTACTGAGGTCGGTACCTGTGAAAAGTAGTCCTTTTGAATCCCTTAGCTCGACGTCAGATCAGTATGGCTAGTAACTTTGTGACCTGCACACAGTAAATCCAGACACGTGTCAAGTTCTGGTTAATTCGCATATTTTTAGCGTATTAATAGCCACGATCAAGTCAAAAAATGGAACTTCATGGAAGGATAATAATGCAGAAAGATTATAGAGAGAATTAGGCTTAAGGTTTAAACCATACCTTGGCCTTTTTAGAAGTAATTGGTTGTCATTTTTTATAGGATCTTTTGAGTGTAAATCTGGAGATTTTGACATCAATTAAATAAGTATGAATGTAATAGTTTCTTTATTAGACTTTGGTAGAGGTTCATATTTGTAAGTATAGTTCTGCTCGTACCAAACTTCATGATCACATGACACCAATTCTCACACTATGATTTAACCAGTAGCGGAGCTAGACCATTGATATAATAGGAGCAAAAAACCAAAAAAAAAAATTGAAATCTAAAAGGGTCTTTTATAAAATAAAATGAAAAAAGAAAAAGAGAAAAATTTTAGGGGGGCAATTTAAATTTTTTTTATAGACTTGAAGGTAAATTATCAAATATTTAAAATTTTGGAGGTCCATGGTCACCCCTAGCCCTTCTTTGTGTCCGCCTTTGGAGCTAACAGTTCGGAATGCATAAGTTTTTTGATAAATCAAGTTTTTTTCACTGATAAATAATTAATAATTTAATTACTTAATAATTAATAATTTTAAAAAAATAGTTTATAATATTAATTATTAGAATAAAAAATTGTTCATGCATAATATATATTATATAAAAATTATTTGTAATATTAATTTTTTAGTAATAAAAAGGATATTAAGAACTTTCCTATAATTTAAGTTAGATATAGTGCAAATCTTTTATGAAACAAATATTTTACCATTAGGAATAAGCTTGCATGTTCTATTTTTATGTTCAACGTAGTATACTTGTGAAGAAAAAAATTTATTGATAAAAATTATAGAAAATTTTAATAATTATCAATTTTTGAATTTCCTAAACTTATTAATTAATTATTAGAGGCATCTCTGTACGTGGGAGTAATCGTTCCCTTGCTCTCAAATCTCACAAAGCCAAAGAGGTTTATGGAAGGGCTACGAAGAGATTTTCTCAGTTAAATTGGCTAAGATGTCTTCCTTTAACCTAGTCTTTTTTTTTTATTTTTTGGATTACTCGGTATTTGATTCTTTAGATTGATTAATTTGAAAAATCAATTTTACTATTCATTAGTGAGGGGACCTGATTAATATGGACTGATTTCAAGATAAAGTAACAAATGCTCGATTTCGACCTAGTAACCTTGAAGACAAGTCTCTTAGTTGTTGTATACATCCCACTCAGTCACCCCCTTAAGGTTAAATAACTTGTGAAATATATCCAACTTACTTAGGTGAAGCTCAACAAATTATTCTAAAACCATGAGACAATTAGTGGAGAAAAGGAGTGTTATATATATATATATATATATTATTGATAACAGTGTGTTTGACACTATTGTATCGACTAATCTCGAGACTCATGTCAAGTGTCCCTTCAGACAGGTCGGTTAACCTCAAATTTGGGTTCGCAGGCATGACTCTAAAAAAGTTAATAATATTCAAGTGTGAGTTAAATTCCAAAACTGTTACTTTAAGAGGTACTAGCGTCCAAGTAACTTTATCACTGAGCCTGATGTTGAAAAGGAGTGTAATGTAATATTTGTTGAAGACAATTTGCAACTAGATAGATACTCTCTATCACGGTCCAATAATTTAATTGGCATATGATGAAAACCAGAGAGAAGAAATGGAAAACAGAAAAATATCAATTCATTGCTTAAAGGGGAGAGTATATTTGTAGGGTATTTATAGAGAGAAGAATACCTAACAGAATTACTTTCTAACAGAATTAGTTACAACTGTTGCTAACATAACAAAATTAGTTAGAACAACTATTGCTAACAGAATGACATAGAAAACTACACTAGAATCTTCTTCTTCTTCTTTAACATCCCCCCTCAAGCTAATGGGGCAAGGCTGCACCATAAGCTTGCGAGCAAGGAACTGAAACCGAGCAGTAGGCAAAGACTTTGTGAAAATATTAGCATATTGATCAGCAGAGCAAACAAACTGAATGTGAACAATGTTTTGCAAAACTTTCTCACGAATAAAATGGTAATCCACTTCAATATGTTTTGTTCGAGAATGAAACACCGGATTAGCAGTAAGGGAGATTGCACTTTTATTATCACACCAAAGGGTAGGAATAGAGGGAATCTCAACAAAGATCTCATGGAGGAGAGTTTGGATCCAACACAATTCTGCAAGTAGCTTGGGCTAAGGCACGGTATTCAGCTTCAGTGCAGGATCTAGCAATAGTAAGTTGCTTTTTGGCTGTCCATGACACAAGATTGGAACCCAAACACACACAAAGACCAGAAGTAGAACTGCTTGTCCAAGAAATCTCCTGCCCAATCCGCATCAGAATAGGCTTTAAGCACCAAAGGAGACTGCTGAAAAGTAAGACCATGATGGAGAGTACCTTTGAGGTACCGTAAAATGCGTTTAACAGCAATCAAAATGATGAGTAAAAGGATGATGCATATGTTGGCAAGCTTGATTAACAGCAAAAGAAAGATCAGGCCGTGTAAGAGTCATCTATTGAAGACTCCCAACAATACCTCGATACAATGCAGGATCAGGAAAAGGGAGTAGTATCAGCAGGGGAAGTAGTTTTGGAAGTAGATGGAGTCGAAGATGATTTGCAATCAAGCATACCAGCCTTGGCCAAAACCTCAAGAGCATACTTTGTCTGAGATAGATGCATAGAACACTCATTTTTCTGAACTTCAATCCTAAGAAAATAGTTCAAATGCCCAAGATCTTTCATGAGAAATTTCATGTTGAGAGACTGAACCAATTGAGTGATTAAAGCAGAATTAGAGCCAGTTACTAAGATATCATCCACATAAACCAAGAGTAAAGTAATATCACCATGAGACCGTCGGATAAACAAAGAAGGATTAGCTTGACTTGCTTTGAATTGACAAGTATGAACTAAGTAAGAAGAAAATGTCTCAAACCAAGCTCGAGGGGCTTGTTTTAAACCATAAAGAGCTTTATTTAGTTTACACACAAAGTGAGGATATTGGGCATCCACAAACCCCTGAGGTTGAGTCATATACACTTCATCAGACAAGGCACCATGTAAAAAGGCATTTGAGACATCTAATTGCTTGATCTCCCACTGAAAATGCATAGCTAAAGACAAGGCAATGCGAATAGTAGTTTGCTTTACCACTGGACTAAAAGTTTCTGTATAATAAAGACCATATTCTTGTGTGTATCCCTGAGCAACCAACCGAGCTTTATGTCTAGCAATAGTACCATCAGCATGAGTTTTGAGTTTAAACACCCATTTACAGCCCACAATATTCTTACTTTGAGGAGGAGGAACTAGAGTCCAAGTACCTTGTTGTTTAAGAACATCAAACTTAGATTGCGTAGCATCTTTCTAAGGGGCTAGATTTAGAGGCCTCAGTGAAGGACTTGGGTTCAGAAGTGGTGGACTGTTGAAGAGAAGCTATAAGGGATAAAGGATGGTTAGGCTTAAAAATACCAGCTTTAGATCGAGTAGTCATAGGATGAGTATTAAGAGATGAAGAAGAAGGAATAGTAACAGAAGAAGGTAAAGAAGTTGTAACATGAGGAGCTGGAATGAAAGGTTCAACTGGTGTAGTAGAAAAGGACTGATGCAAAGTAGGTGCAGAATTATTGATAGGAGGAGATGAGGGAGAAGAAAAGATATCCATAGGAGAGGAAGCAGAAGTGTTGGAGGGAAACAAATCAGTAGAAGTGGAAGGTTGAAAGCTAGGAATAACAGGATGAGTAGGATTAAGAATCACATCAGGTTGAGATGGTAAGGAACTAGAAGTAGCAGAGGAAGCACTAGAAGAGACATCTGGAGAACTAGTCATAGATGCAAAAGGAAAATTATCTTCATAAAACTAAACATGTCTTGAAATATAGATACAATTGGTTTGGAAATCCATACACTTATATCCTTTAGCATGTGTATCATAACCAAGAAAACAACAAGGTTTGGACCTTGGTTCCAGTCTATGAGTGGTATACGGTTTTAACCAAGGAAAACACAGACAACCAAAAGTTTTTAACAAGGAATAGTTAGGAGAAACATGAAAAAGTTTTTCATAAGGAAAGATATTATGAAGAACAATGGTAGGTAGTCGATTAATGAGAAAGGCTGCAATAGTAAGGGCTTCTACCCAATACTTAAAAGGCATAGAGGCCGTGTTAAGCAAGGTTCTAGTCATCTCTATTAAGTGCCTATGTTTTCTTTCAGCAATACCATTTTGTTGGGGAGTATGAGGACAGGTAAGTTGATGGTTAATGCCATTTTGCAGAACAATAGACTTCATAAGATTGTTAACAAATTCTCCTCCTTCATCAATTCTTATGGTTTTGATTGTATTAGAAAATTGATTTTCCACTAGGATTTTGAATTGTTGAAAGATTCTTAGAGCATCAGATTTATACAGCAAGGGATAGACCCAACAAAATCTAGAAAAATTATCAACAAACACTAGATAATATCGAAACCCATTTATTGAAGTAATAGAAGAAGGTCCACATACATCAATATGAACAAGTGCTAAAGGAATTGTGGATTCAGAAATAGAATTTGAAAATGGTAACCTATGACTTTTACTAACACTGCAACTTTCACAAAACAATTTATTATCAATTATAGAAACAGGAATACTGAGTTGGCCATGTATGTGTTTGAGAGACTGATTAGAAGGATGACCAAGCCTTTTATGCCAAATAGGTACAACGGTATGAAAAGTCGAGCTAGCAGAGCTATTTGAGATTGAAGCTGGAATTGATGTGAATGATTTAAAGGC
Source organism: Nyssa sinensis (assembly GCA_008638375.1). Classification (NCBI taxonomy): domain Eukaryota; kingdom Viridiplantae; phylum Streptophyta; class Magnoliopsida; order Cornales; family Nyssaceae; genus Nyssa; species Nyssa sinensis. Next base: position 50,619,396 of record CM018043.1, on the reverse strand, counting down.
ATTGTATACTAGGATATAGGCCATTTTTACTACTCCCTTAAAAAAGAACTTGCATTGAGTTGATGTCCTGCACAACAAATTCAGAAGTAGAAAAAGAGATAATGCAATTATTTTCTTGAGCAAATTTATGAACTGAAAGTAGATTTGTTGATATGTGAGGAACATGTAGAATATCCTTCAATAGAAACTGACTTGTAGGTGTAGGAAGTGTACCATCTCCTCTATGATCAATATCCAGATGTTTACCATTACCAACTGCTACCTTTTGAGCACCTGTGTAGTGCTCAAGTTGCTGTAAATTCTCCACATTGGAAATGACATGGTGAGTTGCTCCAGAATCAAAGAACCACTGAAGCATCTGGTGGATTTTCACTGGAAGCTATCAAAGCTTGAGTAGTCTGAGGTTGAAATCCAAGATCAGTTCTATACCAATAGTCTTTCGCTGTATGGTGCGACTTATTAAAAATTTGACATCTCACTTCTTGAGAACCAAAATTTGAATTGTAGCTCCATTGACCTCTGCCATTATTACTTCAATTGAAATTAAAATTTTCTCTTCCTGTGTTAAATCCTCTATTCTTTACGTTTCCTCTAAAAGAACCTCTATTATGTTGGTAATTGCTTTGAGTACCAGAAAATTGTTCTTTCTGGGCCGAGAATGCTATAGTAACTTTAACTTGAGAGTTCAAGTTCTTCCATTGAAATGTTGATCTCTTCACTAAGAAGGAGATTTGACAATTCTTCCACAATGATTGACGCCTCTCTTGCTCTAATGGTTGTTTTAAAAGACATATATTCTCTTGGGAGCCCTTTCAAGATAACAAGAACAATCTCTTCATCAGAAATTGTGTTGGATGTTTCTGCTAGTTTATCTGTAATCTGTTTTACCTCATCAAGATAATTTTTCATAGGCTTTGCAGAATCTTTCTTCACTCGTTGTAGATCATTTCTGAGTTGCATGATGTGAGATCTTGATGCTGAATTCATCCTCTTCTCTAAGACATTCCATACTTCAAAGGCATGTTTCAGATTAACAACATGAGGAAGCAAGGATGGATGAATTGTAGCATTTATGGCACTCCGAAGATGCCGATCTGCTCTTTTCCATTCTGTAAATCGTGGATTTGCAACTCGTTGTGCCGCATCATCAACAGTGACTTCAATCTGTTCAAATGGCATAGGAATTGAACCTATCAACGTAGCCAATAAGATCATACACATCAAGTGCAGCGCTAATCTGTGCTTTCTAGGTGAGATAATTCGTCGAATCAAGCTTTATTGTAACAATTGAATTGAGATTAGAAATCAAAGACTGAAGGGGATCTAATGCCATAATGAAATTTGAACTGTATGACTGAGAAATTAGAAGAAGAAACAGAAATTTCAAGAATTTAGAAGTTTAGAATCAAGAGAGAGAGAGAAAAGCTAACTGGCGCAAGTCGTGCTGCTCTGATACCATGATGAAAATCAGAGAGAAGAAATGAAAAATAGAAAAATATCAATTCATTGCTTAAAGGGGAGAGTACATTTGTAGGGTATTTATAGAGAGAAGAATTCCTAACTGAATTACTTTCTAACAGAATTAGTTACAACTGTCGCTAACATAACAGAATCAGTTAGAACAACTGTTGCTAACAGAATGACACAGAGAAACTACACTAGAATCTTCTTCTTCTTCTTTAACAGCATATTCCAACTATAGTTGATTTTAATCAACTTGAACACCATGTATTATATGAAAAATTATTTTATGAGACCGTTACCTTTACATTGTGATTTCAATACTTTTTAAGTTTTATTAGATTTCATTGTGGATGAAATTACAGTAAAAAATAGCTTCTCGTATTATGATAGTTTTCTACTTATATTTCCTTATTAACTCACAATTATTATCAAAATGGATGTGAAATAACAACCATTAACAGCATCTTAGTCACTAGGCCATTTCAAGAAGCTCCCGGATGCAATGAAATTAATACAATTAAAATTTCAAAGGTTGAAATTTGAATAAACCCGTCATTAATTAATAGCTCAATTGGATAGGAAAATTTGAGGAAAAAAAAAAGAAAGGAATATATCCCATCACTTGTTCATAATGGGTTTGAGAGGAGAAAATGAAAGAAAGGATAACTCAAGTATTGAAAGCCTAAATTTGTTTTATTGATTTTTTTTTCAAATTTAAGGGAATGGAAGAGAAAAAAAAAAATAGCTAGATAGTTTTTATCAATTTTAGTTATCTTTTATAAAAATATTCAGGGTTATAAATCAATTGAGTCGAGCCGAATAATAGATTACTTAAGATTGATTTATTAAAATTATCGAGTTTTAAATTATGTTTAGACTTACCTTGCTTATATCTCATGTCAATCTTTAACGAGCATCTAATCAAACCAATCACGAGTCAAATTTATATAGCTTGATTTGTTGTATAGTATTAAAATACTTTATTATCTTATCGAATCGAGTTCAAATTGACTTTCTATAAATTAACAGAAATTAAAATATATTTAAACTTATTTATTTTATGAATCGATTTTAATTAAATAACTAATCGAAACAATAGTAAACTAGCTTAATTTCTTTTACAATCCTATATATTTTTATTACCTCTCACTTTTTAATCCACCTTTCTTTGTCATTTATTCTTCTCTCTTTTATCCACCTTTTTGTCATCTTTTTGTCAAATGACAAGAAGACCAACAATCATTTTTTTCCTTTTTTCTTTTTTAATTACCCAAAGAAGAGAAAAAATTAATAATAATTTTTATTTTGTTCTCTCTCTTGTATTTTATATATATATATATATATATATATACACACACACACACACACACATACTTCCCTTTCCCATTCCTACATATCCAGAGACTTTCTCATTGCAATAGATAGTGGGTGTGACGGTGAGTTCCTCATCAAGATTCCAACCTTCTAAAGTAACAGCAACTTTATTTGCTTGGTCATGAATATTGTCAAACCTTACTAACCTTTCCTTAAAGGTGCTGTCACATCCTTCACAACCTTTTTTTTTAAAGGTGGAGAGCTGATACAATCTTTCATCTTTTTCTCTTTCAGAGCTTCCAATTTTCCATTGTAGGGCTGCTTCTTTCTTAAAAACCAAAACTCTATCATATGTAAATAGAAAAACAATATTTGGCCCCCTTCAATTATTATAACTCACGTTCTTCTGTGGGTCAGCTCATGATCCACAACCATCTGACTCAATTGGCTGACTCAGCTACATCTTTCATATCCTTCAACCAGATGGATCAAAGAGTAATGATTCATGGTACATGCATGTATTAATGTTCATATACCTGTATTGAGTGAAATCTATCATTATAAATTTTATTAATGAGACACATCTCATGTAAATATATAAATACTACTCCCTCCATTTCATTTTAAGAGTCATTTATCACTATCCATTTTAAGAATTTCATTTGAAAAGTTAACATACTTTTAAGTTATAAATTTTCAAAACTACCCTTTATTACATCAAATGTGAACATGATTTACAATTAAATGAGGGCAATATGAAAATTTTAAATAGTTTCAAAATAATAAAATAATACTTCCAAAAAAGTTAGAATGCCCAAAATAAACTATTATTTTGGGATGGAGGGAGTATATAGATACTAATACATAAGCATTTAAATATTACTTTTTGAATAGATATTTGTTAAGAAGCGAATTTTTTTAGGATATTTTTGATATTTTATATATTTTTCTATTATCTTAATATTATGTATTTATAGTTGAGAAGTCGCATCTTTTATATTAAAATTTGTAACTCTTTTCATATCATAGTAAAATTACACTAGCGGTGAACGTAATCCTATTATAGAGCTGAACTACATAAATTTGTATGTTCTTGTGTATACATGCGATTTTAGTTTCGTTTTCTTATTTACTTTCATATCTCACCGATCCTAATTAGGTTATTATATTTATTGTGTCAAACTCTTATGTTTGATAGCATAATAGTTTTTAACTTTGTCCCACTTCGGTCACATTGGTTTTGTGTTATTCATTTTGTATGTTTATATATGAAAATTTATCCCTTATATTTAATTGGATTCCATAAAGTCTTTGTTAATCCATAAATTAAACCAAGCTTAAATGAGCTTTATCCTATAAAAATGCAACGTACAATAATATGTGCACGCCTTTGCATGCAACACAGATTCATTAAAGACAACAAATTAATTTTTTATTAATTTATTTTTGAATCACCTAATCAACGGTCCAACTTAGAGATGATTGAATGGGTCTAATGAGTATTTAAGAAAGATTGTGTCTTTTTCAAAAGACATATCGAATGAAATGATTGTCACCCTTTGTAAAAACATATCTTTTGAATATTTATGAATAAGTTGTATCTTTTTATGAAAAAAACACTCTTATATCTATAAATACAACAGTATAACAAATTAGAAAATAATAAAACTCTCTCTCTCATGATAGAAATTATAATAAAAAAATTTTACAAAAAATTCTTCAACTTTATTAGTTGTAATTCTTCGAATCAAAAACTTTGTTATTTATTTTTTGTTGTATCCTGTATACGATTTTGTCAATAATTTATCAAAAAATCTCAATCAAATAGAGACAAATTACATTTTAAAAAAAATCTTTAAATACGATTGAAAATCTATACATTTATTCATATTGTGTCAACAATATTCCTAACAACATAATGTTGTAAGTTAATGTGTCAACAATATTCCTAACAACATTATGTTGTAAGTTATGTGAATCGTCGATTAAAGTGTAAAAGTTAGAGCCCGCCGAACAACTAAGGCTACTTTAAACAGTGTTGAAAGAATTGCAAGACCTGCCTACAATTTCAAGTCAGGAACCCCAAGCCAAACATACGCTAACTCGGGTTTACGAGCTTCACATGCAGTACTTTAGTTCTCTACAAAAATGTATACCAGAGATGGCCCTCCACAGCAATTATTTCTTTTTTTCTTACAGTTCCCTGTTAACTCAACTCTTGCAAAGAATTTATTTTGTTTTAAAAGCCTTAATTTAAGAATCTTATTTAAAAAGTTAATATATTTTTAATTTGTAAATTTTCAAAACTATTTTTATTATACTATATAAAATAACCTATTAAAAATTAACTGAGGATATTATTGAAAATTAAATGAGGGTATTATTGAAAATTTTAAATAATTTTAAAATAATAAAATAATCTTTTTAAAAAAATTAAAATTCCAAAAAAATTCCCTTAATTTGGGACAGAGAGTATATTCTGTCATCAAAATATAATTACACTAGTTTTTTTGTTATATTCGATAATTATATTGATTTTTTTTTGTCAAAGTTAATGATAAATAGACATTCATAAAGAAAACAAGAATTTTTAATTTAAAACTTTGATATTTAATAATTAAAAAGCCTTTCGAGTGATCTATAAAAAGATAGAAAAGATTGGTACAATATAAGATAGAACAATTTGGTACAAGAGTATTGTATTTTATTCAAGTTAAAACATGTTGTGCAATAAGAAATTTTGTATGAAATGAAAATTTATATATTGGTAATTTTACAAAGATGAAATGAGTGTAATTTCAAAAAAAACAATAAAAAATTCCTGTAATTCTCAGGCTAATTACACACACACACACACACACATATATATATATATATAGGATTACTGCAAAACAGATAATATAATTAAGCAAAATCACAATTAAGACTTAAAATGCAGCAACCGTTACAAAAATGAAAAGAACTCCCCACTGCACCATGGCATACAGAAAACACACAGTAGTACTCTCTAAGGGACACCTTGGCGGTTGACGGCATCGGTGGCGGAGAGCTGAGCCTCAGAAGAGACGGAGCCACCAGAAAGGGTGGGGGCGTCGGTGGAGGCAGCAGCGCCAGCGGCCGGGCTGGGGTTGGAGGTGGCCTTGAGTGCCATATCCCTGTCTCTTGTAATCCTCCAAGTCCTTGTACTGCGTGTACGGACTGCTATCCACTGGTAGTCCCTCCAATCTTCCCCTTCTCTTCACCTATCCTCTCTTTTCCTCATCTGCTCTGCACTCTTCTCCATATCTCTCTCCCTCAAGAATCGATAGCTCTTCGTTGATCAGAAATGTTCTGATTGCTTCGTATATGAAATTCTTCAGTTTCTCTGAAACTTCGCCACGAGTAATACACGTGGCAGTCTTCTATATGAGCTGTAAGCAATAGCTGAAAACATGGCTGAAACTATGGGCAATACAAATTTTTCTCGAGAAAGTTTCCTTTTTCTTTCATTTATTATTCTTTTCCTTATCCTTCCAGTGTTTGTTTACGAAAATTTCAATGCTATTGAGCTTGTCCAGTTAAATCCATCAGCACGCAAAACACCCTCTGTTTTTTTTTTATTCAATTAAAATTAATTAATTAAAATTCTTTAACTCACTTGACATAACTATTAATACTTAAACAATCATGTCAATATAAAAAAAATTATAAAATATTATGATAGAAATACTTTTGTTAAATGAGTTGAGAGAAGTTAGGTTTGTCGTTAAGTTCGGAACTTTGTATCAGAATATTATTTTTGGAATGAAAAACGTTATTGTTTTATAATTAATTTTTTTTTAAGTTTAAGTACGAGGGATCTCAACAACTTTGTCATCAAATTAATCATCCTATCCCTCGTATAATCCACAACATAAATTTCATGAGGCGTAAGATGAAAGCCTTGAATTGAACGATCTCTAATTAATTATCGGGCCTCAAATTTCATCTTTATCTATTCATACTAGTAATAATTTTGTACAAACTTGTATTTGGAGTTGCAAAATTAGAGTTTTAGAATTAAAATTAATTGGAGTTGAAAGTATTTAACAAATTATTATTTTTTAAAATAGTTTTTTTTTTAATCAAAGATTGAAATTTCTATTTATAAGTACAATTTTATTAACAAGTCCAACTTAAAAATGAAAAAAACATACTCATTCTACCTACAAATTCAATTCGTAGTTGAAAAAATTAACATGTCACATATTTTCATTTAGAGATATTTAAATTGTGATCATATTTATAAAAAGAATCAGAAGATGTCACTCATTCAGATATATTTGAGAATATATGACAATAATATGTTTTGTTTTATAAAAGTGCTAAACTCAAGCACTTTTGTTTATTCATTTTTGTCAAATGAAACTAGTCTGATTGATAATTCGTGACTACTCCCAAGACTCAAGAAAAATGTCATGAATTCTATTCTCACTCCTTACACTAAGAGGATGTGAAATTTATTTTCAATTTTGGCCTGAATTTTATTTTTATATTTGTTGCACTTTGTTAAATCTTCTACCGTCCTAAAATTGAGAGATTCTTGTAAATATGTAAAATAATTTCTTAATTGATTTGACATGTGATGGCTCCAATGGGCTTCTCTAGTTGAAATTCTTCCGACATCTCTTTTGAAATCTTTGAAACATCATGTTAAATATCCTTCTCAGCCCTCAGCTTGGTTCCAAGATATATTCTTTTGCAAAATATGTGGGATGATTTGGAGAGAAGCCTTGGCTATTTGCCTGAGTGCAAAGGAGGAGAGGAACTTTCACTGCCAGTCCTGGCTGTGGAATGGAAGCAACAATAATCACAAATTGGGAAATTTTGAGTCCTGATTCTCAACTAATTCAGCTCTAGTTTCACAACTCAACTAAACAATTTAGAGTAAAAGCTTTGGCTATTTGCCGAGTGAAAAGTAGGGACTTTCACTGCCAGTCCGGGCTCTGGAATGGAAGCAGTAATAATCACAATTTGGGAGAATTTGAGTTTCGATTCTCAACAACATTCAGCTCCAGTTTCACAACTCAACTAAACAATCTAGACTTGAAGCTTTGGCCATAACCCCCCAGGGTAGCTCGAGTGGTAGCAGGTTTGGGGACTAGGGCATAACACACGCCAAGTCCCTAATTCAAATCTCACCGAGTGCGTATCACCTTGGAGAGCCACCGACCCTAGATTTACCCAATTTGCAGTTGGATAGAATTAACCGAAGGTTCCCGCCTATTACCAAAAAAAAGCATTGACCATATGTACTGTACCGAGTGCAAATGAGGGGAAAGACTTTCATCAATTGTGGATGAGAGGAGGTTACTCTTTCTCACAAGTTTTCTTGCGTCAAAATATTAACTAGTCTTCCTTCAGTAGCGTTGTTTAGTTTGTCAAAATATCGAAAGAATGCTCAGTTGACTCGATTAAAGCCAGATAGCTTCCCTTTCCCTTTTGATTCTAATTAAATAACACACTATTTTCAACAGCAATGCCTAGCATTCAGAAGTTTTGTCTGCCAGACAAACATTACTTCTATATAACCAAACCTCTGAAAAGCCATAACCAATTGCATAAATTCAATTTACTTGAAAATGCCAAAATCACGCAACAATGGGGAAGTGAAAACTGTAATAATATATACTCAAATTTCAAATGGTGATTAGGGTCCACCCCCTCACTCATGTTTCATTGTTTTCTTCATACTTGCGTGTTCTAACAGTTTGAATAATGGAGAATATCTGTGGTGGAAGATAATTCTGATGAGGACGAAAGTATTGGCAGCCAAAAACATTAAGCTTGCAGCCCAGAGCTGTCGGAAGACTTGCTTGCCTTTGAATTCAAGTAGATAACCCCACATTAACCAGTGGGCTTGAGCTCCCATCCATAAAAAAATGTAAGACAAGCGTTCCCATTTAGGCTTAATATTGCACCACGGCAATATTAGAGGCAACAGGCAGAAGAACCACACAAAGTACTGTGCTGTGATGACCTGCCATAACAATTAACCAATAAATATAAGAAAAAAAACAATTTTTGGTTATGCAGAATTTCTCCATCAAAAGTAGAAAACCATATTTTAAGAAGTGAAATTGTACATGGACACAGGTATAGTAGCTGTTTAGTTCAAAAGAGAGTACATTTATGTCTACAATTAGAATTTTAAAAAGGAAAGACACTAGATCCAGTTTAAGTTCCAAAATTCCATAAATTAAAAAGAAAACCTGATTTCCAAAACAGAGTAAAGCATTATATTTTGACTCACAAACCTTATTAAATGATACAAATGCCCCCGTCTGCACAAAGAAACAGAATGGCAAATCTTGTGCAAAGCGGAAAATGAGAGCCAGCTGTACTATAATTTGAGGCAGAAAAGAGATGAGCTTTTCTATCAGTGAAAACTCATGCTCGAAATGTAGATAAATGTGATAAAAATAGAGGGAAAAATTGTGTCTTGGATCTGTACGAGTGAGATGATACAGCAGCGCCTCATGTAAGAACTCCCAACCATATAGATGGAAGAAAAATCCAGTACAAAAGAAGAAGACAGCCCCAGAGATCAGCCCAAATGTCAGTCTCTCTCTCGTAAACATGCTCATCAGAGGAGTCCATAAATAGTATGTACCAGTAACTTCTCAGCTACTTAAACTTTGGGCTGACTTTAAACTTTGGCCTGACTTTCCTTTGCTAGAACTCCAATCCATGACGAAAGGCTTATGACCAAATCGGAAGTGGAGAGGATCAAGAACTAAGATGATAGGAAGAGCATAGATTATAGGATAAATTCTTAGATGGACAACAAGCCCATACCAAATTGCAGCTTGAAATAGATTACCTGTAAAACAGAAAACATGAATAAAGAAGTATAAGGCACATAATCAAGTATATATAAAGGCATAAGGATAAATTTGTATTTGGTGCGTAAACCAAAGAGATTGTTAAAAACCTAAACCCGACTCTCCATGTCACAGTATTACAAATGCAAAGTTGGTAAAGGAGAGAGTCGAGACTCTTAAATCTATTCAAATATTAGATTTCTGCCTTAATCAACAAATCCTTCATTACAAACACTTTAATGAAATGAGGTTTCCACTTTACCATTTGAATTGGGAATACTCCGAATTGGGAATACTCCAACCTTCCAAGCCATAAAACCTTTAATATATTGCACATTTTAAGTTAAGTGCACTTATAGCATATGTCCATAACATGTCTACGATTCACTTTTTCAAAAAATGGGAAATATTAAATACAAAGATTAGTCCAAAAAGAGAGACACATTAGAGATGTTTAGGTATTTAATCGAGATCTTCCAACTAAGGAAATTTCCTGAAGGACTCAAAGAGGATGCCTCTCATAATCTTTGAAGTACGGACACTCTATTTTGCATCACATGTTTGTGTCGGATACTTCCCAGACACGTGTCCGGACACTTGAATCATGAATGCTAATGATTAAATTAAGATGTTCTTTAATTTTTATTTAATGGATTTGTTATTTTAATATCTTAATAATTTTTAAAATTTGTATTTTTATGTCAATTTTAATTAAAATAACATTAGGTTTTTATTATATGATCATATAAAAAATTTATACATATTCAACATTCTATGTTATACTTTTTTTAGAAATATCGTGTCTGCGTATCCGTGTCGTATTGTATCCGTGCTTCTTAGCTCCTAATATATCATCTTCCTTTAATGTTTGTACTTTTCTCTTGGTGTCTAATTTTGGCAGCCAATATGTTAGCAAACAAACATGGTTATAATCCAACCTTAGACATCAATTTTGATTAACAACCAAATGGCACCTTCAGAAACCACTGCAATATTATTTAATTTGAGTAAGTTGGCACAAAGAAGTAGAGGTTATACCATTCATAATACAGATAATGATCCACAAAACCATCGCACAAACAATGGGCTCACAGTTCCCCCGAGTTCCAATTGTGAATGTAAATGGATTCAGAAGCCATACCATTACAGAATAGGTGCACAGATTCTCAGGCACCCCACGTAGCTTCAGAATTGTATGGATAAATAACCCCACAAGTAAATCTGCAGCGTGGACAAGATATTAAGTTTCACACAATTGTCTACTTTCTGGACAAACAGGAAAGAAAAGATATAGCGTGAACTTGTAGACCACAAGAGAAAAAAAAAACCTTGAGTTGTTCTGTTCATGTGTGAAGATAAAGTCAGATTCTAGAATTATTCATGGGGGCATCGATTGTTTCTCTGCAGCCCATTCCCATCCCTGATTGGGGTAACCCCAACCCCTCCAAAGAGAGAGAAAAAGACGAGGGAAAAAAAAAAACTGATTTTTTATGTGCAGAAATCAGAAAGTACAAAAGGTAGGTCTGTGTGAACAAATGCGTGTATATCGCTTGAAGTTTGAACAAAATATAGACTAAAAGGATATTCATTATACCTGACGGCATCCATTATTAATATCATAAATTAGGACCTGAACAGACTAGCTTATCAAACAATGCAAGAAGCTGGATTGCCTCATAATATACAGTTAACAAACACAAGCATCCCATTATTAGAATTTGAAAGATAAAAACCCTCTAAAATTCCAAAAAGGATGCACCTGATACAAGTGGAACACTTAAGCCCATTACTCCTTCAAGCCATTCTACAAAACAGTCATAAAAGGCCCCCCACCAAAAAAACAAATCCCAACAAAACCAAACTGCCTTACTTTTTTTCTTCGAAAATATAAACTTCATCCATGACACTCACTCTACCTGAAGCCGAGAAAATAAATTTCCCCCAGGAACGATGAACAATTGAATTTGGCATGAGAAGAAATGCGATCAAAGGTGAGTACCGATACGTCAATCTTTTGTAAGGGGATTTTCCAGATTTCATTAAAGCAGCAGCATCAGAAAAGACAAGGTAATCAACATCAGTGTATCTGACCTCCATATGAGTGTCTTGCCATTCTCCATAAAGAATTAAAAGGAGACAAAGAATAGCGGAGAACAGAAGCACAGAATGGAAATTTATTGATATCATCACTGCAAGGGAAGGAATCAAAAACCATATAGTTAATGGTCAGTTGAATCGTGGATATCATGCTTGTTCAAAGGAAGTAAGAAGAAGTTTCATACTATTTTCAAATGATTTGAAATGCCAATGGTTACTCTATCATCCAATAGGAATTGTCTTGTTCCATCCATTCTACTGACTGAATATTTTATTCACTAGTACTATAAACAGATATCAAGTTAAAATACTTGATATAATGTTATGAACAAATAATTGATAAAATATCAACCCAGATGAATTGCTTCACTAGCACTACATAAACAATTACTAGAACAGTGAGAATATGAAACCTAAGCCCAAACTTACATCAAAAATTCATGCTTGAAGAAATTATTTGGCCATTAAACAAAACTATCCCGAGTTAAGCCATCAAATCCGAAAAAGACCAAAACCCCTTTCCCTAGACGGTATAGCCCACCAACCTCCCTTCCCATCCCATCCCCCCCCCCCCCCCCCCCCCCAAAGCACACATACACCGGCCAAAAAAAAAAACAACAACAACAAAAAAGGAACAAAATAACAACTCCCCTCACTTCACGTGTAATGCAATAAAACAGCCAAAACAAAACAAAAGTCACCTAAATTTGCCTTTTACGACAAGGAGAGCAGTTGCCACGCATGTGCAAGACTTGCCACACTAAGCATGATTACCCACATGCAACAAAAAAACAAAATGTTGTCATAAAGGATGCCCTTACATCCTTGTACATTGGCCTTGATATTGGTTCAAGACTAAGATTTAAACCGGTGAGGGCTAAGAACCCACTTTGTGGTAGAGCCTCAATGCTACAATCTCTTCCTTTTTTAATTAAAAAAAAAAAGGGAAATTCATGGCCTTTAATTTTGGCGGGCATTGTTATGATTTAACTAGTCTAACTAAAAAGTACACTTTAATGCATTATGATAGTGTTCTTGAATCAGAGAAATGGCTAACAGCTTTCCAAGTTTTATTATTTGGGTCTTCCTCATTACAACCTTTTACAAGTTGGCTATTATTATTTATTGATTTTCCAAAAGCAATTCTCTTGCTTTTTTTATGTAGTGGCTTCAGACATATTGCTTTCAAAGTCTTGCGCCCTCATAGCAAGCTCACCAGTCACCGTTACCAATTAGGTAAAGAGAAGTAATTTTCAATTGATGATTATAGCATTTAGGAACAAATATGCTTGTATGCTGTTTGCTTGAACCATGTCTTATTTTCACTTGAAGCATTTAGGTCATGAAAGGTTGTGGTTGGTTTCCTCTTTCTGTTGGTTTAAAATTTGGGCTATTGAAACTCGATTTGTTCTAGATGCTGGATTTTCCTATTTCAAGGTTCTTGCAATTCTCTTATCTCTCTCCATATATATTTGCATGTATATATGTGAGTGTGTGTTCAGAACATTGAAGTGTTAGAACATGTAATTGGGATATTTTGTTAGAATATTCAGTATTTGATTCTTTGTTTGGATGATAGGAATTGCCTACTTAGCCAGTATATTCAGTATTCCATTCCTTATTTGCTACACATTCTATATAAGAAACAATTCAGATATAATAAAGAATGGTTGCTCTGCAATCAATTATGAGTAAAAAATCTTGATTAAAAAATCACTTTCACTTTCAAATTTTGAAATGCAATGAACAATAAAAAGAATTTCTTTCTTTATAGTGAAATAATTTCTCTAAGCATTTTTCCAAATTGAATTGTAACCCTAATGAAGTTTATAAGGGTTTACAGCCTATGCTGTAACCTGTAACATGAAAACCATAGCCTATACTCCAGTATATGAAGACCCCTGAAAGCCTTGTTGTAGTGTGATGCTGTGTGTCTATGTTCATTAGGATTACAGACTTACAGCCTATGCTGCTAGGAAATTGGAAGTGCCTGTAACCCAAATGAATTCTTTTTTCAATAATTAGAATCAACTGAGCTCGTCAAAATATTGCAGATGCTAAAAGGGCATTGTTCAATAGTCCTTGTGATTTACATTATTAAACTGGTCTAATGAGAAAGCACTGCTCCACAAGCGTTCCAATTCCATGGACTCCACCCGTGTAGCGAGGAAAATCAAGGTCTACAGCCCATGCTTCTTCGGCAAAGATAGTTGCAGAAGACAGCATCACTGTTTTAACACAGATTACACCTAAGAAAAGAGAAAATGATTACCAACCGTATAAAATTTTTGAATCTTATGTTTCATGCTGTTTTTGTTTTAAAATATATACATCCACACAACCAATAAAACAAAAAAAAAATAACCAAATATTAAAGTTTACAAACACATTAATTTCTTACATCTTTTAGCATCCAACAGAATCAAAACTCAGAAAATCCGCAACAAATTTGTGAAATAGAGCATACCTAAAAGAGAATAGTAGGAAATACAGCAAAATTCTTGTTTGCTATTTTGATGCTGACGCCCCAATGCCGTTAAACTTAGGGTTTTGAATTATATAAAAATGAAAAATAAGCTTCTCTGGCTTCCGGGCTACAGAGTTCCAAAAGGATGATGAGATTAGTTGAAAAACCCCCCATTTAAGCTAACGTGTGGCTTGGCAGATGACACTCTGATAAATTCCGTTCACTTTACGGTTTGTTTGGATGAAATGATGGGAAAGGAATGTAAAAAATTGTTGGAAAAATAGTTTTTAAGCATTATAATTAGTTATTTTTGAATTAAAATTATATATTAGGTTGCTCAAAATTATTAAAGAGTGAATGAGAAATTGCCTTCAAACATTACCACTTGAAAATAGTAACAAAAGCTTAAAGCTTGTACAAAAAACTTGTGTCTCACATAAGATAGGTACAACGGCTTTTAAAGAGTATATATACACTTACCTTAAAGGAGAGTTTGGGCTCCAAAGGGTACCTAAGTTTTGTGAAAGAGGGAGGATCTAGCACATACTTGGTTCACCACACAGTGTGCTTCGCTGCCGCACCGAACCAGGCTTGGGTTTGGGCTTGCCCTGTTGTATATGTATTTTTTTGGAGAAGATTTTTAATTACCAGATTAATTAAAACTAAAAAAAGTCACCACTTTACGAGTATGTTTTCTTAGTTTTGGTTTAAATCCAAAACAATGTCGTTTTGTGATTGCGTTGGCTTGAATTTTTATTGAATAGTCGTCTTCTTCATGGGTGTGCCTATGTCTGTTCACCATGAACAGTCACAACTAAACCTTCATGACTGTACCAAACAGTCATGAAGAGGTCTATAAATATACATACATTTATGCATTCAATTTACACAAGTTTTATGCATTCTGTGTCTATGTTTGAGAGACAGTTAACCACTGTTGGTTTGTCAGGCTCACAAATTGAAGTGCTGCTTTTGTAAGATTCAGATCATTATATCTTGGGAGGCAAACGTCCAAGATCGTGAGCACCATTGCGAGGACGAAATTTGTCTTAAGGATATAGTGTCAAACACTATCCTTGATCTAATTCAAACTTTCCAGTTTCTGTAAGTGTTGTTTTTGTATTATTTCTGTTACTGTATTGTATTCTGTAAGTGTTGTTTCTGTATTGTTTCCGTTACTGTATTGTATTGTTATACTGTAAAATTCTAGTTTGGAAAAAAAAATATTTTTCTACTTTACTGCTTTGGAAACTTATACTGTTGTGTTTTAAAAACAATCTTCTATGTATTTGTTTTTTCCTTTCTTTTCTGTTTTGATTCTTGTTTTTCAAAGAATAGAAATCTATATATATATATATATATATATATACACACACACACACACATAATAGATTTTGTGTTTCAAACTGCTTTATATAGTTATATATACTGGACAATAATCTTAAGACAAATTCCATAGTTCTTATATATATATATATATATATATCAGTTTATATGTTACAGTATCTCATACTACTAAAAATCCAGAATTGTGAAGAAGGTAAAAAAAAAAAATTATATTTCTCTTTGGTATAGATATTTATTTTTTTATTTTATTTAATTGAAGATTGCTTTATTAATTAATTCAGTTATTGTAAGTATTTCATACTATCAAAAATTTTCAGAACGTGAGAAAAAAAAATATAGAAATTAAAGGTTCTACTTATATTTATGTTTATTAAAAAAAATATTTATGTATACTTACTGAGAAATTCAATACTTGAATAATCTGTTTTAATTATAGATTATATGTTTATTGATTACGTATATATATATATATATATAAATTTTTTAGTGAATGGCAACTGATCCTTCTCCTACCCCTCCTATTACTGTTATGACATCTGCTCATGTTGTAGCATTTGCTCCTGTTATAGCACTTATGCCAGTGAATCATGGAAAGAGGCCCGAGAAATTCAATGGATCTTATTTCAAAATATGGCAACAAAAGATATTGTTTTATCTTATCACCTTGAATTTGGCTCGGTTCCTTCGTGAAGATGCTCCTGCTTTGAATGAGAATGAGACAGATAGGCAAGTGGTTGTCGCTGTAGAGGCATGGAAACATGCAAATTTCCTATGCCAAAATTACGTCCTCAATGGTTTAGATAACACATTATATAATGTGTATTGCACCATCAAGACTACAAGGGAATTGTGAGATTCACTTGACAAGAAGTACAAAACAGAAGATGCCAGTATGAAAAAATTTGTTGTTGGTAGATTCCTCAATTACAAGATGGTGGATTCTAAGACCGTGATCAATTAAGTTCAAGATCTGTAAGTCATCCTACATGAGATTCATGCAGAGGGAATGTCTTTAAGTGAATCATTCCAAGTAGCTACAATTATTAAAAAATTGCCACTATTATACAAGGAATTCAAGAATTACTTTAAGCACAAGCGCAAGGAAATGAAACTTGAAAACTTGATTGTCCAACTGAGGATAGAGGAAGATAATCGCACTTCCGAAAAGAAGGCAGGAAAGATGGTCTTGGAATCCAAGGCCAAAGTTGTGGAACAAGGACAAAGCTCTCATAATAAGAAGAAGAAGCACAATGGCAATGGTCCCAAATAAGGTCCCAATAAAAAGTTCCAAGGCAAGTGCTATATGTGCAACAAACAAGGACACCGTGCTAAGGATTGTCACAGTCGCAAGGACTAAGGGAATCCAAGCAAGAGACGTGTTCAAGCCAATAAAACCCAAGTGGACAACCTTTCTGAAAATGTCTCAGAAATGAACCTCTCAGCAGTGGTATTCAAAATGAATCTAATTGGTAGCAATACCAAGGAATGGTAGGTGTCCACTGGAGTTACTCGCCATATTTGCTCAGACAAGAAGACGTTCTCATCATATCATTGCATAGATAATGTAGAACAACTCTTTATGGGCAACTCTTCTTCTTCTAAAGTTGAAAGCCAAGGGAAGGTGGTATTAAAGATGACTTCAGGCAAGGAGCTTACTCTCAATGATGTGACGCACGTGCCAGAAATTCAAAAGAATCTAGTGTCTGGATCATTGTTGAGTAAGAAGGGTTTTAAATTGATTTTTGTATCCGACAAGTTTATCCTTACCAAAAATGGGATGTATGTGGGGAAGGGGTATATGAGCAATGGCTCTTCAAAATAAATGTAATGACTATTATATCTCTTATTAAGAATAATAATAAGAACACATCTTTTGTTTATATGCTTGAGTCTTCAAATGTATGGCATGGTAGACTAGGATATGTTAATTATGATATTTTGTGTAAATTAGTTAATATAGAATGTTTGCCTAAATTGAATTTGATCCAAAGCATAAATGTGAAACTTGTGTAGAAGCTAAACTCACAAGAAGTTCTTTTCAATCAATTGAAAGAAGTACAAAACTTCTAGGTTTGATACATTCAGACATTTGTGATTTGAAATTTATTCAAACAAAATGTGGTAAGAAATATTTTCTTACCTTTATTGATGATTGCACAAGATACTGTTATGTTTACTTATTAAGAAGTAAAGATGAGGCATTAGAAATGTTTATTTATTTCAAGAATGAGGTTGAGAATCAACTTGATAAGAAGATCAAGATATTGAAAAGTGATAGAGATGGTGAATATGAAGCACTCTTCGGTCAATTCTGTTGATAACATGGTATTATAGACCAAACAACTGCACCCTATTCACCTCAACAAAATAGGGTTGTTGAATGTAAGAACAGAACTTTAAAAAAAAATGATGAATGCATTATTATTAAGTTCTTGACTACCTCAAAATTTGTGAGAGGAAGCAATTCTTTCCGTAAATTATATTCTCAATCGAATACCTAAAAAAAAAACCAATAAATCCCCTTTCGAGTAATGGAAAGATCGAAGACCTTCTTACAAATATTTAAAAGTATGGGGGTATTTGGCTAAAGTGGCAGTTCCTACACCAAAAAAGGTTAAAATAGGACAAAAAATAGTTGATTGTGTTTTCATTAGGTATGCTCATAATAGTAATGCATATTGATTTTTGATTCACAAATCGAAAATTTTTGATATGCATGTTAATATTATTATTGAGTCAAGGAATGCATCTTTCTTTAAAAATGTATTTCCTTACAAATCAACACAGGAGTCAAGTTCAATTAAAAGAACTCGTGATACTACAATAAGTAATAGTCAAGACCAACAAGATGATGATGAACCTAGACATAGCAAAAAATTTAGAACATCAAAATCTTTAGGTCTAGATTTTTTAATGAATTTGTTAGAAGATGAGCCTCAAAGCTCTAAAGAAGTAATGTCGAATCCTGAAGCTCCTTATTAGAAAGAGGCTATAAATAATGAAGTAGAATCTATTATGCAAAATTATACGTGGGAACTAGTAGATCTTTCACCAAGTTCAAAACCTCTTGAATACAAATGGATATTCAAGAAGAAAATGAAAGCAGATGGATCTATTGATAAATACAAGGTCAGGCTTGTTATCAAAAGATACAAGCAAAGGGAAGGCTTGGACTGTTTTGATACATATTCACCTGTTACAAGAATATCATCAATTCGAATGTTACTAGCTATTGCAACTATACATAATCTTGAAATACATCAAATGGATGTCAAGACAGCTTTCTTAAATGGTGAATTAGATGAAGAAATATACATGGAACAACCCGAAAGGTTTATTGTTTCAGGTCAAGAAAAGAAAGTATGTTGGCTTGTTAAATCTCTTTATAGATTAAAACAAGCACCAAAACAGTGGCATGAGAAATCTGACAATGTAATGATGTCAAATAGGGTTCAAAATCAATAAGTGTGACAAATGTGTATATGTCAAGAATACCAAAAATGGTTTTGTCATTCTTTATCTCTATGTTGATGATATGCTCATTATGGGTAGTAATAATGAAGTCATTAAAACTACCAAGAAACTGTTAAACAATAAGTTTGACATGAAAGGCTTAGGTGTTGCCGATGTTATACTTGGAATAAAGATCCCTAGAATATCAGATGGACTGATATTATCTTAATCACATTACATTGAGAAAATTCTCAAGAAATTTAAACAAGATGACAGCAGTCTAGCGAGAACACCTGTAAATGTAAATCTATATTTATCTAAGAATA
Organism: Nyssa sinensis; assembly: GCA_008638375.1. Classification (NCBI taxonomy): domain Eukaryota; kingdom Viridiplantae; phylum Streptophyta; class Magnoliopsida; order Cornales; family Nyssaceae; genus Nyssa; species Nyssa sinensis. The sequence goes on along the minus strand of CM018043.1, from coordinate 50,600,086 downwards.
ATGACAAAAGTATATTGCAACTAGAATATGCACAAATAATTAGTAGCCTAATGTATGTCATAAATTATACCCATCCAAACATAGCTTACGCTGTCAACAAATTGAGTAGATACATAAGTAATCCAGTTCTAGACCATTGGAAAGCAATAGTTAGGGTTTTGAGGTATCTAAAATACATAAAAAAACTATGGATTGCACTACTTAAAAAATCCAGCAGTGCTTAAAAGATATTGTGACGCGAATTTGATATCTGATACCAAAGACTCAAAATCCACAAGTAGTTATTTATTTACGCTTGGTGATAAAGTGGTATCATGGAAATCTTCTAAACAAACATGCATTGCCAGATCCATAATGGAATATGAGTTTATTGCACTTGATAAAGCTGGTGAAGAAGCTAAGTGGCTTCGTCACTTCCTAGAAGATATTCTAATGTGGCCAAAACTTGTGCCCGCTATCTGTATTCATTGCGATAGCAATCAGCGATTGATAGGGCATATAGTCATATGTATAACGGTAAGTCTCGACATATTCGTCGAAGACATAATACCGTGAAACAACTTCTCTCTAATGGTATTATGACCATTGAATACATAAGGTCAAAAGATAACATTGCGAGTCCGTTAACCAAAGGTTTGAGTAAAGAGCAAATGAAAAAATCATCAAGGGGAATGGGCTTAAAGCCTATGCACTAAGAGTCGCCATAATGGCAACCCAACCTATTTGACTGGAGATCCCAAGATCTAGGTTCAAAGGAACAACCAAATTATGTGAGACTCATTAAAGATCACTATGGAGATAAAATCTTCTACTCATTCCTATGATAAGAATAGTGATGCCTGTAGCGTTGAAAAAGATAAGCTAAGCTTCTAATGATTTTTATATCTTGTTAATATACAAGTGGGGTATAATAAGATACTCTTATTAAGAAATCACCTATGTGACTGTCAATTGGGTCAGTTCTATGAGAATGATAAAGGTTAAATTCTCTAGGAACACTCATGAAATCAGGAATTATTTAGGGCCAAAATGAACACAATCATGAGAACCAAATGTGTCAGGAAAGAATCTGTGTGAATGTTGTTGTCTTGGTTTACACAAACGATTGAACAGTTCAAGACATCATGTTCACTGATCAATTAGTAACCCCGATAGCATTTCACAAGAGAAGGTTCAAGGCTACAAGCTACCTTCCTCTATACAGAAAATTTTCAACAAAACTCTCTCTTAGTGTCTGCATATCATTTGCATTACTTTCAGTCAATTTCATTCATGTGGGGGATTGTTGAAAAAATGGGTTTTTGAGCATTATAATTAGCTATCTTTGAACTAAAATTAAAGTGGGTCCCACAAACTAATTTTAATGGGTCCACATGAGAATGTGTTCTCCTCTATGAAGAGATTAAGATTATATTTTGGGTTGCTCAAAATCATTAAGGAGTAAAAAAGAAATTGCTTCCAAATATCACCACTTGAAAATGGTAACAAAAGCTTGAAGCTTGTGCAAAAAGCTTGTATCCCACATAGGATGGGTATAATGCTTTTAAAGAGTATATATACACTTACCTTGAAGGAGGGTTTGGGCCTCAAGGAGTACCCAAGTTTTATGAAAGGGGGAGGACCTAGCACATGCTTGGTTCATTACACACGCGCGCGCCGCCGCCGCCCCTCCCCACACTGAACCGGGCCTGGTCGGGTTTGGGCTCGGGCTCGGGCTTCGGCTTCGACTTCGACTTGGCCTGTTGTATATATATCTTTTTGAAAAAAATTAATTTAAATAATTTTTTATTAAATACTGTCGTTTTGTTACTATTAAAAACAAATCAAAAAGTTGTTGTTTAATTACCAGATTAATTAAAACTAAAAAATGTCATCGTTCTGTGAGTGCTTTTTTTTGGTTTTGGTTTAAATCCAAAACGACGAAAATGTCATCGTTCTGTGAGTGCATTTTTTTGGTTTTGGTTTAAATCCAAAACGACGTCGTTTTGTGACTGCGTTGGTTTAAATTTTGACTGAACAATCTTCTTCTTCATGGGTGCGTCTGTATTTGTTCATCATGAACAGACACAACTGAACCTTCATGATTGTACCAAATAGCCATGAAGAGGTCTATAAATATACATACATTCATGCATTCGATTTACACAAGTTTTCTACATTCCGTGTCTGTGTTTGAAAGAGAGTTAATCACTGTTGGTTCGCCAGGCTCACAAATTGAAGTGCTGCTTTTGTGAGATTCAGATTATTGTATCCTAGGAGGCAAACGTCCGAGATCGTGAGCACCATTGTGATGACGAAATTTGTTTTAAAGACATAGTGTCAAACACTATCCTTGATGTAATTCAGACTTTCCAGTTTCTGTAAGTATTGTTTCTATATTGTTTCCGTTACTATATTGTATTGTTATACTATAAAATTCTGGTTTGAAAAAAAAATATTTTTCTACTTTATTGCTTTGGAAACTTATATTGTTGTGTTTTAAAAACAATATTCTATGTAGTTGTTTTTTCCTTTCTTTTCTATTTTGATTCTTGTTCTTCAAAAAACAGAAATATATATATATATATATATATATATATATAATAGAATTTGTGTTTCAAACTGTTTTATATAGTTATATATACTGGACAACACAAATTTAAGTAGAGTGATACTAAAATTTTGTTTGAATGTTCTCATAGGGAAATAAAAAGAAAAAAAATTTAAGAAAAGAAAAATTGAGTGGTTAAGTTCGTTTTTTCAGTTTCATCAAAAGTAAAATATATATATTTATTTAATAAAACAATTTAAATATTAAAATTACCTTCAAATGTATTAATTAAAAATTAAGATAATTGTCATGAAAGAAAGAATATAATTATTAAATAATTTATATATACTTTTTTTACTAAAAAAATTGAAATAACGTGTGAATATTTTTCTTTTTATTTTCACTTCTATCTTAAATAATTACGCTACATGTCCTTAATTTATATCATTAATTACATCTCAATTATGATGTGTCTTTTTTTTTTTTACTAATAAAAAATAGAACTTTTATTAATAATAAATTAAGAAAAAACACATCAATCACCAAAAAAAAAAAAAAAGATTCTAACCATGATGGAGAATAAAATTTTCAAATTCTTCAGATTCTACCTCAAATCAAAAAATTCATATCTAGATGAGAACTTATTGAATGGTCCTGAATTATTGACTTAGTCTTTTAACTAATTATATTAACAAAAATTATTTTATTATCTTTTACAAATCTAACATATTATATATATATATATATATCATTCTATAATTAGCCGTACAATAATTTCTCTATCAAGTTAGAATTGTAGTCCGTTGAGTTTCCAGATTAAAGAATAAAGACCACTACTTCGACGTATTTATTAAGCTACTGATTTTATCCTGTTGCCTCTTACCCACTTGTTTTTTTGGCTGTATACCTGACTTAAAACTGTATAAGCTTGAGAGAAATTTCAAACCAACTGAATTTTGCAAATCATTCTAGTATCTGCCGCACAAAAATCTCTACTGCATGCACTTCCCATTTTGCATTGTCCTTATCAATATAATTAGACACAAGAACTGATGGAGAGAAACCTGCATCACAATTATTGCAAGAGGCTTTGGTAACCATGAATCCAACCAAACTCAGAATGGAAGATCCATCGCCATTAAGTGGCGATTTTTGAAAAATATATTATGTTTCACGATTTCATATATAATTAAGAATATAAATTAGAGAGACATGATATTACATAATATGCATACAATACCTCACACGTTTTTGGAGCATTGAAGGTAGATAAACTAATTTTTCCGTAAAATGGTAAGTGAAAAGTCTCGATCATAACCCTTTTTTTTTGTTTTTTTTGTAGAAAATGTGTTTATGACTTATAAAATTTTTAACATTTCATCAGTAGTCATTTGATGAAGAATTATAAGTAACGGTATTTCTTTTTTTTATTATTATTATTATCACAAAAAGGAAATGCCGAAGAAAAGAAAATGAGTAAATCATTTTCTTGTGAATGTTAAAAACAAGTTTTAGATGAAAAATTATACTTATTTATAGAAAATATTTGAAATTAAAGGAAAAAAATATGGGGGTGGTTGATTTTGAGGATTTTTTTTTTTAAATTTTGAGATATAGTGAATATTTGAAAAAAAAACTTAATTAGAGAGAAATTTGAAAATAAAAATTAAATTATTAAAAAAGAAAGAGGGATGAAAGATTTGAGAGTAAATGATAGGATAAGGCAATTCTTAGGTTGTCCATTTGAAAGGCGCAAGGGAATTTTGGAGAGAATGATGTAGTTATAGATGCCACGTTTACTTATGGATATGCTCTCTTTTGATGATAGTAATTGTTTTTTGTTGACAAAAACTTATTTGGATATTTTATTTTTGGTCACTTTGGACTAGTCATGTTTGGTTTTTTAAGAAGACTAATGTTATGTTATATTTATTTTTAATGAAAATTACAATAAGAGATTGAAACACACTTTAGTTACAGTTAAATTATTAATTATTAGCATGCTTAATTTAAAAGGGTATAATAGTAAAATAATATACAATCATTTCCTTTCCTTTCTCTTCCTTTATCATTTCCAAACAAGATATTAGTCTTTTTTTTTTCTTTCTTTTCATTAGTTATTCCAAACATAAAACATAAAAAAGAGATTATCCTCTCCTCTTTTCTATTTTCTTTTTTCTCGTAACTAATACTTTCATTTTCTATTTTTTTTCTCCTGTTATTCAGACATAGTGTAAAAGACCTTTGGACGAAAAAGTAAAATAAAAAAAAATGAAATAAATTAGTTAGGTGCTTAACCATTGGTCTGCCGTATATCGAACGAAGTTTATTGGAAAAAACCGCGGTGCATTCAGTTGTGAGATCACTGTTCTCCCTCGTAGCTGTTAATCATCATTTCCGATACTCCTTCCTCTCTACATACACAAATCTCGCCGGGCTTTATCGTCACCACCGTCCAATTCTTTCAATTTCACCTCTGTCGAATTACAATAACAACACTGCTTACGACTATATACTCTTCTGCTTACAGCCGAATCGTACAAAGCGGTGGCTCAGTAGTCAGTACCAGCACAGGGCCCACTCCGCCCGAGTTCACCGGACAAAAACGCATACGATCTCTTAGGGAGTTAGGGGTCTCAGAAACCGGCTCATTCGTCCAATCAAAGCGTTGTTTCGCACAAATTGGCCAAGGAAACCCAGCGGACCTCGTACTATCAAAGAATAACTCCTTTGCTTCCCAATGATTCATTCAAATCCTCGCAGCTTACGACGTATTGTCAAATATGGTGTGTGTATCGCTCTGATATATTCATTCTTAATACTTGTATTGTATATCCGTTTTATATGATTTGAATTTATAAGTCTTTGCTCTTACACATTGTTCCCGAATTCTAGCTCAACTTCTTTCTTATGAAGATGCAGTCGTTGAGTTTCTTTGTAGTTTAGCTGATAGATTTGGAATGATTTCATAAACATCGAAATTAGTAATTAAAATTTGGTACAAAATCTTGGGACACAATAGTATTATTGAATAATTAATACTATGGAGTAATTAGGTACATGTTGTATGATAATTTGAGTTCGAAGTTGAAATGAAGATTAATTTCTAAGAGTTGGCCACCTTGAAAAGCCAAACCTACTTAAATGTTACATCAGTAGGCAAGGCCTCCTTACAAAGTTCTAACGTAGACTGTCCCAAAAGCCAACTTTTACTCATGAGGACATCAACTCTAGCTTGAATTCCCGTGTTCTTTATAGATTTGAAAATTCTAAATTACAGAGTTTATTGTAATACACTTATTTACTTTAGAGAAAACCTATGTTATACTATTATTGTATCTTAATGTCTTAATCTTGTGGTAATTGACACTCTTCTTCGTATGTGTACCTTGCAATTTGTAGGGGTATTGAGTGATTAGTGTAGCAAGAGATGAAACTTAAAGAAAATTGGCTTCATGGTGAGGTCTTTTGAACCCACTAAGAACAACCAAACAGAAAATTTCAAAGTTCTCATTTAATCAAACAAATTTATAGTACATTTTCTTGTAGATCGACTCTGATTTTAATCAAAGGAAAATATGATAATACAAAAGGATTGCTAGAAATAGAAAAATATCTACTTTTCCATGAACTCATCAAATGGGCTTAAACAACTAAATTTAATATCTTAAAGATAATTTCAACTCAAGGACCAAAAAATTTTTAAATATTAAATATTTTTGTAATCATGATTTTGATCCATAAGCAGAAACATTTTTGTGGGCGTCAATTACCTGAATGAATAATCCCTAAGGCATGGATTAAATGACTATATATTAATAAAATTAATAACTAGAGACAAATTCATGTCCTTTTTTTTATAAAAACTTTTGATATTATTATTTTAGTTAGAAATACTTGTACAATACGCATACATACTTATAGTAGAAGAAAAGTCACATTTGACGTTCAAACCTAAAATGTAACAAAGTACTAGTAATATTTTTTTTTCAGTTGAATTGTTCAGTATATGTAAAGATGTTTGTTTTTCGCAAAACATATAGTGGAAAAAACTCCATTAGATATAAAGGTTTAAAAGATTTTTTCTGTCCCTCTCTCTTTGTTTGAGCAATTGATTGAATTCCTAAGCATGACCAACTTAACATGCTATATTGAAACTGTATTTCAATTTTTGAAATTAAAAAATGGCAGGTAAATGAAGATTAATATGTTTTTGTTTCAATCTTGTTGGAATAATTTTATGAAAATATGAATTTGTTCATTGACTCTTTTAATATGTCCAAAACAACTGGGAGATCCCCTAGAGTTGTGAACTATGCTTCCTTCTCGGAGCAAGGAATTGTGTAGAATCCCCTTTTTGTAAGGGCTCCTCAAGAATAGGAGATCCCTTATGTTGAGGCTTTCTAGTTTTGCTTTATGGTACTCGTTTGATGGCTAATAGAGAGGATACGATAAGATGACCTTTCTAGTTTTTCTTTATGGGTGTTTGATGGCTAATAGAGAGGATACAGTAAGATGGCAGTCAAATGGATTTTTAGCGTGAAATCATATTGTAAGCGGCTTGTAGGGCAGGAGGGGTATGGTTTTACGTGGAAAGGCATTTGGAAGACAAAAGTCCCGCCAAAATTATCTTTTTATTTTTATTTTGTATAGACGGTGGCTTTAGAGGCGATCCTCGCTCTATATAGCTGGGGAAAAAGGGAAAATGTCTTTTAAACTAGTATTATATGTATGAAGTTCGGAAGAGTCTACAAACCACCTCCTTCATTGCTCCATTGTTAAGGATATATGGTCGTTGATTTGTGCTATATTTGGTGTTTGTTGGGTCAAGATCAATTAAGGAGCTTATGTCAAGTTGGGCTTTAGGTTGTTCTTCGAAGGGGGTTAGTCTGGCTTGGAGGGTAGCCCCCCTTTTTGCGGAGCTTATTGCTGGAGTCCAATCAGCGCACTTTTGAGGATATAGAGATGCTTCTGCATAAGTTGAAGAAAAGGATTTGAGATACTTTTGTTTCTAGATTATGGAGAAATATCCCATTTAGCTTTATTATGTTTTGATTGTTTTGGGAGAGTTTTATTATATTAAGGGGTATAGGTAGCTTTTGTCAATTTGTACATGGGTTGCACCCCTTTTGACGTATTTGTTTATAATACATTTGTCATTACTTGTAAAAAAAAAATGTATGAAAAAATTCATTGAAATGAAATGAAAATGATGCTCATTATTATTTTATTAAAATATATATAAATATATAGTATTTTTTCCTATACTTCTAACCATATTGGTATTATACCTGTACATATCATATCTGCAATTTTTTTTTTTTTTTACTGAACTTTTTTTATTGTTTTCTTCTAAGTAAAAAATCAAACAACACCTGTTGTATTCTGTACCATAGTTTTTTCTTCTCATTGGTTACCATGTTCCTGTGGAGTTCACTATTAGAGTTGCATCACTTGTTTATAAGCCATTGCAGTGTTATCATTGGTTTAAGTGCTTGGTTTTGACTTGGCATGGGATCAGACTATATGTTTAGCGATGACTCTCTCTCTTTCTCTTCTCTTTCTCTTTGATGGGTGGTTAGGGATATGTTAAAACTAACACTAGAAAGGTATTGAGTGGGTACGACCTACTAGTTGTTGTGAGAGAGTCTTGCATGATTGATCGCACGATCTGCCATGAATGGTTGCAGTGGGATATCACAGGCTTACAAACCAGTTGTTTTCTTGGAGCAAGTATGTTAGTGTTATGAATTCGATGTTTCCCTTTCCCTTCTTTCGCTTTCACCAGCTTGCAAGACCACACTGGATTTACAATGACTTGAGATGACTTTAAAGGATTGTATACAGTATATTAGTGCAGATAAGTTAAATTGAAACAAATAACTAGAACAACTTACTTCTTTCTGCCAATGTTAATTCCAAATGAAGAGCCCTTCATTGTTGCAAAAAGAAGAATAATGACCGTGGTTATATAGGCAGTTTCCTCATGTCTCATAAGTGATAGGGATATCCAGTGCACAAGATGTTGGTTGATGACATTGCTAGCTTGATATATATTATTGGCCCATTCTCTAATAGCTTAAGCTTTTGAAACAACTAGTGATCTAACATGGTATCCGAGCTCTAGTTTTTAGAGATCTTGGCTTCGAGTCTGTTACATTAATGTGCCAACTCTCTACGTGCAAGATGACCTTGTGCATGAGGGAGGATGTTAGCTTGATATACATTGTTAGGCCCATTCTTTAACAACTTAAAATTTTGGAGTAATTACTGGTCTAAGAGACATAAATGCCCAAATGGAAGTTATGTAGGTTTCATAATTAAGAATCTCTCTATCGTGGAGTCTACTTGTGCAAGGTGCAGTATTTTTAATACCTACACCTGACAAAACTCCATATGTCATAACAATACCAATCAACTGTTAGCAAACAACATGAATTCTTTGATTGTGGGGTACAATTCCTATAGGACCACCAGCACTTAATTCGCTTTGAACAGATAAATTAGAATATGGCATGGGTAATTAGTACCTATCTGATGTTTATGTCCTCTTCACTTGTGAGTTGTGAGTTGATTTTACGTTGGCCATTGATTCATTTCCTTGGTAGGTTATTTGGCTTTTTTTTTTGGAGAGTCACTAGACTTCCTTTAAATTATTGGGAAATAATAAAAACTAGAAAAAATCATCTAGCATTTTCTGGACCTTTTATTTTTATTTTTAAATCACTAGTGGATATTCTTTGGGATCTCAGTTATTGTCGTAGAACTTGTAATATGACATTCTCTGTAGGGTGTTTGTGAACATGTCTCTGGATTGGTTCTGCAAAATAAAAAAATTGTAATATGATGTTTTCTGGATCTTCTTTGACTCCTTATGCCTTTTGCTTATGTTTCTGATTATATGATCACTTATATTGGTTCTGCAAAATAATAAAATAATATTCTGAATAATGTTTCCGACTCCAGTATACATATGAGAAAGCGTATAGGTAACCTGAAAGTGAAAAAAAAAAATCAATGCTTCTCTTGTTCTACATTACTTAACTAGGTCCTCCCATTTGCAGTACTGGCCTCCTGCTAATGCACGATAAAACCTATCTCTGCAGTAGACTGGTCTTCCATCTGCAGCCTCAGCAGCAGCTGCTGCCAGATCATCATCAGCCTTCACCTCCACTGGCAGTCTTAGCAGCTCCTCTTTTCTATGACATTTACACAAAAGTTGCAAAGACAACAAAAGTAAAATAAGTATGTAAAAAATGATAGGTTTGAAATCTCAATTTGTTATACCTTATATTGAACTTCGTGCTGATCTTTGAAGCTGGAATGTTGGAAGTGTTCTCTTTTGTGGAGAAAGTGTTGTGAATGAAATCCTCTACTGGTGTGGCAAAGGCAAACAACAGTACTGCACTCACAAGTAACACCCCCGTTCCGACTAGTGTTTGTTTCAGCAATTTGATAACTGGTTTGACCTAGAAGCATGTTTTCCATAGGTTTTTCATATGCATTAGATATGCTCATAAAGTGCTACTTAATGCCTTGTAAAATGTAAAAGGACAGACTAAGCTGAAACATTTACGTTCATACAGTTAATTTATACTAGTGGTTATGCACATATATGAGATTCTATGTTTGAGTTGTTGCAAGCAATATGGTTTGGTATATAAAGTTTTCCAAGAAGTATAGCGTTATTTTTTGTGCACTACTACACATTGGATTGATTCTGTTTATGTATTAGTACCTTATATGAGCCCAACAACCTATCACGAGCCAGGATCTGCAAGGAAGAAAGATGTTATAAGTTATCAATGGAAGGGGTTCGAGCCACAGAGATAATCTGTAAACTATCTTTGATGAGTCTGCTGTGCTGAATCAAGGATGATTTCACCTTGCTTTAGGACTGTGAAGATAAGAAAGAAACATCAACCCCTATAAATAACCAAACCCTAAATAAACTTGCCAAAATGAAAATTACTCCTAAAATAGATTGAGTTTTAAAATAAATAAGACCTAAATAAAATAGATAAATTATAATATCCTCCGGGATCAGATATGACTGGCCCATGGGGTCCTTCTTGTTCCCCATCACATCTCCTCACTGAACTCGGTAAGTCATTCCATCTATTCATCAACCTAGACTATTCAAGTAGTGAGAAGCTGTGACCTCTGCAGGAGGTTATGATATTTGGTTCTTCCTACCATCTAATATATGAACTCCATCATGAAAACTTGTGACTAACTTTTTATTTGTCGAGCTTATAGATCTGAGTTCAAGATTGGAGGCCAAATTCCAAAGGTGTATAACTATGCTCCTGGGGTGAGTTGTTGGCTGCTGATTGAATTGTGTTCCAGCTGAAGCAAAGTGGTAACTTGAACTCTGCCAGTGGAGGTAGCACTAGAACACAAAGCTCTCCATCTCCGTGCATCAATATGCTCACATCACGAACTGTTTCATCCATTAAGTGGCATTATTGTAGATATTTGAATGCATAATATGTAATTTATTGCTTATTTTAACATCACTACATATCTTTTTCATGGCCAATAGGTCATTACTCAGGAGAGTAATGTTTTATGGCCCTAGTAACCTCGCCCATCTGATGTGGCATGATTCAACTAGCCTATGAGGTTTTCGTTTTGGACTTTGTTCCATTCTAACAACCAGTTGAATCATGCCACATCAGATGGGCTGAGGCTACTTGGGCCATAAGACATTACACTTACTCGGGGTATTGGGAGGCACGGCCTGGGTATGGACCCTAGCCAATGGGATAAAGGCTTAGAGCCTGTTTGGGAGGCATTTTCCCCCCTGCTTTTGCGTTACCACATAAGAGAGACGATTTTAAATATGTGATGGATTGTTTAGGATCAAAATGTGTAAAAAAATCAGGGCCCACCACAAAATGCCAATATTGGCGTCTGGAGCGAAGCAGCTCCATGTTGCTTCTCAGATTTATTGCTTCCTTTGCCATTTTAACCATTCCACATGTAACATATAATCATTACATATATATTATATTTTATATTATAAAATATATTTAATATAAAATAATATATGATATATAATATATATTTCATACTAATATATTTATAATTTTTTATAATATATATTTTTACATATTCACAGTATTAACTAAATAAAGGGCAAAAAGGGAAATCACACCCCATAATCACTTTTGAACAATTTTACCAATATCCATTGCTTTTTTCCATCAACACTTTTATTCATTAACTTTTCTTCTCTTCATCAGCACTTCTTCATAATCTAAAACTCCTCCAAACAGGAACTTAATTGATTTGAGTTAAACTAGGTATGGACCTAACATGCAGTGTCATTTACATGAAGTGGCTGCCCTTTGACTCTCAACTTCTATCGTCACACTTGACAGCCCGAGCTTTTCTACCATATTTCATGGTCCTATGTCATATTTCTTTGAAATTTATTCTGCCTAGAAATCCCTATGGAAGGTAATAGGTTACCGTGGTTCCTTTGCACTTCTCTCTGTTAGATATGCATCTTCATAGACAAACTCTAACATTGAGAACTCTAACATTGAGTTTCACTCTAGAATCTCGATGTAGGTAACTGCATCCCTTTGTTGTCTGGTTCTGCTAACTTTGAATATTTTGGTTATCATCTTCATCACTCTCTCTCTCTCTCACACACACACACACACACAGTTTGAGAAGATAGAAAACAAAGAAAAACTAATAATTACAAGGGAGAGCAGCTCCCTTGAGATCCCTGTTTATCATCATTTGCTGGACTTTATGAATTCCAACTCAAGTTCAGCTGCCTGTGATGATAATGTGAGCAAGCGTATTCAGGTTGGGCAGGTAGGAAAAGCAAAGGAACTTGCCTGGAATTTGGGATGTAGATTGGGATCTTTGCCTACAGTGTATCTAGGCTTGCCTTTGGGAGTGGGGTCGCAAAGATAAGTGTTTGGGATGTGGTTGTGGATAGGTTTCATAGGAGGTTAGTGAGGTAGAAGAAAGGTTACTTGTCAAAAGGTTGCAAGATTACCCTAATCTGGAGTACCCTATTTAGTCTTCCAACTTACTTCATGTCTTTGCTTCCTATTCCGGCCTCGGTGGAGAAGAGATTGGCAAAACTCCAAAGGGATTTTTTGTGGGGCAGCTTGGGGGAGCAAAATAAGGTTCATCTTGTGGAGTGGAAGAAAGTGTGTGCCCCCTTACACCTTGGGTTCCTCGGGATTAAAGATTTAAGGGTCTTCAATCGGGCCCTGTTAGGCAAATGACTTTGGAGATTTGCCCAAGAACATCAAGCATGGTGGAGGAATATCATTGAAGCCAAGTATGGTAGTTTTGGGGGGAGGCTGGATCTCCAAGGAAGTGAATGGCCCTTAGGGGCTGGGCTTGTGGAAAAATATTAGGAAGGGGGCTGCTGATTTTTGGAAATTTGTTGTGTTTAAAGTTGAATCAGGGAAAAGATCAGTTTCTGGGATGATGTTTGGGCGGACAAAGTTACACTGAAAGAAAGGTTTCCTCAACTCTTTCAAGTTACCTCTAATAGGGAGGCTCTGTGTGGCAGACTTTGTTTGTCAAATTGGTGGAAGAGTGAGCTGGATGCCTCTTTTAGAAGGTCTTTCAATGATTGGGTGATCGAGGGCTTTGCACGAATGATGGGAATCTTGCATAAGATCCACCCTAATCCTTCTCATGATGATAGTATGAGGTGGAATTCTGGTCATGGATAGTTCTCTGTGAATGCTCTCTATCTGTCTCTTTATAGTGGAGGGGATGTAGACTTCCCTTGGAAGCCCATTTGGAAGTCGAAAGCCCTCCTAAAGGCTGCATTTTTTGGATGGTCTGCTGCATGGGGAGCCATCCTGACAAGGGGAAAGCCTTCAGAGGAGGGGATTCAATCTCGCCAACAGATGTATGATGTGCAAGAAGAAAGAGGAAATGGCGGACCATCTGTTACTTCACTGTGAGATAGCAAGGGACTTGTGGCAGCTTGTTTTTGCTCTTTTTGGATGCCATTGGGTCGCTCCTAGAAGAGTCCTTGAAACTCTAGTTAGTTGGAGAGGCGGCTGCAATATGCGCCACGGGCGGAGGATCTGGAACGCAGTCCCTATTTGTCTTTTTTAGGTGTTTATGGAAAGAAACGAATAGGAGAGTCTATTGAGGTGGTTGAAAATGCCCCTTCAAGAGTTGGGAGTAATTTTTGTAAAGAAATGCTAGTGTCAGTCACAAGTGTCTACACTCGTGATCTGATTGGTGCGCACATTACACGCGCCCATTTCACACGCAACCACACCTGCACGTGTATTACACGTGCGAATGAGATCGTGAGTGTCCGACACCCACGACTGACGTTAGCATTTCTCCTTTTTGTATACCTTGTATGTATGGGTCAACGGGTCTTACAATCCTTCTTTGGAGGACAATGTTAATTTCTTGAGTGACAAGAGACTCTATTAGTCTCTCTTTTGTAAATGGGTGCGCCCCTCTTGGGCCCTTTTTATATATTGATACCTTACCTATCAAAAAAAAAAAATAATGTGACATAATTATAATTGCAGTAACCAGTCTTACTCATCAAAATGTCCTGGGAGAAGTTGTAAAAAGGGGATAAAAATGAAATTTTAAAAAAAGTGCTGGGAATATATATAAAAAATTAAGCTCCAGAGGAATGCTAGTAGTAAGTCACTTTCAGCATAACTTAGATTAAAACTAGAAACTTTTATTGAGTACGGTTAACACAAACTCTATCATGAGGGCCCATTCTTGGTTCCCTTGCATGAATTAGATTTATGGGTCATCAAAGGATGAATTTAGAGAAGGATGAATCCAGTCTTCTTCTTTTTCTTTGTTCTTTTTTTACACATTTATTAGCAATTTATTCTAGATGAAGTTGCTGATTGAATCTTTTGTAGCAAATTTTCATCCTTGTTCCAGATACCCAAAAGTAAGTGGCACAAACTCTGGGCCTCCACCCCATCCCCCACAAAAGAGGTATAAATGAAAAGGTCACTAACCTCGGGTGGCTTTACCCACATTTGTCCATCATACCATCCACTCTCTTCATAAGGTATCACCGCTGATAAAAGTCTATCACCAACATAACTCCAACCCTGCAATATGCATAATGCAACAAGAAAGTTTTGACAAGATGACTAAGTTGTTCAATAGGACTAAGTTGTTCAAATAGATAAATATGTGGTTTAGTATTTGTGATATATGTGTTAGGAGTAAGCATGGAAATTTAGTTGATGCATACATCTGGTTTCACAAAAAAGTTCATTGTCCTGTTGGATATGTTTCATATGAGAAGGCCCATTGGCCTCTTGTCCAGATGACATCATGCACATGCTATATGCACAAGGTTCTAAGCTCAAGTTATGACACCTCTTGTCAAGAAGGCTATGGAAGTCTGTATTGACCCTTTTCAAATATTATATTATTATAACGAGATATTTGTATCCAAACTTGAAATCTGAAAATGCTTGCATCAAATTTTTTTTTTTCAATCATTCAATGTTTACATCACTTTTCTAGGTTACGAAGCTTGAAAATGTCTTGCTTCATCTCCCATGAAGAACTACAGATGAAACCGAGTCATCTTCTGTTGCAATCTGACTGGTAGAGAGGATAATAGAAATCTTAAGCAGATAAATTTTAAAAGCTATAATCTTTCCAGACCAGACGTGAGGACAAGAAAAACATATTATTCTGCTGCTAATATGTTAGCAGTGAAATAGATCAACTATTGTACCCTTTTATATATAAAATATTTAGTATGTGACTTAGTGCTCTATTTCCTCTAGAAAATGAGTTTCCTTCTCTACTCGTCCAAAAAAAAAAAAAGTTCTCTTCTCTTTTGTGGTCTCTGTTTAAATAATTCATGCATTCAGGTAATGAAATGGCTGCAATATGAAGGAGAAGGTACCAGATAAATTCTCAGGATAATTAGTGATACAATAAAAAGAGTTCCTGTACCAGCGGCCAGCACAAATCGTAAAGGTTCCTGCAGGATTGGGAACAGATTATTTACTAAATTTGAACAGAACAGAAGATGTTTCAGCAAATGGAAATATATTGCTCATTTATAGAAGTATCCTTTCAACACTTGTCTTGTGAGGTGATGTAGTCACACTTGGGTATCTTTTTCTTTAGAAGCTCATATTTTTCCTGCTTGAAATAGTATTTCTTTAATTTTTGAAGTTTTCTATTATGATGTAGGAGTTGCTCTAGTGTTTGGGCAATGAAGATCCTTGAAAGAGCTTCAATTCCTGCTGTGCTTGTGGTGCAAAAAAGTGATTTTCTTCTTCTTTTTATTTTTATTTTTTTGGGTTAAGACTCAAAGATTATACAAAATGATGTCCCTTTTTATTACTGGAGTGCCATATTTTGGATATGGCTGAGCTGCTTCATTTAACTTATGCTGTGCCAGTTTGCAATTTTCAACGCAACTCAACAGTGGTTATCATTACCTAAAATTGACTCAGCTTTGATCTGATGTTGAGAATTAGAGAACCAAAAGCATATCTACTCATACTACACATGATTACCTAATTAGATTGATACTCTGCCTGCTTTTTAATAAAAAGATACTGTAACAGCTATAGTTTTGGTTTGGAGGCTTGAATAATGAAGAACTGGAAATATCGTTTACAAAAGATAAGAACTAGTCTAATTCTCCTGGTTGGACTGGTTTTAGAATTACACTGTTCATGTCATTAATTGTGCTTTAATATTTTTTAAGCATTATCTACAGAATTTGTGGTATTTGAGATATTTTAGATCTGGAATTGAATATTATCAAGTCTGCTGTTATCCATTTAATATTCCTTGTAATGTTGATTCACAAAATGATGTCTTTTTCTAGTTTACCCGTGAAGGATTGAAGCTTGCAGCAGCAATTGGCACTCCCAGAACTGTGAAAGTCACCAGCCATAGGCCTCCAAGCCGTAGGAAAAAGGACCCTGGACTCAGTTCACCCCATGAATATAAGATTCCATCTTTCAGAGCCGAGTATTCATTCACCTATTACAGAACCAGATTACCATTAGTATGATTTTATGATGGTAGATTGCATACAAGGTATTTACACTTCTATCTACTTGACCCTGTTTTTCGAATCGATATTACATTTACCCACCATTAATGCTTTCACATCCTACATGTTCTGTTTTGCTTATTTAATCTCAGAAAACACAATACATATTTCAGAATAACCAATACGCACTTATCCAACATTTTATATTACATATTTGTGTAATGGTCTCAAGTATTTTGCATAGCCTACACATGGAGATACAATACTCCTTTAAAAGCATCATTTACTAATTCAATCTTATCTGCATGGACTGTTGAAGTAAAAGATCTATTCTTCAAGTTTTTCCTTTTTCTTTGACAAATTGATAGAAAAAATTTATTTAGTGCACAACAGCATGAGTGGGAGACGTCCTGAACAAATCAAAAAGCAAAAAGGCTTTAGCTTGAACCCAATTAAGAGGCTATATTTTAGAGTCCATGGCATCAAAGTATTGAGTTGAGGATGAACATACCGGCCTCTGTTCGAAAGGGACCTCGAATTCCAACCCAGGATCCCAGCTTCGACCAGGTAATCCGCTGGTGCCTCCATTCATCTCATCTTTCAGAGCCTTGACGGTCACCCTTTGAGACAGGTTCTGGGTTCTGTTATAACGAACTACCCATGACGCATAGCTGCGTCTAGTCTTGACTTGTCTTGGACTTGGAAGAACTAGAGAACAATTCACATTTAGCCTGAGCATTTATTTCTTCCAACTGTAATTGGTTCAGAAGAGCTGAGCCTTCCGAATAGTGAATTGATGAACTTGAAGGAAAAGAAGGGAAAATTGTATTGTGCTTTCTAGTTAAAAACGAATGGTTCTTGTGTATTCTTCTGGGACCATGCATTATTTACGTGGAGGAAAACATTTCATGCAAAAAAAATTTTGTTGTTTTGTCTTGGTGGGCCCCTCTTTTTGCCACGTGGAGAGTAAATATGCCAATCAGCAACTGCCAGATCACAGATGGCTTTTTTGATTCGTCCACGAGTTTTCCACCCCGTGGTCCATACAGACGAGCCAGAAAGTGAGATTATCCAAAGTTCCAAATGTTTAGGTCTTTCTCTAATTATTGTTATTATTATTTTTTGTGGTTTACAAATAGAGAGTGGGAGGCGTGGCTTATGCAACGTGGCAAGTGTTGCCTTGCACGCTATTTTGTATGCAGTTCTCACGTATGCACGAGTTTTCCAGCTTCTTCCGCACGGGCCCGACAGATATCATGATGGCAACAGGTGAAAAAGAAAAGCTAATTAACGGTCACTGCTGGATTGAGAGATCACGAAGGAAATGTAATTTCAAATTTTGAATTGTTTTGAATTATGAGGTCGCGATTTTGTTTCAATTAGGAGTTTTTAGATTTTCAGTAACAAACTTCTAGCATCAAGGTGTTCTAGAAAAAAAAATCTTTTTTTTATTTGGGTACGTTTTTCAATTACAATTTGTATGTATACATGCAAATTTATTTATTTTATTTTTATTTTTAATTAAATATTTACATAATATTCATGTAATTGTATATATATAGTAAATTGTAGATTTATATTGATGGTTGCATTAAGGGTGGGCAATCAAAATTAATTTATAAATGACGGTGGCTCTCTGCTTTAGCTCTAGTTCTGTACCTAAATTAAGTCTCTGATTGATTATTTTATAAACAATATTGTATCTATAGGTAAGAATTCAAAATTTTTAAAAGAAACAACTTTTTTCTATGTAATAACTAAATATTATTTTTTATCAAAACATTTAGATATTAATCAATTATATAATAATCAAACTCAATTTAAAAAATCTAAATCAAATGTAGTCTCAAAGTGCAAACATTAAGCTCAACTTATAAATATAAAATCAATTTCTAATACATAAAAAGTGTATTTAGTGTATGTTTGATTTAGATTGTTTTACGTGAGTTAAATCAAATTTTGATTTGAAAAGTCTAATTTTGGTTAACTTGATAAGAAAATTATTTTATAATTTATCTTATAAAAAATAAATTAAATCACAATCAAGTTTTAAGCTATTTTTAGGAGGGGGTCTATTCGTGTGGTACGAGTGCCTATCTTTTATGTAATTGACGATGTGTTCGAGATCACTGTAAAATAAAAAAAAAAAAAGATAAAGTTTTAAACTGTTTTTGTTTGAAATAAATTCATACTTAATAGATAAAAATATAAAATTATTGATAAGGATTTAAAATCTAAAAAAATAGTTTGCTAATATCTAATAACCAATCATGTTTTTTATCAAGTTATTTAAATATTAATTATTAAAAAAAATAATCAAAATAAATTTGAAAATTTCAAAGCAATTGTAACCTTTGGAGACTACTATGAAAATAAGTGAAATTCAAATGTCATTTAATTTCTCTCTCTCTTAAATTTTGTGAAGCTATATAAAAATTTATTGGATAACTTTTACCTATCTTTGTCAATGAATCTAAATTTATTGATGTCTTAGATTTCCAAATATTGAATGATCACAAATAATAAATTTCAAATTTTCAAAATTTCAAAACAAGTGTACTCTTTTGAGACTAAATGAAAATAAGTGAAATTTACATGTCATTTAATTTCTCTCTCTCTTAAATTTTGTGAAGCTATAATTAAATATATTGATGTCCTAGATTTCCAAATCTTGAATAATCCATTAAGTAATTAGTAACTCATCTTTTATAATTTACTTTTATTTCACATTTTTCGTAAAGATAAAGTTAACACTCCTAAATCTCTTGTAATTTACTTTTGTTCAACTTTTTTTTACAAAAGTAAGATCTATACAAAACTCTTATGTGAGTGACATCGAATAAATATGATTATTGCACTCGAGGTATTATTACTATAAATTTGAATTAGTATAAGACATAATATTTTAAAATATTCTAAAATTTAAAAACAATAAGAACAAAAACTTTATTTTCAAATGACTCAAACTTATTCCATTGCATTATGACTCATGGGAGGTAGATATTGTCTTTAGGGGAATGCTAGCGTTAATTGTGCGTGCAAAAACTCGTGATCTAATTAGTATGTATATTATATATGTCAATTTCACGTAATACATGTGTTAATTAAATCGCGAGTGATGGTCACTCGCAATTGACGTTAGGATTTCTCATTCTCTTTATTCTAATATTGAGAAATGTTAACATCAGTCGTGAGTATTCACACTTATAATTTGATTGGTGCATGCATTATACGCTTCTATTTTACATGTGATTACACATGCGTATAATACGCGCATCAATATCACATAATATACGTATCAATTAAATTATAAGTAATGGTCACTCAAAATTGATGCTAGCATTTCTTATTATTTTTTACTAATATCAATCAAATGATAGTGTTAATTAAATAAGTCATATTAACACATATATTACACACATTCATTTTATCTATAATAATGCACGCATATAATATACGCACCAATATTTAACAAACTCGACTGAACCAACATTTCTCCATAATCTTTGTTTATTGTTGGCGATTCAATCAACAGCACACAGAAAGTTCCCGCCGCGTCCGAAGGTCGTACGAAGTTTAATAATGACAGTGACACTTTCCACTTTGGTCCGTTGATTAACTGGCTAGTGCCGACGACGGCGCTCTGACTGAGAAACCACCAAGAAGAAAAAAGAAAGAAATAAAATAGAAAAACACGGAGTTTTGAAAGCCTTAGGACTGAATTTTGAGAGGATCAATTCATCGATCAAATGAAGAGCAAAAGCAAACTGGGAGGAGGTTTGTGGAGCTTCGGTACGAAGCTAGGGTTACCTGCTGTCTTCCTCTTATGCTCCTTCTTCTTCCTCGCCGGCTTCTTCGGTTCCATGCTCCTCTCTCAGGTCTCTCTCTTCTTTCCTTTCAGTACCCGAATTATATATTGCGTAGACACATGTCTGTTTGATTCTGTACTGTTTCATCTTTGCTCTTTTGTTCACCTGATTGATCATCCATCGGCAGGATGAGTCTGATGTGCGGCCGAGACCAAGGTCGCTGGAGTCGGTCAATGAGGAGAAAGACTTTGATCCAATGCCTCACGGAGAGACGGGGAAAGATTCCGTTATGTCGGTCCCCTTTCAGGTGCTTTTTTCTACTCTTTTATTTATGCACATATATATTTATATAATTTTTTTTCAGGTACTGGATATAATAACTTTGTGATAGATAAGACTTGTACTTCAATTAGATAGGATGAGTCGGTTTTTTTAAGTACTTGATTGTTGTATGCTGATCTGAAGTGATTTATGAGTATTATCATGTTTAAAGAGTGCTTCATAAAGAGAATTATTAACCATTCTTTAACGGAATTCATATTAGATTCATTTCAAAACAGACTGTTGTCTCTCAGCAGGGGCGGAGCTAGGATTTTGTGTCTCTGGGCAGTGGCAGAGCTAGACCTTTGACACAGGGTGGCAAAAAATAAAAATATAAGTCTAAAGGGGTCTTTTATAAAAAAAATTAAAAAATTTGGGGGGCAATTTATAATTTCTAATTTTTTTTTTAATAGAAAGTAGAGGTAAAATATCAAATATTTAAAATTTTGAGGGGCATGGCTATCAGGAAGTATACTCCTTCAAATTATGAGAGGCTCAGGAGCGTTGGCTTTATACTAGAACTAGCAATTCTAATTTGAAAATGCTTTTTTCCCATCCACATATACTCCTTCATATTTCAACTAAAAAAGCAAGTAAACATAATTTTTAATTTTGATTGGTATTTGTAAATATAAAGAAGAAACAATTTCTTTTGAACTTGAAAATTGGATAGTTGATGTTGTATGTAAAATTGTCAACCCTCTAATAAATAATAAATCTTAGAAGACTTATTAATTATTAAATTTTATAATTTTTAAATTAACAAAAAATTCTCTTACAAGTATAAGATTTTTACTAAAAAAATAGGAGATGAATAAATATTTGCAAGGTAATCATGAACATTTTTCTAAAAAAATATATATTATATTTAATTTAAAGTATAATAAAACTCATAGTTACTAGTAATTTTTCTATAATATATACACATAAGCATATGTATTTTTGAATTCTAATAATTTATACTATAAAGAATTTTTTTAAAATGTTATTAACTATTAAATAATAGAATTATTAATTGTTCGCCACAAAATAGAGTTGGTTCCTTAAAATATTATTAATTCATAGAGATTATTAACTTATTAAATGTTAAAATATGTATATGTATTTAAAAAATGATGTATATTTACAAATATATATTACACTATAGACAAAAAAAAATTAAACTATTTTATCGCTAATTAAAATTTATATGTAAAACTCTCTCTATACTTTCCCAAATTAAAAAGTAAGGAGAGATCTTAAAGAAATTCATCACTTTAAATTCAGTCATCAATAATTACAAAATCCAAGGACAACAAAAGAATAAACAAATACAAACATAATTCAAATTTGAAATCATCATTATTTGATAATTTAACTAACTAGTAATAGAATTCTCAAAACCTTAGTTTTTACAAATACAGTTCCGGGGCCTCTTATTGTTCAGCAAACACAGATCTTTCCCTTTGTTTTGAAGTTTTTTTTTTTCTCTCTCTTCTCTATCTCTTTTTTAAAAAAATATTTCTTAGAGTAGGTATATGAATTAATTTAACAGTTTCATATTTAAATGAGTTATGGGGACAATGACCGACTATAATTGATTAGCTGGGATTCAATTATCTATTAAGAAATTTTAAGGGTACTTTTGTTCTACTTTTTCTAGTTTATTGTTTCCGAAGTATCCTCAAGGCATTCCTCTCTTGTTTTTCCTTTGCTTTTATATATAATATTTACCAATAAAAAGTTAAAATAAAGTAATATTAGAACACTTGTATGATGTGTTATTCAATGAAGATTTGGATAAGAAAAATTTTAAAACAAATAAAAAGAAAAAATACATTTTACATATTCATGTGTGTATTTATATATATTTTTTATCCTTCGAATGCTAAAAAGAAAGAAAGAAAGAAATCATTAATTATTACTTTAATTATTAAATCACCAACTGAAGAGACAAAATAATTCAATAAATGAAGTTAAGAAAAATATATCAAAATTTAGTATTGAAACACAATAGGAGCGAAAAAATTGAAGTAATATTTAAAAGGACAAATTAGCATCTCTCATTCTCTTTAATATTTAAAAGACTGAAGTAGCATCTCTTATTCTCTTTTTGTTTTTCTTCAATGTCTATCCCCCAATGTGACTAATTACAAAATTTGTAAAACAAACTTAGTGGGGACAACTAGACAAGTTTAAAAAAATTATGTTTTGAGGGCAAGTTTAAAAAAAATTATTTTTTGGGGGAAAATTTAAGAATAATTTTAAAACCTTATAAAATACAAAACTAACCCTGTTTTTGTCAAAATCTCAGTGAGGGCAGGTGCCCCCACTGCCCCCATTGAAGATACACCCGCCTCTCAGTGAAAAGAGTACGGCATTGAACATTTTTCAAACCAGATTTGCAGAGAAGCTACAATTAAGTATTTCAAAAAGTTCTCTATTTTATGATGCAGGTTAATAATTCATGGTAAATTTTCAGTGACTTGACCTATGAGATTGTTCTAAGGGCTCCTGAAGCCAATTCTAAATCTTCCTATTTGTTTCCACTGTACAGTTGTGTTTTGTTTAAATTTGAATACTGTTGCTACATTTTTGTAACTTCATGATTGGCTTATAAAATAAAATAAGTATTTTTCCCTTTTCTCCTTGCATTCACTGTAAAAACTTCCATTAGAAGTAATTTTCTGATAATAAAGCTCCCCTTAATGTTTTCATTTTGCATGCTAACTTGCTTATGCAACAATAATGCAGTTGAATATATAGGTTTGATATTCAAAATTTTCCCAGTAGTGGGCAGTTGCCTTGACTTTTAGATGAGCTCCCAGGGCTTGGTCACATCCTAGGCTTGCTTAACAACTATTTGCACAAGTAGCTTTTTATGGGGATGCATGCACAGACATTCTAAAAGCTCAATTGCAATATAATTATCTTTAGGAACTTTTCATAGGAATGAAAGTTATTCTGGCACAGATGCAATATCACCCGTAAAATCCATTTGGCAACTGTTAATAGATCTCCTTTTTTTTTTTAAATCTCAGTTTAGAAGTAACTTCTTGGATAGGATGTTCATTATATCCCAAGTCATCTTTGCAATTGTTTGAATTTTTTTTCATCTTTGCTATTGTTTGATTTTTTTTAAAAAAAAAATTCATTGACACGTTCACATTGCAGATAGAGAAAGAGCTCTCTCTCTCTCTCTCTCTCTCTATATATATATATATATATATATATATGTTATTTTGAATGTAGCTTAGGGCACTGAATATTGATTTTTTTTACTTAATAATTACTTTAACAAATTACAACTTAGCTAAAATTGACAAAGTTACAGAAGACTGGGTAAATGGGATTTTTGTTGGGGGGTGGGAGAGGGTAGGCATTTCTTTTATCAGTTACAAGTATATGGACCTAATCAATAATTTGTTTCTTTATGTGTTATTAAGGTCTAGATCTTGTAGATTTTACCAGCACCTACATATGGTTGGAGCCATCTGTTTACATTCTTCATTTTGTGAGGTTTGTATGTGTTTTCCTGTACCTATTCATTTTGTGCCTCCAATTTTCCTATGTAGGTTTTAAGCTGGAAACCACGTGCACTATACTTTCCCAATTTTGCAACTGCAGAACAATGCCAAAGCATAATTAAAATGGCAAAGGTACACCTTGCACCATCAACCTTGGCTTTACGCAAGGGAGAAACAGAAGATAACACCCAAGGAATCAGAACAAGGTACATGCCTGTCTTTTTATTTAATGTCATACAAGTACATGCAAGTATGCAGGTGCCAACAAAAGTATTTATCTTTTTGTGCATGGCATTTGTATTTCTTTGTACATCTGTGATGAAGAAATATTTTGGCATTAGACATATTTGCTTCATTCATCGTCTCCTGGTAACCATTTTAAGATAGATATATTGTTAGCTCATACTTTTCTTCTCATCAGTTCTGGCATGTTTATAAGTGCATCTGAAGACAAAAGTGGCATCCTAGATCTAATTGAGGAGAAAATTGCAAGGGCCACAATGATTCCCAGGACACATGGAGAGGTAACTGTCCTTCCCATTTTAAATACATGGTACATTGTTCTTTTTTACATATGAATTCATCATAATAAAAAAACATGGATATGTTTGTAGAAGTTCTTCTTGCTGTCAAACTTGAAGAGACACTAGTTTGGCTGCTGTATACTCAAACTGAAAACACATGCTAGAAGGTTATAAACATGCCAGCATGCTTAGCTGCTATTTGATATTACTGAAGTTGTGGCAATGAAAATTTTTATTGTTCAATTAGTAGAGTTGAAAACTTTAAGTAGCTTAATTTTTAAAATTGACAATTTAAGGGTAAATTTGTCCATTCAAATTAAAGAATAAAACCATCTTCCACTGAGCATGTTGTTTAGCATTCAGAGAAGCTTCAGGTCTCTCTAACATAAAATTTACTATATGATTAGTTGAATTATTGTTTGAGCAGTAATTAATTAGCATGTTTTTGAACACAAATTAGGAACCACTGGTTTTTTTTCAGTTTCTTGCACTTGATGGGATTATCTAACTGCCAATTATAAAAGATAACTTTTGATTTCTGTTTCTGAACATTACTTAAAATCATTGTTACTGACTTATGCCAGCTAACTCAGTGAATGGCATACTTTAATGAGCCTTGAGTTTATGCTCTGTATTATGTAAATTTATGTTGCATAATGGGTTGGACTCCTCTTAGAAGTTCAAGGTGATGGTCATGATGGCATGGCCTTAGGCTTAGGGATGTCTCAATGGGTGTCTGTACAATGGCATTCTCAGCATGCCAGGGAACAAACCCCTATTTCAGACTTTCCTCCCTTTTTCTGATGGGAAAGTGGATAAGGGATGAAAAGATGGTGTCCAAGTTCATTCGGAGTCTCGAACCGAAGCATGTGCTTTTACCTCTAACATACCTTACCAACTAAGCTAACTAGCATCTTCAATTTTACCGTAAGTTTTGTCATGTCCTGGGGTTGGAATAAAATTTTAAATGTAAAATAAAAATGTAACTGCTTCTTTGTAGAGTTTACAGTTGAAATTTAGGGTGCAATTTTTATGGGGGAAAATTTCAGAAATTAATAACTAAGAAGTCTCTTAGGAGAAAAGGGATTCTTGAATTATAGATAAGCTCATAAGCTTCTGATTTTTTAATTTTTTTTTTCTTTAAAAACAATAGAAAAGTATTTCTCATAAAAATATGATATATAAATTAATTACTTCAGTTGTCCATTGGAGAAGGAATGCGATTTTTTGGTCTATGGTGATTATCTAAAAAGTATTTCTCAAAAAAATATGATATGTACATTATATACTTCAGTTGTCCATTGGAGAAGGAATATGTTTTTGGTCCATGGTGATTACCTAACTCTGATGTTCTGGGAAAAGCCTAAGTTACTGTGGTCCATTTTTCATACCTAATGCAAAAGTTATTATTATGATCACGAGAACAGGAAATGCATATACATGTCAATTCCAGTGAGCACTTAAACCACAGTAACAGTTGGAAACTTGGAACATGTCTCATTCAATAGTGTCATTATGCATCATATAGCATTCTAAATGATAAGCACGTACATGGTAGCATTTCTGTTAAAAATCATTTCTAGCTGTTACTAATAAAAAAAAAAAAGGTCTACCAACAAGCCCTAGCTTAGTTGGTATTCCTCCACCTCCTCATATGGGAGGTTGAGGGTTCAAGTTCCCTTAAGGGAGAGGGGCAAAAGAGTGTGTGTGATTTAGGGCTAGCCTAGTGCACGAGGCTCCCACCACTGTGGGGTTAGATGTACGCAGCCTTACCTCTGCAAGCGGAGAGGTTATTTCCGTGACTCGAATAATGAACTACATGTCACAATGGAGAAACCTTGCTGTTGCACCAAGGCCTGCCCTTGTGTGTGTGATTTACCTATCAAAAAATAATTTAGTGTAGTTTCTATTTACGCGGAAATTCCATTCAAAACTAGAAATAAATATAACTTCTGTAACTATATTGGCAGTGGCTGATCTAGACCTAAAACTCAAGGTGGGCAAAATTTTTAAAACTAAAATCATAGAAAGCTACTTCTAAAAATATTGAAAAATTAGGGGGGGGGGGGGGGGATTTGTAATATTTTTTTAAAAATTCTATATAAAAGAGGGATAAAAAATCAAAATTTAGTAAGTTTGGGTGGCCACAGCCCCCCCCCCCCCCCCCCAAGCCCCCCTGTATATCTGCCTTTGTTTATTAGCACTCGACTTGAAATCTTTTGTGCTGCAAATAAAAATAATGTATGGAATGATGCTTCAAAGTAGGTTAGTTGTTAACATGATGAGCAGTTCCCCACACTTACAGCACAGGTCTGGTAGACATTCTGAAATAAGTTTCAGTTAAATAGGTGACTTTATTATGTTTCACTAACCAATACAAGTAATCACATAATAACACATGCATTGCACTTTTTCTTTTAGTTTTTTTTTTTATTTTTGGGTGGTTTAATCTGAAACTTCCAAGTGGAGGTTGTGTAAAAAGTGCATATCCTAGAGGAACATGTATGGATTTAATTACACTGCTAAATTAATTTCAAATATATGAGGTGTCACCTATTATAAGTAGTTGTTCAAGAGAAATCCCCTGTTTTTCCATCATGTATATTTTCAAGGGTATTCAATCTCAGTTTCTTGCAGATTCACCATTTACTTTGTGGCTTTGCGTAACTTAGATGATACTAGTTTTCTTGAAGCCTCCTGCTCAACTGTTCATTTCTGTCATCATGTCAACATGTTGCCTTGATGAAATGATGACTTTTGCGGCCCAATTATCCCATGCTTGGGGGAAATTCCTTTTCTTCTTTTGTGTTTTGCCAATTGGAATTGCCTACTTCATAACTTAAACAAACAGCTAGATCCTATTCTCATTCCTAGGACTTTGTCATTTTTTTGGGGGCGAGTGGTCGGTCTCCTGGTCTTATCAAAGCCACCTATAACTTTACCCTTTTCTTCTTTCATTAGAAAACACCAAAAGGAAGTGGATTATTTTCTCTACTTAAACTATCATCATCGTCATGAATAATGTTCACCGGAGTACTTTCGTACAAGTAGAAATTTCATTATACTTAAAATTATCATCGTCATCATGAATATTGTTCACCCGAGAACTTTCCCAAATTTTTAAATTTTCATGCATTTATATGATTGTCTTCTTTGTTGAATTAGTTAACATTTTATTTCAGGGGAATTTTAAAATTGTCTGAGTAATTCAAGGATGTCATCATGTTTCAGGCATTCAACGTTTTGCGCTATGAGGTCGGGCAGAAGTATAATTCTCATTATGATGCATTCAACCCTACTGAATATGGCCCACAGAAAAGCCACAGGGTACATCCTAACAAAAAAATCTAGATTATTCCTTGTTTCATCATTTGTTTACTAATTTGTGGAATGTCTTATCTAAAAATGAATAATTTGCTTTCTGCATAACATGCATGGAAACACATGCATTCATCACATTCAATTGAAACCTGGTAGGCGTCATGCGTTAACAATGGAAAGGTGTTTGATTTTTGTCATCCTTTTTTTTTTTTAAATCTTGATTTTCTCTCTTGAAATGCTTGATAGCTCTAAATATAGGGAATGATCAGAGCAGATTATTCTATACCAATGACGCCAGATGGATCCTAGGATTACATGTGCCCACAGAAAGTATAATGTGAGTTGGGATATTAAGATATGTATAATTGAAATTCATTTTCAGCCATGGCATTCCTTGAAAGGATGAATTATATAATGTAGTGGCACTGGGTTCCATTTGGTGTTTGAAAGGCAGATGCATCTGGTATATATATTGCAATTTTCAATTTTTTTTTTTGGTTGAGGGTGCTTGGACATATTGACCAATCCTTCGGCCTACCATGCAAAATTGATCTTTGAAATCTGTAATTTGATGCCTACAGCGCAATGATTAATAGTATATCAAATAATTTATACTTAAACTCCATGTTTTGTGACATATGATGAAGACTCATCCATAAGGATAACTGAAAGCAAGATTTGCTCACACTTTCGTAAGTTTTTTTTTCTTTTCAAATTGATATTTCTTGCAAAACTAGGTCTTTGAAATCTGTCATCTGAAGCCTACATTGAAATGATTGGTAGTATATCAAATCATCAGTACTTGAATTCCTTGTTTTTTAAAATATGATGAAGACCCGTCCATAAGGGTAAAGGAAGGAACATTTTATCACATGCAGACAAGTAGTTTCTTCAGTTTGATATTTGAGAATTGGATGGCAGAAGCTTTGCAGTAACATGATTTACAAGCTGCTTATCTGAGACAGTTTAGGAAGCCTATTTGGCATCGAACCATATGACAATTTTGGACAATGGAACATCCATTTCTATATGTTATGCTTGTAAATTTATAGTGAGAGTAGTTATTTTCAAGATAATCATTTTTAATCCTTAAGATATTCTGTTGTTTAGAGGAGTCATCTAAGTTATCATTTAAAAATGTCATTCTAATGTCCTTCATTCTTTTTTCCTTATACTATTTTGTTTGAGAAATGGAATTTGATTTTCTGCCTTAGTTTGGTGGATAGAAAACAAATTAAAAGAAAGTTTGTGAAATTTAACTACTTCTGTTTGGAGTTATTTTTTGTCACATATAAAAGAGTTCTTGATAATGAAGTAAATATAATATCCCTCTTGATAAAATCAGAAGAAAAATCCATTAAATTATCTTATTTTTTGTGGATTTCGTTCTGCTTGGAAAGATATTGCAAAGTGAGAGCACCTCTCTCTTACTCTCTCTCCCATTCTGTCATTCTTTAATTACCACTTTCCCCAGTGGTGACCTTATTTAAAACAATGGTGATCTAATAGTGGACTTGTGCAATAGATTTGGTGATGGAGCTCGAGTGATAAATTTTCAAACAGACATCAGTTGATGAATGACAAACATTGGCCCTCATATGCCTCCTTTGACCAGTCAAGCTAGCAGTGACTATCTGCTCTACAAAACAGTTGTCATCTCAGAACAACCTTGTATTTACTGTTACCATTGATTATTATTATTTGAACCATGGCAACCTCATATCCTATAGAACATTGATGTAATCTACTATCCTATCAGTTCCAATGGAATGATTTTGAACTTTTTTTCTTTATCACAACATGTAAACCAAATCACACCCATTGAATATTCTCTTCGATTTTCTAGAGTTCTATTGTGGGTAACCATTGAGATAAGATTGAAACTTTTTGTTCTATCGTGTAGCAACATCTTTTTCTGTGTACGTCCATGGATAGAATTTAAGTTGCCTATCATAGTTTTCATTTTTCATGATTTAAACACGCATTACTAATCATTAATGAGTCAATGATTACTTCGGATTTGTAACATCAAACTTGATTTTCATACAGATTGCTTCTTTTTTGTTATATTTATCTGATGTTGAACAAGGTGGGGAAACCATGTTCCCATTTGAGGTAAGATCAGGACCCTGTTTCCTGCTTTTGGTGCTTTTAATCAGCTTTTATTTTTTTCTATTTTGGGTGCACATGTGTATAACGATAAGCAGTCACCCGGTGCTTTGTTCTGCAGAATAGGTTGAACATGAATGGCAACTATGATTATCAAAAGTGTATTGGTTTAAAAGTAAAGCCACGCAGAGGGGATGGACTTCTATTCTATTCACTGTTCCCAAATGGAACAATTGACCCGGTTAGTTTTTCTTCTCATTGCCATCGTCTTCGTCACCATTTTAATTTAACATAGAAAGAGTTTGAATCTTGCTTTTTTTTAACACTTCTTGAGGATGGACAGTGACTAACCAGAAACAGTAAATGAAACTAAAATAACTAATTGCGAACGGGAAAAACAACATATGAACAATTAGATGATAACTCGTTGACAACATTTTGGATTATTACCAGCAATCAGCAGAAAAAGGGACAACATTTTGCATTATTACCAATAGGTTAGTAAAATACCCCGATTAATTGATATATGTCCACTCCCGCAACCTCTGAAGGCTAGAATTATGGGTGTGAAATCTGCAGGACTATAATCATGTCAAGGCAAAGATCGATAATAGTCGTTTCCATTTGATTCTTGTAGTGACCACTCAGAGTCATGATTCAAACATCCTTGAAGAAGGAAACTAAGGGGGAATGTTCTGTGTGACTTTGTGTTTAATTTTGTTTGGAAAAATTGACAGATTAACATTACAACCAGCTGTCCTATGGAGAAGAATGTTGAGTGACCAAGAAATTTCATTCATGGGATAGAGGGGTAGCTCCATCGAGATTGAGGTGGCAGCTGGGTGGAATTATTTGGGGTGGAGGGGATTAGAATTAAGAGAATTCAGGAAACCCCCGGATTTTGTAGTTTATAAGTAAATACAAGCTAGATATTGTAGTTCATATATATATATATATACTAGTTGGTTGCCCACACTATGTGCGAGATTCGTAGAACAGGACAGAATTAGCCCATTTACTCGTAAAGCTCGTGGGGCCATTTCCATTACAGGATAAAATTCACTGCAACATCTCATGTTGTGGGACCCATAGTTGAAGCTAGCACGATAACCAAAAACTTCATTTTTATTATAGTTATCTATATCTATATATATATATATATATATAGAGAGAGAGAGAGAGAGAGAGAGAGAGAGAGAGATGAGGCTGCTTGAATTGGGGATCAACGGGTTAGGTTAAGAGACTGCTCTATAAATTTACTCACCTGACACATGAGAGACGTATCAACAATGGGTGAATTTCTAGGACTTTTTCTGTTTTGTGCATATGGTTGAGGGACAATGATTAAATATAATTTTGAGAAGAAACTATCATTAGTAGTTCTTTTGGGGATGTTCTGGATATATAGATTTGCATGAGTTGCAGTTTCTACTATTCATTGCTGTTTTTTGGCTTCTAATTGTTACCATTGGTTGGATGCTATTGCAGACATCACTTCATGGAAGCTGTCCAGTAATTACGGGGGAGAAATGGGTTGCCACAAAGTGGATAAGAGATGAAGAACAGGATGAATAATTTTTGTACATTTACCTCGCCATTATTCAAATATTTCTTTCATCTGAGCATTTGACATCCTTTTTTTGGAAGAAATTTTGTAGTTTTCAGTGTAACATCTGCCAATTTATCCCAAATATTTAAAAGAATAATTTTTTTTTCTAAAGTAAAAATGGTATAGTCAGACGCAAGAGATGTAATTGGATCACACTGCTGTGCGTGGGCAGCTGGTAGTGGCATTTTTTCAATCGAGAAAGGGATTCTTGGTTCTAGGTGCAATCACAATCATGATGAGGAAGGATGTTCTTGGTCCAGGTAAGTAATAGCAAAATATGTGGGCTACATTACATATTTTGCTTATGAGTCACTTATTTATTAGTCTGGTTCACTGCATTGGACCAATTAATAATTTTTCCAATCATGACATGTGAGGTACCTAAGAACTTGTGTGTGCGCTTTTTGGTAGTCAAGTCTTAATGAAAGTCTCAGTATTAAAGGATCCACTCTTAATACATGTTTGGGTTGTTTCTCCAAACAAACTGATAATATTGCAAAAACGGTTTTAAAAGTTTGGCCAAATGACTCAACATACTTCTTGAAGTAGCTTTTGCAAACATAAACACATAAGAAGGGTACTAAAACTGCATCAAACAGCCCTTTACAAATCGCAACAGGATTTTAAGACAAAAAATAAGCGCAAGTCTTGTCAAATTGTAATAATAGTCTTACAACCCTATAAAAATATAAATGAGAAAACAAAATAAATTTCTTGACTTGAATTTCAAGGAGAGAATGTTTGACGCCCGTTGTGAACGTTTCTGACATCCACTCCCAGAGAACACTGGAATTTTTACCAAAATAATAGTGTGCTACAAGATGTTCAAACAAATAAATCACTGGTTGTGTCATAAATTTCTAACATACAATGTGCAAAACACTTTGTTGTAATAAGAAATGATCACATTCTATTCACAATCCTGAAAACAATTATTAAAGGATTGGAGATGAGCATTGTGTCACACAAGAATTATTTTGTTCAGCTACTCAGAAAAGTTTTCTTCTTTTTAATTCCATCCAAGAATTTCCTCACCTGAAATTTCATTTCGAATATGGGGCAACTATCACTACTCAAAAATCCCCACTCAAAAATAAAAAGTATCATAACGTGTACTGAAAAGAATTGATCCACATTTCCCCCCCTCCTTTAACATGTTTACAGTTCTATGAATGAAAGAATGACTGATCTAAAATCCAGGTACTCCCCTCCTCCATCGCTCTTAGGTCACACTATAGAGAACCAGAAAAGAAAAAAATGTCTCCCCAAGGTGCAGCCTCTCACCAGATACTTGTTCTGTGGTGGCACAAAACTTCTTCATTATTAAACCTAGGAAGCAATAAGACTATGTCCAGATAATTACAAGCTCAGTAATCACCACGCAAGTCTTTTCACCTTTCTGGTTTTACGGTTTTACCTACAGTTGCTCATGATGTAGCATGGGAAGGAATGAGGGGCTGGAGAACCTAGCGTTTCATTGTTTTTTTCTTCCTTCAATATAGCAGATCTCTTTACATGCTTCAGTTGGTTTTCAAAGGCACACAACTTCGTCAATTGTCTTTTCTCCACTTATATTTCCATGCATCAGTGGTTGATGACGACTTGAATCTACCCAAGCAGGCATTGATTTTTTTTCAATCACAATTTATGATGGTTTTGGTGGAGTTGCTTCTGCCACCGCTTCAAGAGTTGCATGCAGCCAGCTGCAGAGAATAGACCAAGAGCAGCAAATGCCATGATTGTTGAATTCCCAATGTTCTGATAGTAGCCTCTCTGTGACATTATCAAGGTAGAAACTAATTTCAATATGTGAAGGGAACTTGCTATAAAGAAATTAAGCAAAAATACAAATACTGCCAGGTTGGATTGAGCACCAACATAAATGTGGCGACTAAATCCAAATCTACCACAAGTGCAAATTCGCTACCAAAACTTTTTAGTCACCCATGCAAAAATGTTATTACTTCTAAAGCCTCGAGATAATTGACATGCATCTATAAAAATATAAATGAATCAATTGAAGTGCAATGACATACTTTGATCAATATGTGATAACATAAACCATGGGCATTCAAACAGAATTAAGGTTCTCTGTCTCATTCAATTTAATTCTAAATAACCTGTTTTAGTACATTAATTTTTATTAATATTTTTCAGTTCTGACTGAGTTGGAGGTCCACCCCTTTCACGTGGCCAACAAAGGGGGATGCAGGATGAATCAAGACAGTAAAGAAAAATCTTTCCTCCCTAAAAAATTCTCCAGGAACCCTAAAAAAAATCCCAAGGCATCAAATCTGCATTCACTTCACTGGACCCTTTTTTTTTTGGAAACTATCACCCAAAAGATTCTATCATCCCAGCTCCTTTTTTAGTGTAAACTGTATTATTCCAAAAATACTTTATGGTCCTTCCTCAATGCACAATACAAAGGTCAACTAGAAAATTAATATGTTCTAGTTACAGCACATAAAGCACCAGAAAACCCACTCTCCACCTAATATTGACAGAGGAAAAGGGAAGATATATTTGGACAAGGTGGCATATATACAATGAGACCATTTTTGGTCTCAGACTTCAAGGTGCAAACTGCCCGTAAAATTAAAATTTACTAATTAGCCAACCATATAATGCGCAAATCAACCTGTATATAGAACCTTTTGGGGGAGAAAGGAGAATTTTATATTTCTATACTTGCTACCTTCAAGAGGTTTGGGTTCAAGACACATACTTGAATAAGGAAAAATAGAATTGCTGCATTTGCGGGGGCCAGAGAAAGGCTTATCATCCCTCCACGCAACTCATTTGGCACATACCTTTGCATATAATAAGGAGCAGTAAGTATATCTGTATATGAAAAGTTTCTCCAATATGAAATAAATGAATGATTGAATTGAACTTCATGAGCAATCATCAATTGAAACAATATTAGAAACAGGGAAACATGAGAACAACAAAAGTGAGGGAAAAAAATGAAAAAGGAACAAAGGAACACAAATATGACCTACATGGTTCTCAATCTGGCAAGTGAAGGTAAAATCAGGCCTACACTAGTATGAAATAAGCAGAATAGTGTCACCAGAACTCCAATTTCCTGCATACATAATTAACAACTTTAAAATTGAATACCAAGCTTTGGAATCAGAATGGAATTACACACACACACACATACCCTTCTCCAAATGATCAATGATTCAAGATATCCATACCTGATAATCATAAGCTACTATGGATAAAATAGAGCCCGTTATAATGAACACATATACTAGGCACTCCTCAGTTCGAAGTGATAATGGTCCATTGAAAAACCATGGAAAAGCCGTGCTTCCTAGCATTCTAGCACCCAGCAAACAAGGATATATCAAACCTAGATGCACTTCTCGCCCATCAGCCTAGAACCACAAGAAAATATGTCAAGTAACGGAATTTAATGAATTGCCGCAACTTAGTGTTAATCAAAATAGTACACCATACAGCATTCAATTCTAACTAACCGTCGTAAAGCAGTAAAAGTGGAAATTCTTTTCCGCTTTCTGTTGCAACATCAAAATTAGGAGACTTAATTCTCGCCACAACTTAGTGTTATTCAAAATCGGACACCATACAGCATTCAATTCTAACTAACAGTCACAAAGCGGTAAAAGGGGAAATTCTTTTCCCCTCTGTTAAAACATCAAAATTAAGAGACTTACTTTCATTCTCAGCATTTTCAAATATAACACATACAAAAAATAATAAATAGAAGGACTACTTACCTATCAAATAAATAAATAAAAGGAACAAGTAAAAATGGTGCATGAAGAAGAAGCCTCCTAAACTTTGGAGAAACCAAAACACCAGCTATTGGAACATGAGCGCAAATTAAAAAATACTTTTTGATTTATCAAAAGGAAACTTAAAATTAGCCGCAAGGAATTGTGAGTTTGGAGAAGAACACTCAGGAAAACAGACAAATGAAAAGTGAAAACAATGACATAACTTTCACTTCATTTCACTATAACTTGGGGGGGAGAGAGAGAGCTCTAATGCCATCTTCCTCAGGGAACAATAGTATCATACAATTTTTTATTTTTTTTATTTTGATAGGTAAGTGGCCCTTGAGGTGGCAAACGAAGTTTTTGAGAAAGAAAAAAAATGAAGACCATTAAGCAACTTCTTTAACCATATGATTTTGTAAAAAGAAGATAAACCATACGGTCCATCTAAGAAGCACGGACACTCTATTTTGGCTCACGTGTCCGTGTCAGACACCGACACTCTCGGACACTTCTTGGAGACGTGTCCGGATACTTGAATCATGGATGTTAATGATTAAATGAAGAAGTTCTTTAATTTTTATTTAATGGCTTTGTTATTTTAATATCTTAATAATATTTTTTAAATTTGTGTGATTTTATGTCAAGTTTAATTGAAATAACATTAAGTTTTTATTATATAGTCATATAAAAAATTTATATATATTCAACGTGTCCCTAACGTGTCCGTGTCTTACTTTTTTGAGAAATAATGTGTCTGCGTGTCCTTGTTGTGTCGTGTCCGTGTCCCTGTCCCGTATCTGTATCCGTGCTTTTTAGCGGTCCATATATACTGTACAAGTAGTTAATTTCATTCATTTCCCCTCTAATAAGTGACTTCTACTGCATTCATTTGAAGGAGGTAAAATCACCCTTATCAAAAGCATGTTGGGAAGTCTTCCACCATACTTCATGTCCCTTTTTCCCATTCCCGCTTTGGTTGCCTCTAATCTTGAGAAGATCCAAAGAGACTATCTTTGGGAAAAGGAGGAGGAAGAGAAAGGCCCTATTATGGTAAATTGGGAAAAGGTGAAATTTCCTTTGAAGGGTGGTGGTTTGGGGATTAAGGATATACAGGTCTTCAACAAAGCTCGTCTCGGCAAATGGCTTTGGTGATAAGCAAAAGAAGACAATGTTAAGTGGAGAAATACCATTGTTGCTAAGGTGGGTGAAAGAGAGGGGAATTGGTGCTCCAAGGCAGTTGAGGGGGCTCACGGGGTAGGACTTTGGAAGAGTATCAGAATGGGGATGGAGGATTTTTTTTAATGCACTTCTCTAGTGATTGGCAATGGTGAAAGGGTGAAGTTTCAGAAAGATAGATGGTAGTGGAATACAACCTTGAAACTTAGATTTCTGAGGCTTTACCGTATTTCTTCCAACCATGAGGCTTGGGTGAAGGATTATCTCACCTTCAATGACAACAGTTACGTATGGGCCCCTTGTTTTAGAAGAAATCTATATGATTGGGAGATGGAGGAGGTTCTTGACTTGATGGCTCTTCCTCATAGTATTCACTTGGACTCTAATAGAGGGGATGCTCTACGGTAGAAGTTGGATGCCAAAGGTGAATTTTCGGTATAGTATTTTTACTTGCACTTAGCAAACAAGGGTGTTAAGAATTTTCCTTGGAAGGCAATTTGGAAGGCTAATGCTCCCACAAAAGTTGCCTTTTTTGCTTGGTTTGTGTTATGGAAAGCAATTTTAACTAAAGACAACCTTCAAAGAAGAGGATTTTTTTTGGCAAATAGATATGTTATGTGTTGGGAGGGAGAAAAAAGTATCAACCAAGAAAAAAGAATCAACCACTTGCTCTTTCATTGTCTTCTTGCTAGAGATGTTTGGCAAGTA
Organism: Nyssa sinensis; assembly: GCA_008638375.1. Classification (NCBI taxonomy): domain Eukaryota; kingdom Viridiplantae; phylum Streptophyta; class Magnoliopsida; order Cornales; family Nyssaceae; genus Nyssa; species Nyssa sinensis. The sequence continues at coordinate 50,562,698 of CM018043.1, read as the reverse complement.
TGCTTAGTGCTTCTTGGGTTTCTTTGGGCGACTGTCACAGTCAGTTGGGAATTTGACTAGAATATGGCAAGGCACTTGGGTTGGCAGCAATTTAAAGCAGGTGTGGCAACTTGTTCTACTTTTTCATCTTTTGGAGTTTATGGTGAGAGAAATAGTACGATTTTTTAGGGGAAACCACTCCCCCTAGCAGACTTGAGGATAGGGTTTTACATCTTTTGTAGTTTTGGGCACTTAAATTGTACCCATCTTGTATAGATTCTTCGGTAAAGTTTTTTTTTTCAGGGGGGGCCGGGGGGGTGATCTAAAAATACGATGGAAGGTGCTCTTGTACAATTTTCTCTTCTAGGGCTTTTAATGAATACCTCTTTTACCTATCAAAAAACAAGTTTCTACCAAAAAAAAAAAAGAGAGAGAGAGAGGAGGTTTTTTTTCTTTTTCTTTTTGGCCTTCTTGGCTGCTGCCTAATTTCTTTTTGTTTCAATGCTAGGTTGAGTTTGGTCCTAGATGCCCATTTCTTCACCATTATTAACATTTCCATCAGAATTCCTATTTCCAATATCTTGGGAATTAAAATATTGACACAATACACTATAGGAAACTAGCTAAAATGCCTACTGTACAGCTCCCCTACAGGAAGAAGCTGATCCATTAGATATCAAAACTGAGATCAGTTTTATGTCGTAATCAATATCAAACTATAGTCAAGATCGATCTTACCACTATAGTTGGAGACCATAGAATCCAGAAGACTGCAATGGAGAAGTGAACGCAAGCTTGTGCCCATGCCAACAGCCATATTCGATTATCTATCAAAGACAAACAATTCATCATTGACAAGGACATGTTCCATAATGTTTCTCAAAAAATAAAAATAAATTTATAACCTAGAATTCCAAGGGACTAAAGATTGCTGGATGATGTAACCATTCTACATTTGTGGGGGACAAAAAATGTTTTTATTCAAAAATAAACTAAGTAATGACAATGGTTTAAAAGAATGATCTAGATCTGTCCATCAGTGGAACCTAAAAATTTAAGTGAATCAAGACTTACATAGAGATAAACTTGATCGTAAGCATGCATTGTATTGTATGAGACTTAAGAAATTAAGATAGACAAAAAAGAAACACGAAAGTATACTGATTGTTTAAACGCACACATATATCAATTCAAACCACAAAATTGAATATAATGTGAGGTAAGCAGCCTAATCGTCAAAATATTGCCTAGTATCCTGACATTTAAAAACAAGATTGAACTTTCAGTAACTATGCTGAAGAAGAAGAGATATGCAGTCCATACCACCAAAGATATGAGCATAGAAGGATATCCTATAATCCTTAAATGGTGCTGTTTGTGGAACTTCTTTCCATCCTCGAGTTACACAAATTATAGCCATAATTGCCAGGAACACAGCTGCAGTGGAAGGAGAAATTATATATTTCACCACATTACTACCAACCAGCCAATTTGAAAGCACTTGGCTACCAATGAAAGATGCAGACTCAGATAAAGTCATTAACCAAAATGTGTCATTCACTGCATCTTGCCTGTGCCCAAGCTGCATTGAAAATGAAGGTAGTTAGCAATCAGCAGGAATTCCAATATATGCATACGACGTGGAATATAATCCATGTGGACCGAACTGCTAAAGGACAAAAGAAAATTATCAAATCGACGGATATGAACCCTACAATTGGTCATTTTCACAAAAAAAAAAGTTGAAGGGTCCTATACTAAACACTATATATGCCATGTCTAATGCAAAAGCAAAGAAATTGGTTCTTAACACAAACCTTATCATGCTCTACTACCATCCATGCCTCGAAACTGAATGAAAATATAGAGCTGGCAAGAGAGAGGCAGATACTAGCTAACCAAATACTCGGATGTGTGATAATCCTCTTCCACATGCCAATAACAAGGTGCAGGATGCAAAATATCAAACAAACTTTCTTATGACCTCTGCATAAAACCAAGAAATTTCAATATAGTTTACAATGACCTGTAATTCATAAATCAGAAAATAATTCCACTTAAATGTCATTGAAATGTAACAATAGCACGCGATGAAGTGGATTGTCCTCTATATATTCTGATCATAATGTGCTGAATTATATATCTACTTTATATAGGAACAGGAATCATTGAATGCCAAACATTTTAAGTGGTACATATATGATTACTACCAAAAGGTGCTATAGTTTAAGTGTAAAAGTTAAAGACAAATATGCAAGTGCCAAGATTTTCATGTTAAAATATCAGCACAAAAGAACTTATGCAATCTTCCAGTCAAGACAGAAGTGCATATGAAACCAAGGACACAAGTTCAGAAACACAAATTGTTTTTGGGAAAAAGTATCATGCAAATTAAAATCATTGCGATGTAATTTAATGTTATAGTCATATTCCTGATATATCAACAACTTTTCATGCATCGAACAAAACTTGACCAAATTAATCTATATTTTTTTCATATGTAAAGATAAACAACGTGCCAAAGGGGGCACAACCCATATACAAAAAATACCAAGAGCTTACTTATCAAAAATAAAAATAAAAAATACCGAGAGCCTACACATATCCTTCCTTACAACTAAGCTCTTCCAAAACAAAATTACTCTATGTTTTGACATTTCCCAAATTGTTCTCCAATAACCCAGAACATGGTTAATAATAGTTGAATGATCTGAAAAGTTAGTTTGAAATGACAGAAAATTCGTTCATTCCCCCTTAACATGTTGCATCCTCACCCTCTAATTCAGCCTTGATATTCTCCAATATGTTCCCTTTGTCTTTACTCATGGATTCATAGTTGTTTTATTGTGTATATGTGCGACTATGCTGGATACATGTGCTAAATTATATTATCACTATGCACTTTGCTTATACATCAAAATTTGCAGCATGAAACAGAGAAACGCCTTCACAAAACATGCATGCATAAACAAAAACGAAACTAACAAGCAAGGAAGTGCACTTACATTAAATCAGAAAGCATGCCTAGGAAAGTACCAAGGAAGAGAGCAGCTGCATATCCAACACAGAGAGAGAATAACATCTGCTCCACAGTAACACCAGTAATATGCCAATTCATACTCTCCAAACACTGACCACAGCCCTTCCATCACTGTATATAGAAAAGAAACAGAGAGACGCGGGCAGAGAAATCAGATAAATAAGTTGAAACTAATGAACGAATTGATCAACATTATTACTTGTAATCAACATTTACGATCGTTTGTTTGCTGAGAAAATAAATAACAGAAATCAAAAACTGTTCTATGACTTTAAAAGCAAAAACAACAGAAAACACAAGACTCAATATAATGTTTTCCTTTTCTTGTTCATTTTCTCAGCAACCAAACAGGGCTTTACTCTTCAAAATTTCCCCTAGACAAAACAAAAAAAATTGAAAATGAAAATGCAGGAGGAGAAGGCTGACCTGAAGAGAGAGAATAAAGGAGAAGAAAACTTCTCTGAAAACGAAGAAATGAATGATGAAAGAGAGTGGTCGAATAGACTGGGAATTCTGTTGGAGTTCGTCGGAGCGTAAGATAGACAACAGATTGAGAGGAAGCATGATATGAACATGAATATAAAAAGTGATCGATTTGGTTCCCAAACGTCACTCTCGATGACCACTCCCATTGTTTGGGGGGAAAAGAAAATGAAAAGAAAAAATTTGTAGATCTCAAAACCCTAGGAAAAGATTCATCTTACTGCAATACAAGAAATTGGACGATATTGCAGAGACAGAGGGTCCGGTTTAAGATCTAGGAGAATCGATTGTGATTTTTACGCGGTACACATTCGAACCGAGTGACGAGTAGCTCTGCAACTGATTGCTATTGGCACACCAGCTCTCAGTGCAATTGTGCAAAGCGCTTCAATTTACAATGTTTTGAAAACGGGTCGGGATTTTGTTCAATCAGAAATTTTACCATGAATCGGGTCATTGATCCAATCCATGAATTCATCAACTGGGATTTTGTCATATAAATAAATATTATTTTTATATTTTTTGGAAATAAAATATTTTATTAAAATGATATTATACTATTGGCCAATTCATGCTATTTCAATAAATTAATCTGAATCTGTCGTATGAGTGTTACAGTCATCCTAATTTTGATATTATAATAATTTTTAAAAAAACTTAATAAAATATAAAAATTATAAAACCCCTCACACTAGTTAATAAAATATTATAATTATTTTTTAAGTGATTATCTAACAAAAGTATTTATTTAGTGTTTGATAAACATGGTTCCGTATATATTTATTTTATGAAAAATGAAGATATTTTTATTTGTCTCACAAGTAATAAAAATAAAAAAATATTTTTTTAACATTTTCTTTTTTAAAAAATAATTTTTTATGTTCTACAGTCATAAATGACAGAAATGGAGAGACTTCCTATCCTTATAAACATTAGTCAATGATATACCACAAACAGACACACCAATCACCTTGAAAGACGTGTGCTTACAGAGCCGATAAACTCAGTCATACAGAGCAGTCACAGCTTTCAGGGCATTCTCATATACATATCCTACAGAGCCGATAAACTCGGTCATATAAAGTAGTCACAGCTTTCAGGACATTCTCATATACATATCCTAAGCCGATAAACTCGGTCATACAGAGCAGACAGAGTCCTCGAGGGCATTCTTATGTATATATCCTCCAGACCTTATGCTCTGGGTAATATTCACTCAGTATTTCGTATGGTTTCGACCTTATGATCTTAGCAACTGCCAAGCAGGAAATAAGAAAACAGTCTTAAACACGGAAACAGTTTTCAACAAGGAAACTACTATCTATGATTATCTCTATCATATGATACAATACTCCACAAGGTAACTGCAATCTCCGATGATCAAATCCCTGTATTCATGGTTCTGAATCCTAATCAACTTAAGAAGGCCACGGTCTATAAATTAAACCCTAAAGGTACGCTTTATTTTTATGCTCATTCTTTGACTTTCAATACAGTTTTTTCAATTCAGTTTGCTTACTTAAGGATCGGAGTGGCTATCGCCGAAGCCAATCCGGTGGTCATTTGATCCCCTTTTTGAGTATTCTACAGGTTGCGAAGCCCAGATTTATTACAAGCAGAAAAGTGCAACATCAGTCAATAATAATTAAATGAATTTTTCAATTTGCATTGGAAAAGAAACTTATTAGGATTCTCTTAATAATGACAAGCAACTTGGGAAGACCCCGACTTAAAAATCGAGTAAAAAAACCCGACCCAAGTTTTCTGAAGGAGGCGTTGGAAAGGATGGGAGTCTAATGATTCCCAAACAAAATTCAGAGAAAAGTCTAGACACTAACATGCAAATCATTTGTTTGACTTGAGTACAAGGGCTCATTTTGATTGGAGTCCAGGGACAAATGACTGATTGAAAAGGATAATTGGAGCACTGAGTAGGAGTTTTATTGAATAAAGCCTCATATAATAATGGAAAATATTATTATAGGCTTGAATTTATACGAGATATAAGTAAGTTTGCTCAACTGTATAAAAAACGATTCCATGAAAAGCAGATTTATAGGACATAATTATTAAAGAAACAGTTTGATATTTGGATAGATGTTTTCTAAAATTTATTATGATATCAACAGTGATGATAAAATATTTGGGTAAAATTTTCTTAAGTAATTCTTGCATTTAATGACCCTTTTACCCTTTAAGTTTTGTTAGATGATTTGTATGTTTAGTTTATATTAGTTAAATTGTGATTTAAAAAATTTATATGATAATAAACAAATCATATATACAAATAAATACATAATTAATATACAATATATACATCAAATATAAATTAGTTCATAATTAATATACAATATATACAAGAAATATTATAAGTTAATAATTCCTACACCATATATACAACAAGTATTTTTAAATAAATTAAAAAATTTAGATATATAATAAAAATAATATATATATATATATATTATTTTTACATTCACAAAAGATGCTTTGTACAGTTGGTAATACCTGAAAAAAAGATAAGAATAAAATGGAACATTAACTTTGGGAAAGAAAGCGCGGCCGCTGAAGTATCCTCGACCTTCTTCATCAAACCTCGTTTTTGGACAGCAAAACTGCTCCAAGCTGCAGCGCCAAATACCATTTCAACGGACCAAATCACGATGCGGTGCCAAAACGGTAGTTTGGGACAAAAGCGCGGATCAAACCGCAAACACAAACAGACCCATAGTCTTTTAACTATTGCATGGTTTAGAAGCTAGGGGTAAAGTAACTAAAATGAATAAAAACTTAATCACCAGACCATTCAACAATTAAAAATACACAACTTGTATAAATTCAAACTTAAAAAAGCATTCTCCTTAATTTACTTTATAACTTGTCTTTAGTCTTGTACTATATATATATATATATATATATATATAAAGTTAACTATACTCTACACATACATAATTAAAAAATATTATATTTTAGAAATAAAATAATACTATATATATAGATAATAAAACAATTTCAAATGTTTGTAAATTGTTAAGAGCTAAATTAGTACACGTGTATTGGTTTAATTTTGTAATATAGATAAACAGTTAATAGAGAAAGAAGAGATGCAATTTGGTTTGCTGCAATTTTACTATAATCTTCATCACATTCTGGAATACTAAAGCCCCCTCCCCTGGCTATATCATACAATAAAATCAAGCTCATTTTAACAGCATTGTGATGGAACTTTAGCTAGGTAAAATCAAGCAGCACATTTCAGTATTCAAAAGTAGAGAGATGAAAAATACCGGTTCAACAGAATTCTTGCTGGATCAATTAGCAGTGCAGAACTGTCTTTAATTCAATATTTTCAGACTGCCCCATGTTTTTTTCTCACATTCAAGGGACAAAAAAGAAAATGGAGGAAAAACCGTCAGAGTCCGAAAAATCAAACACCATTTACTAGAACTCATTAAGAACACGGGCAATGAGTCCAGGAAATATGCTATATATATATATACCATAGAGATAAGATTGGTTCATTATTTACACAGTTGCTAAAACCATCATAATATATACTTGCTAAAACCATTGGGACTGGCGCAGTTTCCAGTTGGATGAGCTAGGGAGATGCTGCATGGTCATGGAGAGCAACCTGTATAGAAATGCATGTCATTGTTTGTCCCAATTGTCAAATCAAACCAAGTTACTGAAAATGAGTCATTTTGGTGGTTTAGATCTCACAAACATGAGCCATCAAATAAACAGCCAGAAGGGGGAGAGGGGGGTGGGGTGTAATGAACAACTAGGCCAGATTCAACAATTTCACATGCATGCATCTAGTGATAAAAAAAAAAATTCTTATTCTTTTCACCCGTTAATGGTCCAATTAGGCAGCAATATGTTGTATAGAAGATAGAAGTAAGATGATACAGAGTTGGGAAAGACATAAAACAAGTTGTCTCTTTCTCAATCTAGTGACAACAGCAGGAGACTGGTTCCAAAATATGAAGAAACAAAAAATTAGAAATTATCACTTGAAACAATGGAAAATCTGAAGGCGGGATTATCAGAACTAACACAAATCATCCTCCTAACAACAATGGCAAGCAAAATGGAAGTCAAGCATGATGGTCCGGTCATTTCATTAATGTTCAGTTTCTGGTTATCTAATAGCTCTTAAATTTCAGTAAGTCTAAATAGAAATTGACAGAACCAAACACATCTGTTGAACAAGCAACTAACATCTTACTCTGTTGACACCAAATCAAGGGAGTGAACATAAAAATAAGACCAATGACCAATTGCTGGTTAATAATATTTTTCAGCATCGGCATCAGTTGCATCCTTGAGGATATATCAGTATCCTTGAGAATATAAGCATTGAAACTCAAAAGATATTGAGAAATGAAATGGCTAACCAAATGAAGCATTCACTGTCCAGTGTGGCAATATTCAAATAAATATATGCCAAATAAAACACCAAAACTCTTCGTATATGATTCTCAATTGAAACACATATTTAGACACGACTTACGACTTTTATAGGATATATATATATATATATATAAATATGTGTGTGTGTGTCTATATATATATATATATATATATGCAAGGATCTTGAGAAGCTGAGTCATAGGCCTCGTTGAAAGGGGGAAAAAAAAGAATTGCACCCTGGGTGGGCCAAATACATAAGATTTACATCTGTTATCATCTAAATGTAGATTCTAATAAATTAATGGAATGCTTCTTTTTTTTTTTTTTTCCATTAATGTGTGTGGTAGTCCGGTGTGTTTTAAAAAGGCAAAAATGGGAGATGAAGATAGTGTTCAAACTTGTTGGAGACAAACCCAAGCTAGTCATTTCACTTCCAACATGTCTTACCAAGTAAACCAGCTATTATTTTCCATTAGAATGCTGGTTATGCTCATACTGTTGGACAATATTTGGAAGACTCATATCATACTTGTAATTAAAAAATAAAAAATAAAAAGATGAGAAAGAAATGGAAACATTCTCATGGAAGTAATTCAATACATGCCTAAGTGAAAGTTTTGATTATACAGATTCTGAAAGGTCCAAATTGGAACCACATGGATCCAATCACCAACATTTGTCCGGTATTTGGAAAACCAGGGTTTTATGCTTTTTCTATATATATTATGGTAGACTATTTTTTTACTCAGAAATCCACACAATTTTGTTACCATTGGTGTTAGTGCATTGGAAATGTTGTTCACTATTTTGTAATCATGTGCAAGTGCAACTAAGACCATGAGAAAACCAATCTGGAACAATATTTTGATTAAAAGGAGAAGGCGATAAAAGGACAAGAGGAGTGCCAATATAATTGAGTAGCAAAGTAGTGAGAAAAGACACGACACGGACACACTTACATTGAGTTTTAAAAAGTAGGACACAACAGGTTGGGAACTATATATTTATTTATATATATGATTACGTAATCTAATTCTAACATTATTTCAATCAATTTCAAGCTATCAAAAAATAATATTAATAATAAAAACCTATTTTATGAGACCCGAAGGGAGGAGGAGGAGGAGGAGGAGAAGAATACTTGGGTCGATCGGCGGGAGGAGCACCAAGTAAGCCACTGCCCCTCTTCTCTTCTCTCCTTTTTTTTTAACCTTCTTAACTGTGATTTGATGATTTTAATACTCAATTTTCCCCCCTTTTTTGAATAATCATCTTCTTCTCTTCTGGCCGTGTCATGCCGTGTTCTGCTATGTTGGGAGTGTGTCCAAAATTTTAAAAATAAAAAATTTGGATACTCAACTTTAACATGTCAAACATGTGGTCAAGCATTTTCGGAGCATGTCCGTGTCCTAGACGTGTCCAACCTAATGGATAGTGATACCCAAAGACAGCTAATCAATAAAAAGGATCCATGTAACCAACTACAAAGGCTTTGTTGAGCTGGGTTGAAAATTGAGTGTTGTTCAAGTTGCAGAAACTACCTATCCTCTTGCGGGGGAAGGCTATGTACATTTAACCCTCTCCAACCCCACAATGACGGGATCTTTGAACACTAGGACTGTCCATTCACATAGAAAGAGACTAATTGTTTCCCATCCATATCAAATAACCCTACCACTTCTGCTCATATCTAATCCACACTTGAGTTTGGATAAAAGACTATCAAGTGAAGTATGAATACTACCTTAACTAATTTTTTTTTATCGACAACGGATAATTGTAGGACTAAGCCATGTACAAAAATGGACAAGATCAGAAAACCCCAGCTTACTGTTAAGGAACCGAGCCAAATAACTAGATGGGCAGTAACTACTGGTACTAATTACTAAATTGATGCTCATGGAAATCGGAAATACAATTCATATGCTGATGGAAATTGGAAACACAACTTGCATCGTATACTAAGTCATTATACATGTAACTGTTATTTTTAAGTCTACATTAATTTAAATGTAAACCATATATTACACACAACTGAACTGCCTCAAAAACCAATTTATTTAGTAATCTAAACTTTGAAAATTTAATTGATCATTGTTACAATTTCATGGACTAGTAGAATTCTAGGAACTACATGTAAATGACACGAGCATTTAACTGACATGCAACCACGTATCTTTAATTCTGTTATCCTAGAATTACTTCTACATCCTCAATATCTCAAGCCGAACTTCTGATTTGCCAAAAAAAACTTTGAGTCAACTTAACGAAACAGAACCGCAACTAGACTTTGAATTCAAATGTCAGTCAAGAATCCTTTATCCCTCGTAATAGATTGCCACAATTGTCAGTGCATCTGTTTTTATACAGACCTCAAAAAGAAATGCAACCCTTTCCAGCTTCTTGTATTATACTGAAAAGCAGAACATAGTAACAATCTGATATTACTTTCAGAATTTCTTGTCTATCAAAAATCGTGATACTGTTAGATAAAGGTTTGGATAGTGGTAGAATCTTATAGATGAACATCAATAACTTGGCATGGTGCAGGTCTATAATTATTATTTTTTATAAAAAAAAAAAATAATTGAGAGAGAAAAAAATGAAGAGAAAGAGACAGAATCACTAATGATAGTGAGGACCAAATAAACTATGGGATATAATATATGATTCCCATATGCCTGTAAAATTTATTTTACAATTTATTTATTTTAAAAAGTATTTTTTTATGTCTTAAGTTACTATACCCTCGTGATTTAGCAATGATCCACCAAAGACTAAAGGGATTGATGATGACATGGAAATTGAAAACTTACCTTCTTATGGTATTTATAGATTTGGAGAAAGCGGGTCCTGCGAGATCTAATTTGGTAGGTTTTAGAAAAGAAAGGAGTTACAAAGCCATATATCGAAACGATAAAAGATATGTATGATGAGACTGTAACTATTGTGAGAACAACTATTGACTAAATATATGAATTTTCGATCACAAAATGCTTAGATTAGAGGCCAACATTAAGTCCTTTCTTTTTTATTTAGTAATGGATAAGTTGACTAAGCATATACGGGATGAAGTTCCATGGTGTATGTTTTTTGCTGATGATATTGTTTTAATTGATGAAACTAAAAGATGGATAAATGCTAAATTATAGGCTTGGAGAGAAGCTTTAGAATCAAAAGGATTCAAGATAAGTAGGACAAAAACTGAATATCTAGAAATACAAACGTGAATGTAGTGAAAATTGAAAATCAAGAGTTAATAAAAAGTGAAAAATTTTATTATTTAGATTCACTTCTTTATCAAGAGGGAGAAATTGGAGCTAATGTTACTCATAACATTAAAGTAGCATGAGTTAAATGGAGGTCTACGTCTGGCGTCGTATACCTTTAAAATTATAAAAAATAAATTTTATAAAACAACTATTAGACTAGCGATATAGTATTAAAAAGCAACATGCTAATGAAATGAATGTAGCCGGAATGAGAATGTTGAGATGGATGTGGGTAAGATAAGAAAATATAGAATTAAAAATGAATACATTCGTGAGATGGTAGAAGTAGCACCTATGGGGGATAAAATGATAGCAAATGATTAAGGTGGTATAGTCATGTATAACCACCAGTAAGGACGAGCGACGTGGTTCATATTGAGGGTCATGCTAGGAGGCGGGAGCAATTAAAATTAACTTTGATAGAGGTAATTAAAAAATATATAATAACGTATAGTCTAACTAAGGAAATGGTCTTAAATACATAAAAATAATGAGACGAGATTCATGTAGCCAACCCCAAATAATTGGGATAAAGGCTTTGTTGAGTTGAGTAATCTCAAGCATATTCGTTGAAATGGTAAAATATAAGCTACCATAAACAAACATGGATGAAATTTCCTGAAAAGAACTACCAGTCCATCTATCTAACCTATAGCATGACTCATGATCCCGTTTTATAAATTTATCCTATATTGTTCTCCTGATGTAACAGCAATAAGCATTTTGGACGAGATTTATAGTGTTGGGACAACTTGCAACACAAATTGTTAAAAATATATATCACCTTTTCTTTCCAAATTGAAAAGATATCAAACATCATCCATATCATGTTCATCTCCAATACACAAGATGTAAACAACTAAACAAAGTAGAGAAAATATGCACCAACAAATGAATTCATGCGCATACCCTGTTTATGGAGTTTGGATCCTCAACCACAATCTTGCCACATTCTTCAGCACAAGGCTTGGATGCTTCTGACTTTCTGCAGTACAAGTGATAAATCGACACAATAACATAAGCAGAAGTAAAATAAGAAAAAAATCAAAACTTAAACTCATTAACACTGGTCAACCTAGAATAAGGCAATTTGCAACCATTTACCTTTCATTTTCAGCACCAGGTTGCTTGTGCAAATTGGAAGGTAGATCCCCAGATGCTTCTGCATCTGAAAAGACCCGTTCATCTCCCTGTGGCAAGAACTATTTAAGTTACAGAAACACTATGTTTTCCATGGTAGAAATTATCATCTACTTACTCCAGTATCATCTTCCATCCACCCAGGAATGCTTCGTGAAAGAAGGGTAACATATTGCTCCATAGCCATGTCTCGGCTCATGTTCCCTAGCCGTTGCCAAGCATTCCTGGCACAATATAACCAACTTGCTCCATTAATCATGCAAGGTAACTCTCAGTGTGTTATTAAAAGTTAAAACTAAGAACCAGAGTCCCCAGACTATACCCTAGAACTTGATTTAAGCGGCAAGGTAGTGTATAAAATATAAATGGAGTCCATTTGTATGGTACACTTGAGCTTCTGGTAACAAGTTACAAAATTGGGAAGGCTAATTCTGTGGTTGGGGGTGAAACCTTTAAAGTATGTCCTGAATTCTCCAACAATAACTGAAACTCCTTTGTGAAGTTGGCCTTAATCCAAGGTAGTAATATCATTTGGGACATAGCATAATTTATAGGAACATTAAGGAGGAGGAGAATGTGAAAAGACGGCAGTGTACAGGGTTACCCCTGATCCTCTGGTTGGTTCTCAGTGGTTCAGGGTTGACTTCTGAGCATTTCCTTTCCTTCCCATCATTCATTCTAGATCCAGAAGGAGCATAAAAGATGCAAGGAGGACAGGAAATCATCTAAATTTCCCCTAGGAGTGGCATAAGGGATTAATCAAGACTTTGATTTTGCAAGTGTATGAACTACTTGTAACAAATGAAACAGATAATGGAATCACTTTAGGATTTCCGGTCAAGCGTCCTAGATGAATGATTGCTTAGTTGTTTCTTTACACTCTTTCCTGTTTATGAATATCCATTTCCCTAAAAACTCCACATGTCCACGCTTCTAGCTCTTTCCAGTTCTGACTCTGTCAGATAGCATCTATGCATAACTTCAGAGCATCCCCATTGTATCGGTTAGTGAAAAGTTAGTGTCAGTTGTATAAGACAACTCAATCACCGACACTCCGATTTATAGGTTAATTCACTTCCGAAAGGTGTCAGCTGTTAAAGATATTGTTATTGTGGCCAGGAGTTTAGCACATGACCTGACATATCTCCTCAATTTAGAGCATCTCCATTGGGCTGACTAAAAAACCAACTCACTAGTTGCCACCTAGACATGTTAGTTGCTCTTATATCATAAGATAACGTTAACAAACCCTCCCCTCTCCAATGGACATGTTACCACTTCCCCTATCCTAGTCCCACACTCCCTTTATTGTCTTGACTGTTGTGCCTCTTTCTCCCTTTCTCTCTCCACTGTCCGACATAAAATATTAAACAAATATTTTTTTTGCCACTGTGGCAGGCCAAAAGGTTGGCCATAGTTAGCGTTGGGCTTAACATGTGAATGTGTGGGACCCATGTTTAGCATATAAGACAACTTGTCCACTGGAGCAATCTTTTTATTCATTAACTAACATGTGACACTAATTTATACCTAAGAAGCACGGATATGGATACGGACACGGGACACGGATACGACACAACACGGATATGCAGATACGTTATTTTTTAAAAAAATAGGACATGAACAGGTTAGGGATACGTTGAATATATATAATTTTTTTATATTTTTTATATGACAATATAATAAAAACCTAATGTTATTTTAATTAAAATTAGCATAAAACACATAAATTTAAAAAATATTATTAAGATATATTAAAATAACAGAGCTATTAAATAAAAATTAAAGAACTTCTTCATTTAAATATCAACATCCATGATTCAAGTGTCTGGACACGTGTCCAGGAAGTGTCCGAGAGTGTCAGTGTCCGACACGTGTCTAACACGGACATGTGAGCCAAAATAGAATATTCGTGCTTCATAAATTTATACAATAACACCTCCACTGTAGATGCTCTTATTTCATTCAGCCATTGGGTAAAAGTTAAATATGTACGCTTCACCCCTTCTAGTGACCAAGTCATTGGAGCACACATTCTACAGCTTCAGTTTCTGTCAGATGGATGTTGTTTAACGGCCGACGTGGAGGAGCTTAGCGGGTGAATGCAGTGTGTGAGCATTGGAGATGCTATTAAACTTTCCCAACTAGTATTCCTGATTATACTTCTATGATGGACCCATTAATGATCAAATTAAATTTCTGGGCTTGGTTATTCAGATCCTAGGTGTTAATGAAATAACACATAACTCTAACAGTTTAATTTAACTTAGCATTGCATTTTTGGTTATTCAGTATTATTTTTACATGTGCCTTCTATGAACTCATATCTACAAATTAATGCACCCTATGAACTCTCTGCATTCAGGTCATAACAGTTGGTAAGCATTGTGAGATAAATAACCAGTTATTCATAATACTCGAAAATCACAAGATAAGCTCACTACCATTTTGCACGAGCAGAGACCTTCAATGCCATTGGCTGTGGCTCACTGCAAGTCCCATCAACGGCAACCCTATGAAGTCCATACAACTGCATCTTTGTATCATTGCCAAGATTTGAAATACGATCAGCATTACTCTTGGAACCAACAAATACCATAGCTGCACCAAAACGTTTTTCCAATTCAGTTCTCTCTATACCTTCCCAATCATCATATAACACTTCTTCATCATCATCATCAGCAGCAGCAGCATCAGCATTGTTGTTTAATCCATCACTATCATTATCTTTACTCCCTTCACTTTCCAAATCCCCAATGTCCTTTGTTTTGGCCACAGTCGCTTCATCCTTAACCAATTCTATCTCAATTTCGCTCACTACATCACATTCATTCTCTTTGTTACCATCACTCCCCAAAATACCAACCTCCTCAGTTGTGGCCACACTCATTTCATCCTTTACTAATTCTATCTCAATTTCCCGAAACTTCACCCTGTCCAGAGTTTCTTCCACCAGGTTCTTTGATTCTATTTCAATTTCGCCCCTTTCAGAACTTTCACCAACCAAGTTCTCTTCAAAATCATCCCTACCCACAAAAACTTTCTCTTCTCTCAACTCTCCTGAATCAAACCTACCTTCTTTCACTTCATCACCAACACTATTTTCCGCAGACTTCCCTTCAATTCCAACTTCTCCAGAAACTTGCCCATTATCACCCATCTCATTATCATCGCATATCACTCGCGATCCGATTGCTTCAACCCTAAACTCCTCTTCTACAACTTCGTTGCATTCAACGGCTTCTTCAATTAATTTTACTCTCCTCTGGCTCTCAGAATCGCAAACTGCAGATTCTTTGTCATATTTTGGTTGATGCATAACCGCTTTTTCAATCACATCAGTAACCGACACCGACACAGACTTATCTTCAGGGACAGCACAAGCGGACGGCAATGAGAAAAGCTTGGCGAGAAGGAAAGACACCAGGAGAGGAAGAACAACAGTGAAGAGAAGTGCTTGAAAAAGCTCCATGTAGAGAGAAAGAGAGAGAGGACAGAGGGGGTGAGAGGAGGGGAAGCAGACTAGTAGTGGAAAATAGGAATTGGATTTTGATGCGAAAGAGAATGATTTTGCAGAGCAGAGCAGAGCAGAGCAAAGTATATTCTGCTTTGCAGCTGCTTCACAACATGTCGTTTGATTGTCGGTCCCACCTTTCTGGCCGTGACAAGCCTTACGAGGTGTCCCGTGTCCGAAAGCGCAGGGGACTCTTTCTTGCCAACTGCCAAGATATCGTCCGTTAAGGCAGAACTTATTATTACAGAGAAATTAATTAAGGGAAATGTTATTAGAGCTCCCGCATTGGCAATTACCCTCCAAATATATATGTAAATGTACGTGCATATATATGTATATATTGTATTTTTTTTTTTCGAATGCAATTGTGTAGGGAAAGAGTGTGAATAGGCTTTTCCTTAATTAATTAATCAATGATAGTCATTATATATATATATGTGTGTGTGTGTGTGACATTATGACTATTCCGAAAAAAAATTCCAAATTTTTTTTTTCAAATTTCTTTAAATACTTTAAAATTCACGAGTACCAATTAGATGCAATATTAAATAAGATAATATTATCGTAACTTCGGGTTTATATGATGCAAATTTTATTAATTGGTTAAGAATTGGAAGGTAAAGTAATTGTCGTGCCACATAATTTCTCTTTTTTTTTTTTTTTTTCCCTACATTGATATTGTGCTCATTTGAATGAATCGAAAAAAAAAATACAATTTGAGTTAAGTAGCAATTTGAATCAGTAACTATGAAAAAATATTGTTTGAATTAAATTATTGAACGTTTGAATGAATGTATTTGATAAATGCTTAAAAAATATTCTTACTTATTCTTATGAAAAATTAAACATCAAACTTTGTCCGTTTCCCTATAACTATTCAATATACCTATGAAAAATTGATTACATCGGAACATTTCAATCCAAAAAATATATAATATATTTTTTCTATCTAACATATTCAAAAAGAGACTTTTAATAAAAAAAAGTCTAATTGTTAATTTCTATCTTAATAATGTTAAAAAATATTACTGATTAGACTAAATTAACCTTCAAAATATTTTTTAAAGAAAAAAATACAAAAAAATATATAAAATAACTTCTTTAATCTAACAAAAAAATCATAACATTTTATGAAATGAAATTTTGTTTTTTAGGCCTTCTAAATAAATAAAAAATGTTATGTTTTCTTTTTTTTGGATTGAAGAATTTATTTTATCAACTATTTAGTATGTTTAAAAATATATCTTGAAGGTTATTTTAATCTAATTAGTAATATCTTTTTAACAATTTTAAGATAAAATTTTATAGTTAAACTTTTTTGTAATAAAATTTTATTCTTTAAAATTTTTATATACAAAAAAATTATAATGAATTTTTGGAATTAATTTTTTTTAAGGACCTTTTAGTATTTTTCTCTAATAATTAAATAACTACCCCAACAAGCCATGACCTCTTCCCCTAATCTTTTAATTTGGATAACTAAATCAAATTATTCTTTTTTTGAAAAAGAAAAGAAAAGAAAACTTACTTAAACATGCTAGTGGTATATATTTTTGTTAAGTAAATGATATTTTTCTCTTTAGTGAATAAATTATTTTGGATGATTTTTGTAGATTAAATATGTTTTCAATCATGATTACGGACTGATTCTCATGTCAAATCAAATGTGTAAAATTAAGTATTTACAATAAATCATGGTCAAATTTAAAAGGTGAAGTTACATTTTTATTTTATTTTTTCATTTCTTGGCCTATAACATTACCAACCCTAATGTGAAATAAAAGTAATTAAGCATTGAGATTTTAATTGGGGATAATTTACATTGACATTTCACACTAGGGTTTAGTGTAAATTTCACATGAGAAGTAGGTAATTTTAATATATATATATATATATATATATATAGAGAGAGAGAGAGAGAGAGAGAGAGAGAGAGAGAGAGAGAGAGATTTATATTTGTAAATATCACATAAAATATATAAATTTGGTATACAGATATAAATATGTACAAGTGCAAGTATATAAAATTAAAAATACTTCTTAATATAAACCAAACACTACTTTTTATTTATTTATTATTTAAATAAATTAAAATACTTAAAAAATATTATAAAAAAGTACCTTATAATGATCACTACTACTAATATTTTAAGCTTTTTTAATAATGGTTGGCACTTTATCTTCCATAGTTTAGCAATATCATACTAGAAAAGCAAATGCTCCCCCATGGTTTCCACACCTTGGGACCAGAACGGGGCAAGAGCTATTTTCAATAAGCATTCTTGGGCAAGGAATTGATTAGACTAAACAAGCCCAACTAGCACATTCCACAACATAATTTCAACTCATTGATGAATTCTTACTTTTCCAAAGTTTCTTTCATAGTTAATGATTATTAGGGAATAGTAGAAGCCTTTGTTCTTGATCAACAAGAGGGGGGATTTGATAGAAAACTTGGGAAAGGAGGTTGGGATCCATGATAAATAATCTAGCATAGGGATAAATGAACAAGTATTTGGAGGATAGGGATGGATTAATCAAACTAAGATTCTAACTTATATTCCATGATTTAACTTGATTATCAATCGATTCTTCCATCATCTAATCTATTAAGATTCAATGTGTTCAACTCAAATCAACCCATTTGAATTGAAAGAGTTAGAAGTAACGGCGGAGTTAGAAAAAAAAAATTAGGTAGGACTAATTTTGGAGGAGCTGTTTTTTTTTTTTTTTTTTTTTTAATTATTATCAAATTGAAGGAAAAATGTTCTCAAAATTACTTTAAATATTACATGTGATATATTTTTTTCCCAAAATGTGGGGTGGGGGCGGCTATAGGCCCCTTAGTCTTCCTCATGATCAGCACTTGGTTGGAAGGGAAAAAAAAGTGAAGGAAAAGGAAGAAAAAGACTTGTATAATCTTGAGTTAGTTTAGAATAGTTGAGGGAAAGAGAAAGGAAAAAAGGGAAAAAAAGGCTTAAAAGCCTTGTTTGTTTGTCCTATCCTTTATAACAATTGAATTCATATTTTGACATTTCTATTCATATAATAAAATATAATATTTTTTCATCTATTTTTTTTCAAAAAAAATAAAATAAAATATTACACTATTTTTTACTTTCTTTTTCTTCCTTAATATTCGAATAAAGTAAGACTATCTTTTTTTTTTTTTTTTCTTATCTCCTAATTAATGCTATCAATTTTTTTTTTTTCATTTTCCTTTTTATACATATGCCTTATAATTTTTTTTTGGCTTAGCAACTTGAAAAGCCTTGACATTTTAAATTTAAGGGTATACAACTTGGTTTGCTAAGGTGGTGGTAGTAGATAGTATTAGACATTTTCCTCCGTCACCGTTAGCCAAACCTTGCTCACAGAACAATAGCACCCACCCATCGACCACCACCACCACCATTCTCCTCCCTCACACGCACTCTCTCTCCGTCTTTGACCGTACCAACACATCTCAATAATTCAAACCCAAATTCCCACAACAATTACAAATATTCAGATTACAGACACTAGAAAAACACAATTCCACGAATTCCTTCCATATCATATTGTGATCGCCCAAAATGTTTTCTCATTTTATCCAGATAGATTGGCAGTACAGTTAATCCATGAATTCTTGTACCATGCATAATAAGTCAATGCAATAATAATGAAATGTGTACCATAAAGTAAGAGCAGAATCAAATTCCTTCTCTGTCAATGTAATCAAATGCTATGCCAAGAGTTGTTCACCAGTTTGTTTGAAGCTCAAAGTAGAGGGTAAGTGCAGTTGCTCAACTCTCCAGACCAATCTTCATACCAAGAACAGGGCTCTTAAACCTCTAAAATTCCGGGAATGTCGTCCCGTTTAATTGTCTAAGCACATAGTACAGTTAGTCTACATTGAACAGAAGAATAAGAATATGTACATTGCACTTCTCTGTGTGCATTGATGGATCAACAATCTTTAAAAAAAATAAAAATCCTACCACTCATCTTCTGGATGCAAGTATATCCTGTTCGAAGAAATTTAGGGTTGAAGAAAATTGGACTTGTCATTGCTGCATTGTATTCAAATAAATCTCTCAAAATCTTCACACGGCTTTTGGTTGGATTTGTTCAAAGTCAAAAACCTCAAACATGAGACGTCTTACATCTGGCTTCCCGTATATGGTGTATGAAAGCCCATGAATGGCTTGTTGAACAGAAGTTGTGGCTGGGTTCCTCAATCTTCGATTGTGTTCATATGCATCTTGAACCTCCTCACTGTAGATGATATAGCGGTGGAGATACTTTTCCCTCAAGTACTTCCCACAGAACTTGTTCATCAGAAGACGGCGGTGCTTCTCCTGTAACCATCTCCCAGGAGCATCCAGATGCTTCATAAGCAACCTCTCAGCCATCACAAGATCCTGCAAAAAAAAAAATTAAAATAAAATAAAAATGACAAGGGACAACAATCAAAACTTGTTTTTACCAACACTCTCGACTTGAAGTTAACAAAACATTTTTTTTTTCTGTTAAAGAGACGGGGCAAACAATACATGCATCAATGCAAGAAAACCATTACCTGGATCTTTTGGCCAACATATTCTAGTCGCTCAAAGCAAAACCGAGGATGCTCAAACTTGTATTTTGATGGATGCAAGAAACTAAGCTGTATTTTCAGTAGAGAAAAAACAACCATCAGGCGAATTTCCTTGGTAGAATGCATATGCCTCATTAAATTCAAACACACACGCGAGCACAGTTAAAACACACAACACTTGCAAGGAAATAAATGTCAATTATAGTAAGTTGTCAATTCCAGTGCATAACTAAACATAAATGGTCAAAGAATTCTAGAGTAGGTTCAGCTAAACATTGAGCTTAAGTCCCCAGTAGAACTTGAAAAGTGTGGAGCAAAGAGTATATCTTTTGCACAAGCACAAAAGCATCCACCCATTCACAAACTTCAAGAGTGAGAGCAAAAAGAATGCTAGCTTTACAGACATGATTGAACAGATACCAACATAAACCTTCCAACTTCCAAGAGCCAGACAAAGCAGGATGACAGCCTTGAACACTGAATACACTTCAAAGGAAAAAAAAAATCAATTGTAGGTCCAATGCATATAATTAAGCAGAAGATAGTTCAAGTTGGAAGAGGTTGAATTATACACCAAATTTAGTCCCCGGTTAAAAGTGTAAACAAAAGATTGTACTAGCTTTTAGATCATAGTGATGAAATAAGAATTAGGGTTCATATTATATGTTGATCCATTGTGGAGCATCATGCTTGAGTTTGTACTATTTGTTTTTATAGTTAATTGATTTTTCCTATACGCACACAACTATTGTGCTAATCAGCAGAGAGTACAGAGTCCGACAACCATATATATCTGCATCAGGCCTTGATGAGAACGAGCACCCACATACGCGCACATGTATAACACTGCATAATTGAAGGGAGAAAAGAGGGGCTACAAAAAGAATTACCTGTAACCCAAGTCCAAGTTCAATATTCCTGGCTTCAGTAATTTCAGGAATTCTATTGGTCATTACTAAGGGATAGCCCAATGTCTTCATGACTTGTGGTCTGCTCTCATAATCCCATATATTTCCTCGGAACCGATGCATTCCTGGTGGAACACAGGACCTAAAAAGCCTTGGGTGTGCGAAAAGAGCGTCTTCTGGGGGCTGTAAAATGTAAACCAAAGAACCATTAATTTTCAAATCACATGGTTATTAATGTTGCATCAACAATTATCCTACATGTACTCAGTTGATAGGGAGCAATGTGCAACAAATTATTATTAATGTTCTTTATGATTCCAAAAGTACTGCTAACTAGACTCATATCAAGAATCTTGGTTAAGTCATTAATCCCAATAATTTATTCCTTGGGCTCAATCATGCAAAGCGTGCACCATGTAGAGCTACATTATAACAAAGCATAACTCTACATTTAAAAAGAAAAAAAAGGAAAAATGAAAAATATTATTAACAAACCCCAGGATAAATGCTCAATTTACATTTTTCATTTATCCAAAGACAAAGTAAACAACAAACACGTAGAAAGGACAAACAAAACAGAGCTTGCCTTATATGCAGCAACATCTTGCCAACTCAGCTTTCTGCCTTCAAATTCAACAGAGACATAGTCTACGTCTTCAAGTTGTCTTCTTAATTTAGGCTGGCATTCTTCATCTTCTGGGTCCATTCCAAATACTTCAAAAAGAACACGGTATACTTCTGGCATACCAAAACACAAATATATCGCTCCAAACAAAGCCCAGAATACAGATCTGCCCATAAGAATATGAATTTTGTATTAAAAGTGATATGTTAATATACACACACACACACACACATATATATATAATTTTTTTGATAGGAGACATGTCAATATAAAATTAATATGCCAAACGCGAACTTCATTAAATAGCATAATATTACAAAACAAAAACAACAAAAAGGCAATATATTTATAACCCAGAACTGAAAGGAGGGATCAACAAATTAATTGGGCATGTATTATACTGTAGAAGTGAAAACTGAGAAATTAGTCATGGTATTATAAAGAGAAAATATGGCTTCTTGTATGGATGACTGAAATATGCTCGATTATATTAGTTGTTTCTTTTGATAATTAATACACGTGTGCACTTGCAAAAGCCAGGGCTACTAGTAGGATATAGACTTAAAAAAAAAGGAAAAGAAAAGAGAACCATAGGATCCATGACTTATTAAAAAAAATGTAAAGCACTCTCTGAATAATTAAGGTTTTACCCACTCTGCCACTGTTCCACCTCTATTATAACTCCATGAATGATTTATCTAACCAAATGTCCGACATTCTACAACCATTTTTCATACCATTTTTATGAATTTTACATAAAAACTTCTCAAAGTGAAAATATGACTTTTGTATAGGGTGTCACAGGAGCAACATTCAGAAGCTTCATCTTGCAGTTCTAGTATATGAGGGGATTGACGGTTGGATCACCAGAACAGTCTCAACTATGAAGCAATGGATCCACCATATAGCACCCTATTTCCATTGATTGCACAACTCACTACATTATCTACATTATGTAGACTCCCCACCATTAATTCAGCCAAATGAGTTCTTTACATCACCAAATTCTGCCGGTATTTTAAAACAGTACTCAGCATTATCTCTCTATCATCAAGAGTAAGCTGTGGTATGCTTTGTATAACATATTGCCAAAGGAGCTCACACAAGCTCCATCCTAAAAAAGATGAAGTGAAAATTCATATGGTGATGGTTTAACTCACCAGAGAGCAATTTGAAAACAGAACCTGATGTGTACAGTAGCTTCCTCAACTGCTCCACCTAAGGACAATCTTAAGCTTAAAGGAATTGTAGTAGTTTTTTTTTTTAAAAAAAAAAATTAAATCAAGAAACAGCAGACTTCACTCTTTCTTGTTTATTCATGAATCTGTGGAGGATAAATTTAAGTGGGTCTTCTATGGGGTGTATGGCCCAAAGTTGGATGCTCAAAGGAAATCTCTTTGAGATGAGTTGGTGGTGTTCAGCAGGATTGGAAGGCCCCTTGGTGCATTGGTGGAAAATTTAATGTCATTAGATATCCTTGGGAGCAACTAGGATGTGATGGTATTATGACAGCAATGAAGGAATTCTCTCATTTCACTAGCTCTCGGGAGTTAATGGATATTCCCTTGGAAGGAGGTTCGTTTACTTGGGCAAATAATAGGGATCGTCCGTTGATGTCTAGGGATTGACGGATTCTTACTTTTTCTTTTTGTTAAGTGCGAGTATATTAAAAAGGTGCCCAAGAGGGGCAAACCCATCAGTACAAATTTACATGGATCTTAGTGACCCCGAAAAAGAAACCACATCTAAAGCATTTACAGGGAGAACCTCTTTGGCCCAAAAAAATAGTAATCTCAAAAAATTATCTTTCAAAGACACTATGGACAGCTCCTTTTACTAAATTTTTTTATTATTTCTCTCCTTCCACAGGCTTCACATGAGACAAGCCAGAGCCAGCTTCCAAATTTTCTTTATCCCCCTATCCATCTTGATGCTGGTCCATCCCAACAAAAGCTCTTTAACTGAGTAAGGAAGGACTATGAAATACCCAAAAATAGCAAAAATCAGATTCCAACATTCCTTTGCCACTGAACAGTGGATAAGAATGTGATCTACATTTTCTTCTTCTTTACACATGTAACATCAACTCGCCAAATGGAAACCTCTTCACTTCAATTTTTCCGCCGTTAGGATGACTTTCCACAAGGCCTCCCACACAAAAAATGCCGCCCTAGGAGGTGCCTCTTAAGTGCCAGACCAAAAACCAAGGAAATTCCAAATCTGCAAAATCTTTCAAGCTCCTGTAAAAGGTTTTAATAGAAAAAGACCGTTTGGACGACATCCACACCCTACCATCCTCCTGCCCTTCCCTCACTTGCACTCCTTGAATGATGCTAAGAAAGTGCCCCACCTCTTCCAATTCCCATTCGAAAAAGCCCTTTCTAAACCTAGGACTCCAAACCAACCTCTCCCTGACCCTTTCCATACTCTCCCTCACCCAAGACCCCCTGTCAACAGCCAAATCATATAAAACCGGAAACAAATCCCTCAGCGACTTTTTCCTACTCCAAATATCCTCCCAAAACTTCACCCGAGACCCCAAACCTACTTCAAATCTAACTCTCTTCTAAAACTCCTCCCCCACACCCATGATTGCTCCCCACAGCCCCCAACCCCTTGGCCCTACTACCCCAGCCGACCTCCACCCCCCTCCCCCACACCCATACTTAGCCGTAATAACCCTCCTCCACAGCTCCTCTTCCTCAAGACCGAACCTCCACAACCATTTACCAAGAAGAGCCTTATTACAAATCTTAAGGTCCTTCACCCCAACCCTTCCAAAGACAAAGGCTTCTTCACTTTATCCCAACTCACCAAGTGAATTTTCCTCTTATCACCCTTCTGACCCCACAGAAACTCTCTTTGAATCATTTCTAACTTATTTCCTACTGTGGCTAGAATAAAAAACAAAGATATAAAGTAGGTCGGCATGTTACCCAGGACACTCTTTACAAGGGTAAGTCCAGGGATCAAAATATCGTTTCGATGTATAGTTTCGATCTGTCTGAAAACAGAAACATTTCGGAAACGTTTCAGAAACATAATGAAAATAGAAAAAAAAAAAAATTGGAAATATGTGTAAACATAACTTAAAATTTATTTATTTATACAAATAAGCCTATTTATTGAATATTTGTGCATGTTTAAGGCATATACATCATATTCATGATAAATGACATAATAGATATATACTATATAATATCCACGAATTAGATAATTTGACACAAGTTACATATAAAATAAAAAGTAAAACAAATAGCGATTTAAACTTATTATAATTAGTAACTTAGTATTAAAATAGTTGTTTCTCTGCACTTTATTTCCCCTACTACTTTTCTATTATTTTAGAAAAAATAATAGAAATATCTTCTTGTAATTTTGAGTCTTAATCCTTGAAAAATAAATAGATATTATTTTTTACTAACTTCTGGAATTATTGTTGATACAAAAGAAATATTTCCTTTGATTCGATATATTTCCACTAGTTTCGGTATGTTTCCACGGAAACAATTTTGTTTCCATGGAAACAGGTGAATTTCGATATTCTACTAGTGTTTCGTTTCGGTTCCCTAAGAAACGGAAACGTTTCGGCCGTTTCGATGGAAAAGAAACGAAATTTTGATCCTTGGGTAAGTCTACCTCCCTTCGAGAGCAACTGCCCTTTCCACCTTTCCAGCTTTCTTTGAAAATGATCTATCACCGAGTCCCATAAAGCACAAGACCTTGCCGAAGCTCTGAGCGGAAGGCCCAAGTAGGTAGCCGGGAAGGACCCCACTTTACACCCCAAAGAACTAGCCAGAAGATCCATGCCCTAGACCTCACTTAATTTTGGCAAATTGGGAAAGCATTTCTCTTTGGTGAGTCAGTGACGCAAGCAAATCAGCTTCAACTTGTTTTTGATCATGTTCCCATTCTTCATGTTCGTGGTGGAATTCATAATGGGAAAGGGTCAGATTCAAGAATATGGGGTTAAAGTGAAGGGCCTTCTTGATCTAGTGAGAGGTTGGTGACAGGGTTATGTGTGTAGGGTCATCCTAGTCTTGTCATAGCAAAGAAACTTCAACTCTTGAAAGACTTAAAAAATGGAACAAAGAGGTATTTGGAGGGGTGGAGGTAAAGAAGAATGAGGCCTTACAAGAGACTGTAGTTTTAGACAGGAAGGAAGGGGAAGGTGGGTTATCTTTAGAGGAGAATGGGAGAAGAAGTTAGAGGAAAGCAGAGATGGGTACACTTGAACTGATGGAGGATATTAGTTGGAGATAGAAATCCAGATTGTTGTAGCTTAAGAAGCATGATAGGAACACACACTTCTTGCATCGAACGGCGAATGCTCATAGGAGGAATAATCATATTGGATGGCCTTAGGTGGATGGACTGGAATGTAAAGAAGAAAAGGTGACCAAGGAAAGGATGTTGGAGTTCTAAAGGCATTTGTACGAGGAGATGCAAGGTTATTGACCTCTTGTTCAGACTTTGGAGTTGGGGTTCATTTCGGTGAAAGGAGGAGCATGACTAAAAAGACCTTATGATGAGGAGGAGGCGTTGGCAGCATTGAAGAGTTGTGATGGGGATAAGGCTACAAACTTAGATGGAATGAAGATGACTTTTTATCATTATTGTTGGGAGGTGGTTCGGGATGACGTTATGGCTACATTCCATTTTTCATATGAGCATGGAGAATTTGAGAGATACTTGAATGTCTCTTTTATTGCTTTGACTCCTAAGAAGTTTAATTCCTGAGAAGGAAGAAGCTTCAAAATTGAAGCATTTCCGCCAATAAGTTTGGTAGGGAGTGTTTATAAGATTCTCGCTAAAACATTGGCAATTCATTTAAAGGTGTTAAATAAAGTAATATCGCCTTATCAAATGCATTTGTTAGAGGAGAAGAAAAATTTTGGATGTGTTTTTGATTGCCAATGATTTTGTAGAATTGCAGTTAAAGAGTCGGGATCTAGGAATTATTTGTAAATTAGATGTGAAAAAGGCCTATGATCATGTCAAATGGAGTTTTCTTCTCATACATTGGAAACAATGGGCATTGATGATTGTCAGAGGAGTTGGATAAAGAGATACATATCTGTAGTCCAATTCTCTATCCTAGTTTATGGGGTGCTCGAGGGTTTCTTTGAAAGTTCTAGAGGACTACGGCGTCCCCTCTCTTTTTTATAGTGATGATGGAGGTTTTGACTCTAATGATAGAGAAAGTAATGATGGAGGTTTTATAGCAAGGGTTT
The DNA here is from genome assembly GCA_008638375.1 of Nyssa sinensis. Lineage (NCBI taxonomy): Eukaryota > Viridiplantae > Streptophyta > Magnoliopsida > Cornales > Nyssaceae > Nyssa > Nyssa sinensis. Next base: position 50,535,508 of record CM018043.1, on the reverse strand, counting down.
GATGTGGGGGATGAGCTAGGGGATCATATCTTGGTATCTCACATTCTATTTGCAGATGATATTATTTACTATGGTGCAAAGGAGAGATGAATTCAGTATTTGAGGTGCAATCTTATGTGAGTTGAGGCGGTCACTTGTTTAAGTGTCAACCGAGGCCAATCAGAGATAATTTTAACCGAGGCAATCAGAGATAATTTTAATTGAAGAGGTAGTTGATATGGATCTTCTAGTCAGAAATCTAAGTTGTGGGGTGAGGTCCTTCCCAATCTCTTATCTGGGATTACCTTTGAGTTTGGGGGATACTTTTAGATGCATGGCAATCCAAGACTCAATACTAGAAAGGGTAGAGAAGCATCTTGTGACTTGGAAGTGGTAATACTTGTCACGCGAGGAAGGTTGATTCTTACAAAGAGTACCCTTTCCAGTATGTCCACATATTTCATTGTACATCTTTGCCATTCCAACTCTAGTTGGTAAACTATTGGAGAAACTCCGGAGAAACTCCAGAGAAACTTTCTTTGGGGAGGGGGTGGTGGAAAAAGGTGTACTCTCCAATCCCTAGTGGAGGTCTTGGGATGAGGTCATTGCAATAGTTTAATAAAGTTTTTTTTCGAAAGTGGTTGTGGGATTTGGTGACATTTATGGCGCAGGGTGGTAGAGAGGAAATTTGGTGGTACTTCAACTCAACTCAACTCAACTCAACAAATGTTTATCCTAATTATTTGGATCAGCTACATGAAACCTGCCTTGCCATTATACTCTATTTAAGAACATTCCCTCACTTAAACTACACATTATCATATCTTTTTTAACTACCTCTACCAAAATTAATTTTGGTCACCCCCGCCCCTAGCATGACCCTCAAATTTGGGGGTGCTTCTTGGGGGCAAATTACTAAGGTGGACAGGCCTTCTTGGGATGAGTTAGTGGAAGCGGATTAGGAAGGGGTGGGAGGAGTGTGCTGCTCATTTAAAGTTTGTAGTTGGCAATGACTCTTGCATTAGATTTTGGCTTGACATTTGGCACATGATTTATTTATGGAGAGTAGATTTCCATATTTGTTTCGCAATGCTTTGGAGACTACATTCATTTATGGATAATGCAGTAGTTTGGAACCTAATCATTACGAGGGCATTTCAGGATTGGGAGTTGCTTTTTGTGGAGTATTTGCTTGACCTCCTTTATGGTTGCCATTTAGTGGAGGGTAGCGATGATTCGGTTAAATGGCTCCCTGCTCCAAACGAAGAGTTTAGTGTTAAGTTGTACCATAGGATTTTGTGTAAGAATAGCCGGATAAGCTTCCCGTGGAAGGGAATTTGGAAGTTGAAGGTCCTATTGAAGGTTTCCTTTTTCGCATGGACGGTGACTTGGTATGTGATCCTCACGATTGATCATTTGAGAAGAAAGGGAAAGATCCTAATAGGTGTTATATGTGTAAGAACACAGCCTGAGTCCATGAATCATCTTCTTCATTGTTCAGTGGCCAAAAAATTGTGGGTATTGTTATGCACTGTTTTTTTGGGTGTGTTGGGTTATGCCTAGATCGGTTATAGATCTTGTGGCTTGTTTGAGTGCGGTTAAAAGGCGTGGAAAGGAATAGAATGCAGCTTATCTTTGCATCATGCGACATATTTGGTTGGAGAGAAATAGTTGTACTTTTGAGGGGATTGAAAATCCTATACATATTGTAAAAACGCGTATATTAGACATGGTTCACTTGTGGGTTGTAAGGCAGTACCCCATTTCTCTTTTTGATTTTGTAGATTTTTTGGAAGAGCTTAATTATAGGGAGGGACCTATGTAGCTCTCATAATTTTTTGTATATAGGCGTGAGACTTCATGCTCAGTCTAAATAAAGGCACTTTAATGCCAAACACTTGAACAACAATGACGGCAAAGGCAATGGCCATGGTGACAAGTGAAAGCAGAAAAAAGTAGGAGGAAGAAATTCACAACAATAAGAAAGCACGACTCCATTCACTGATTGATGCCAAGCTTAGTCAGAGCATCTCATCAGGGTTGAAAAGAAGCAACAAGCATAAATACATAATCTTTAAGAGAAGGCATCATCTTTTACATTTTGGTACAAGCATTAATAATTTTATACAACTTTAAAGTCAGTACCTCAATATGAAAATATCAACTATTTTACTTTAAAAACTTAAAAAAAGCAAGAAGCCACACATTGGTATTTCCTAATCCAGTGCATGTCTCAAATAGTCAAGTGTAAAGCTAAAATTTAGAAATATCGCATATTGATTTCAATAACAATTACTAGTTAATTTCAAGTGTTCGGTTAGCATACAAAACAAATTCCTCCATATGTGTCTGTGTTAGACACAGACACACACACAGAGCTAAAATGAAAAAAAAAATGTTCATTTTATTCAAAGTAAATCAAATTTCAATTGATAACCAATAGTTAGAAACTTACTTAACTGGTGGTTCGCGATCCTTCCGAATCATCTTATCCATGTCATCATAAGGAAATATCAAATTCTGCAAGCTAGCAGCTTTAATCCACCTGGGAAGATACCTCTTCCCAATCAAACCAAACACTCTCTCCCTCATAGGACCTGGTGACTCCCTGGGATACCTCTGCAAGAAAAACTCCGACAAAGCTAATTCAAGCACATATTGGCCCAAGAACCACAACCTCGAATGCCCCGACCTCACGTGTCGTGCATTAGTCCTCTCGCAATATGGATGCTGAAATACCAAGTACAACAGCGTATCGAATTGCTTCGCTGGGTTATCGTCCCCAAATCTATCGGACGGCTCGAGTGGGTACCCAAGAGCTTGCTTGGCTTCAAGAAGGTACTCTTCGATCCAAGTCTTGTCGGCATTGTTGAGTCGTGATGATGGCAAACAAGAACTCAATAAAGGGAACGATTTGAGTGATAACTGGGGACTGTTTAGAAATCTTTGGGCTAATCTGGCATCATCTAATGGGGGCTTTAGTATGAATCTCTTTGGGGGTATTTTTTTCTTCGGCGACACCACTTTCTTGCGCTCGGCGAGCTCTTTGAGGAGCCTTTGTGGACTGTTTTGGGGGAGTTCCTGGGGGTCTACGGCGACAGCGAAAATCCGAAAATTTAGGGAAGTGGATTTTGTGATTCTTGAATTTTTGAGGAGGATTTTGACGGGGAAGGAAGAGAATGAGGATGAGAAGGAGAAGTCTGGTATGTGGTGGGTTGAGTATGGTTTTGAGAGGGGATTGAAGGGTGAACAGAGTTCCATGGATAAAGAGAGAAGATACGAAGGGGATTTGTGGTGAGAAATGAAGAGATTAAGAATTTCAATAATGAGAAATGGATTTTTTAAATTTCGAGTGTGAATTGAGTGGCCATTGACGGAGGTTTTTGCAGGGTTTTGCAGGGGATTGAGAAGGGTGGAGATAAGGTGTAAGTGTTCCAAAAGCGTATCTTTTGAAACAGCAAACAGCACCGGGGGACGATAACTAATGTCTGGTTACTCAGACCGACATGTGGGCTGTCTTTAAGTCTTAACGCATTTCGTTTGAAATGTTTATTGGGCTGATTGCCTTTTAGCAATGGGTACTTTGAAGCCCAATACGGTGGATGGGTTTTGAGTTTAAGACTTCAGATTTTTTTTTTTGTTTTTTATTTTTTTTATTAACATAAAGTAAGAAGTAGTACGTGACATAGAAAATTTAAACCCATTAAATTCATCTTAAAAAAGGCCAAACTCTTGAAAGGAGGTTAGCGCTTTAAATGCGGCAAATGCATCAAATTCTTATCTGATGTGGATTTTTTTCTTCTTTTCATCAACATAAGGTAAAAAAGATTACAGGATACAGAAGACGTAAGCACACTAAATCTATTTCAAAATGACCTAATTCTTGAGAGAAAAATGGAGCCTTAAATGCAATTAATGCATCAAATTCTTATCCGATGTAATATTTTTTTTTATTTTTTAATTTTATCAACATATGATAGAAAAAAGTACAGGATATGAAAGTCTTAAGTCCACTAAATTTGCCGTCAAAGGGCCTAACTCTTAAGAAGAGAGTGAAATTTTAAATTCAATCAACTCAGCAAGCCCACTTTAGCGTTGCATATTTATAAAGATCATTGAAATTTATGATTGAGTATGGATGACAATTTGTCCAATCACGTCTCTAATGGAAGGATGTGGGGAGAAATAAATAAGGTGGGAAATGAGAGAATATACTAAAACTCAACATAAGTTTGGGACAGGAATGGGAGAGGGTACTCCTGTCTCGTCCCATCCCGATTATATATTTAAATTATATAAATACCCTTCAATATTTTCATATTTCATTAAATACTCTCATATATATGAATCTAAATATGTGTATAATATTATGTATATATTTGTAGATATAAATTTATATTTTTAATAATATTAGTTGACTAGTTTTAATTTTTAAACTAAGATGAGGTTTGGGAGGTGGGCAGGGATAGAAACATAAACGAATGACATAATTAACGAGATGGGATGAAGATGTGAAAGACTATTTTTTAATGAGACGAGGGATAAAAAGACTCTGTTCTATTGCTATTCCTAATTTTCTCTCATAAACACCCTCCAACCCAAAATAAAAAAAAAAAAATTATGTCTTAAAATAGTAGATGATTTATGAAAAAATATTTCTTCTCTCTTTATTTCTAGTTCAAAGCATTTTATATTTTGCCATTCATTTTTTTCAAAATATTTTCCTCTAAAAACTAAAAATACTTTCAACTCCGTTCTTAAATGACTTTTTTGTTTTCATCTTGTATTTTGTGATTCTATGAGTTGGATGGATATCTGTATATTTTTCTCTAGAAATCATCTTTTATATTTTTTGTTTACTCTTGATTAATGATTTTCATACGGATTGTTCCTTTATTTTGAATTTTCTCTTTTCTTTTTGTGAAATATGAGAGGAGTGAATTAACTCATTTTGCTCCACTAAAAGAATTCCAAAAGCATCATTCCTTTTCATGAAAAAGTGTTGTCCTTCTCTTTGAAATTATTTTTTTTACTTTTCCAAGTGAAGGCCTCATGGTTAGATTTTGTACATTTGAAGTTGTCTTAATCTTTGGTAAAATAGGTCATAAAATAAACTTTTTTTCCCCAATATATTATTTTTTCAAAATAATGAATCTAAATTTTTTTATTTTTTTTAACTTTTTAAAACCTCTAAATTTGAAGAAGAAAAACATTTTGTCATTAACAACTTTTTTCTTATAAATATTTTCTACTTTTGACTTATGCTTACATCACTTACAAACTTAGAGACTAAAATTAATTCAATTTTCATAGTAATTTTGAAAAGAATTTTGAAAACCATAAGAGATCTATTTTGTGAAACTTGGAACATGTTATTATTTCTATTTTTTTTGAAAATAAAACCTTTCACATGTCAAAGGCATTTCCATGACCAAAAGCCCCTTATTATTATTATTATTATTATTATTATTTTACATTATGAGTGTATGGCCATATTCTTAAAAAAAAAAGATATTATTTCCTTTATCTTTATTAGATCAAAACATGTTTTAAAACGTTTGATTCACTGATTTTTTTTTTCAATGGTTGAATTTAATAGATGTTATGAGGTGTTTAGCCCTTCTCAGAAGGTTGAACTTAGATATCTAGTTAGTGAACCATTAAGTGTCATTTTCATTTTAAGGAATTTCATTTTGATATGATAAGTTCAAGTGGTAGTGTTCATGTTAGTCTATGACTATGTTATTGATATAAGAATTTGAGGTTTGAGGTAGGTCAGTGGTGGTCATATCACATTGACAGATTAGTTCAGCAAGACATAATTTTAATTCGTTCTATATTTGACTATCTTGTATTTTTGGTGACCGAGATGACAAAGAATTCTATGCGAAGTTATCGAGCTGAGTTAAGATTTTAATAGTAAAACTCTTTAATATCCATGTTTCATAATCTTAATGGTAGTGGTATTTTAGTCATATAAATTATTATAAGGAATTTCATTTTCCTTTGTTTTGTTGCGTTGGAAAATTGTGAGTAAAGTAGAAGAAAATGAACCAAAAGAAACCCAATTTTCCTCATGGAACAGAAAGGAGATGTAAGGAAACCTGTGGAGAAAAGAATCCAAATATTTGATGACTGGATTCCTTCCCTTTTCTTTTCACTCTTTCAGATAACCAAACAGAGCCTGGAACACCAATATAATTAATTGTGCATCATAGGTAAGGATTGAGAAAGGAAAAATTCTTGAATGGATCTAATATAGTGATGTGTCAATTTGCTCTTCTAATAATACTTTGTCATGTATAAGATGACTCATTCTTTTCAGTGAGATATAATACATATAACAAAATATTATTAGAAGAACAAATTGACACGTGATATTTCAAATCCACCGAAAACTTACTCAAAAGAAAGTGGATAGTTTGAGGTTATTGTACCTATTGCCTATCAACTGGTGCTGCTAGGCTTAGCTGGTTATAGAACTTGGTAGGACTAAGGGAGATGGCTGTGATTAGGAAATAGTGACAGAGTGTCTCACATGAGAGAGGTCAATTATAGAAGTAGCTTTTTGGGAAGCTAGAGTGATGCTAAATTCACTACAATTTTTTTTTTTTTCGTTTTTTGATCAAGGTATTCAAAGAGTTAGAACTTGATTAATTTATATTTTTCTATATAAGACTACCGTATTTCAAGATTGTTAAACGTTTAAACTAGTAGTTCTAATTGGTAACAGGTTTAAAAATGTAAACGATAAGACTCAAACTTACGAATTCAAAAACAAAAATTCATTTACATTTTTCACTACGAGTACCTAAGACATTTACACTAGATTAAGGGTAAATGGAGAATTGAGTACCCACTAGACATGGTCATGTCATCCTCAGTGTTTTTTCTGTTCTCTCCTCCATGTTTGACTGGGTGCTTGCCTGGTCATCACCTATCTAGATGGATGCTACTTCCATTAATATCATATCCAACATCTGGAACGAGGTTAAAAATTTAGTTAGATGGAATTTTTTTTGATTAAGCTTTGATTAAAAATTTAAAAATTAAAAATTATAAAAAAGTTAATGTTCATTGATAATATTTTTGATAAATAACTGAATTTATTGATAAAAGAAAGTTATAAATTATAGAGATCCGAATTTTAGACATTTTCTTCAGCCATGGCATTATAGAGTATCACATGATGTTGCTGTTTTTGTTGGCCCTTGCTTGCCTTATATGGACAAGACATTGTCTTTGGTTCCTTCTTTTTTACTTTTGGCCTTACCATTGCTTAAGTTTCTGAGGAGAAAAAAAATGGATTAGGTAAGTGTAGAGGCAAGTTCAGCGGTCAAGGAATCATACTAATTATACATTTTGCCTTAATCATGAGAAATTAGTTTGTATACAATTAATTCTCCTATAATTTATAGACATGGGAGATTGAGAATTCGTTAATTCTTAAATATTTTTCATACTTTCATTAACTAATAATTGTTTCTTATTTGTAATTAATTTTTGATATAAAAATAAGATTTTATATGCAATTTTTTTACAATATTTTGTTTTCTTTTGTTTTTTCAAAATATAAATGAAATGTTCAACTAAATAAAAAACTCCTAATGTCATTTTCAAGTAAAGAAATTTTATTTGCTATAAAAAAAAAATAAAGAAGTTATATTTTTTGATGTCATAATTTGTTTCACTTACTTTTGACTTCAATTATGTTAAATTCAAAATTATAATTATCAAGACATTTCATAAATAGGATATATATAAATATATATATATATATATATATATACTATTTTATCTCTCTAATAATATTAGGTAATAAAATTATTAATTATTTACCGGTAAAACTAAGTTAGTTCAATAAAAATTTATTAATTATCATAAATTATTAACTTATTAAATATTAATTGTAAGATTGTCGAATGATACAATTCCCATGTCTAAGTATCCTCATAGAGGACACTTCAAGCAGCTTGTGGGCAAAGGGAGAATAATATGGACATGATGCATACATAACATCAATGTGAAAGTCCCTTAATTTGTATGCAGCTATCACCAAAAACATAGTGCTCACACTGTCAACAAACATTTTGTTTTGCTGCTGAATCTGTGTGAACACAGGCAGGGATGATTGTTACAGAGGGAGACTAATTCCCCACAAATGGACCTTATCTACTGGTCCACATTTGCTACCCTCAAATCCATATGTTCAGAAGAATTGATAGTTGCTTGAATCTAGCTAGTGAAATGGATGGATTAACAATGTGAATGGCACCACAAAAAGTGAGACAATTTCTGCACAATTTGTCAGCTTTAGTAGGCAGTATGTGATATTTAGACTACATTCTGCATTATTGAAGATATGTTTTTGAGAAGAATAAGATACACGTGCTTTTCCACCTGTATGATCTACACTCCATTATTGATCTTCTTGGTGTAACCTTGGAAGGTGTTTCCTTAATTGACCTTATTTTTGAGTTTCTTAACCTGCTGAGACTATTAGAGAATTGGGTTAAGTTTCAAGTTGGCGCAGAACAGGAAACAGATTGGTTGTAAGAACTATACTGCAATAAAACGTGCTTCAAGGCGTGTACTAGATCTAGTATTTACTGCTACTGGATTCTCTAATTGGTGTGCGAATGGGTACTCCAAAGTCTCTACAAACCTATACTCAAGATATAATGAAGACTCAACACTGTCTGCAAGTTGTACACTTGAACACAACCCTCCGATAATCCATTAGGTAAATACAAGGCAAGTATGATATTCTGTTACTGCAGATTAACATATTCCGGACAGGTTTTGAAAACAAAAGAATAACAATTATAGTGAGAATTTTGGTTGCAATAATTCAAAAAGAGAGGAGGAGAGTAAAAGAATGTGTAGATTACTAATTCACAGCCTGGTGTGTGGTTTTTACGAGGCTTTAGCTGCACCTTTTGCCACAGTGTGTGTTTGAATAGGTGTTTGTTCATTTGAAAAGGTGACCATTCATTTGAATGCTGCAAAAGGTCACACCCATTCAAGTAAGTGTTTGTTTAATTGTAATCGCTCATAAAATTTAAATAGTAATTAAAAACCCGACTCACATCCGAAAGCTACTGACAACAACGGGCTTGCAACGAGGGTACGAAGTGCAAAGTGTACCATACTACCCCAGCCACACTTCTGCGTCGCGCGGAGGATGCTTTATACCATCTTGGCCGATTCATGCATGCTTCATGGTGTAACCCCTTTGTTTGGAAACAAATGCTTCCACTCATGTTGTTATATGTACCTCTAACTTCTCTCTCTTTTGCTATGTGGGACAAGTCCCATCACACAGATAAGCCTCCAAAACTCACTTTGTTTTGTTCCTTATTTTGAAAATCTTCACCAGACTAGTATGATGGTATCCATTATGTGCATCATGATCAAGTGGTAATCTTCCAACGTTATTTTTTACTCCTTGCAGAGAATTAGGACTTTATTGGTGTCTTGTATGGCATGGTTCTTGGGGGATATTTACCATCTTATTGGCGGAAACTTGCATGAAGGAATCTTTTGGAACCAAGTGAATAAGCACTTCCACCCTGTCCTTGCGGTGGCAAGGTGAACCATAGGACGATTGTTGGAGGGTAGGGTACTGACTCTATATATAGGTTTTCAACGTATTTGTATAGATCCCACCTCAGCAGGAATCCTAAATCTAGGTCACTCCAAACATTCATTGCTTCATTTGTGGGCCTTTTAATGTATGTCACAATTGCTTGATGATCAGTATCTTAAGTGTGATTATCTAAGCTTGGTTTGCATATAATTTGTTGCATCTTCCCCTATCCCAACCACAAACAACAACCAAAAAAGAAAGAGGATAAAAAATTATAAAATAAAAAGAGAGAACTGCATTTTATAATAAAAGGATTCAGATAAATTTCAAGCAGTTTGTTAGCTATATCTCTCCGATTGATCTCTCATCCTTTTGACCATTTCACCCCCTCCATTTTTTCTGAGAAAGACTTTGACCTCATTGAGTTCAATCTTATGTAAGGATGACAGAATGACCCATCCCGTTCTGCTAAATTTTGGCAACACTTCATCTCTAATATGATGAGTTTGGAGAGAAAATAAACATGATGAGACAAAGATGAAAAAGATATTAAAATCTGATACAGATCCGGGACAGAAAGAGAGAAGTTAGTCCCGCCCCTCCCTTCCCCACCTGATTACATATTTAAATTACATAACTATCCTTAAATATTTTCATATTTCATTAAATACTTTTACAAATATAAATCTAAATATGTATAATATGTGCATATTATATATATATGTGTGTGTGTGTGTGTATAAAATGTAAATTTAGTTTTCAATTTGAAATAATATTAATTGATTAGTTAATTTTTTAAAATTAAAAAAATATTATTTTTTAAATGGGAAGAGAGCAGGAACAAGAGTGGAGATATAATAACAAGACGGGACTCGAAAGAGAAGGCTATTTTTAAATAAGATGAGAATAGTTTCGCAGCCACGAAACTTGTTTGTCCGTTGTCATTACTAATATTCTGTATTAAGATTACCAGTATATATATATATATATATATATATATATATATGTGTGTGTGTGTGTTGTGTGTGTGTATAAAATGTAAATATAGTTTTGGATTTGAAATAATAATAGTTGATTAGTTAATTTTTTAAAAATAAAAAATATTATTTTTTAAATAGGAAGAGAACAGGAACAAGAGTGGTAATATAATAACAAGACGGGACTGAAAAGATAAGATTATTTTTAAATGAGATGGGAATAATTTCGAAGCCGCAAAACTTATCCATCCTCTGTCATTCCTAATATTTTGCATTAAGATTACCAATTTTTTTTCCTTCTTTGATGCTATTATGAATGTGAAAGGACGACCTTTAACCTAACATTAGACAGCGATAGTACTTGAGTTCAAGACAAATAAGTGAGCAACTAACAGCACCAAACTTAATGCACAGTGGTTAGTATAATTGATGGGGGTCCATTGAGACTTCCTTTTAATTGTAGGCCCAATAAAATGGTGATATGAATTATCATACAGATGATTTTGATCTATTGACGAATTGGACATTTATTGATCAGTCAGAATTAGGAGGGGGCACCTACCAAGAAAATATTGGCGATTTGGGTCCCTCAAAATACATTGGCTACGTTTGAATAGTGATTCAGATATGATTTTTTGAAAAATATTTCTGAAATGTGTTTCAGAATTTTGTAATTAAGTTTTTGAAAATTGCAAAAATACGTTTGGTTATGCTAATCAGAATTCAATTTTTGAGTTAAAAATTTTAAAAATGTGTTTGGATATAATAATATTTGAATTTATATATACTAAAAAATTAATTTATTTTTTACCTCTATCCAATCTATAGTTTATAATTTATTAAGATCGAACATTTTTTAAAATTTATCAATTTATTTTTTTAATTTAATAAATAAAAAATAATTTAATATTATATAAGAGAGTAGGATTGTCCATTGTTTCACCTTGGCATAGATCTAACCTAGGAGATTTAGCATTGTCCGTCTATACTTTTCTTTCTAAGACATTGCATTACACCCTAATCCGAGTTAGACAGTGCCCGACCGGGTTGGACTGGGCCATGACATAAAAAATAAAATAAATAAATAATGAATAAAAATAAATAAATAAAAATATATATTTAAAATAAAAATATGCTAAGACATATAATTATATATATGTATATAAGAAAAAGTACATATATGAACAACTATATATATATATATATATCCAACTCAGTAAATAAAAGGAAAAGAAAAGAAAAAAAAAAAAGAAAAGAGAAGAAAGAATAAGAGAGTAAAAGAGTGTAGAAGACTGAAAAAAAATAAAAAAAGAGAAAGTGTGAAAGTTAGAGAGAGAACGTGAGAGCGTAGGAAAAAGTTAAAAAAGTGGTTTGAAAATAACTTCGATACATATATATCCAAACACTTTTTGGAAAAAGTGATTTTTGAAACTCAATTCAAGTTTCTATCCAACCAGGGCCGATATTTTCCACATATTTCAAATGTGAGATATAACCTCCCAGCATATCAATAAAATGGCAAAAAGTGAGTGTTTTATTGAATAAATTTTTTATTATAATTAGTTTAATAAGAGTAATGTTAGATTTATTTAAAGTTTTTATTAAAAATATTTACATAATTAATTTATTAATTTTATATTATGTCATGTGATATAAAATTAATATAGTACTATCAAATCAATATTGTAGACACTTTTAGTTAAACTATTTGATTAGTAGATCATTACTAGTCTAATAATCTTAATTGATTTGTGACTCCACTTCTAAAAATTGTGCCAAAAACTGATAGGAATTGGCAATTATCTATTACTAAAGCTCAGCTTTCTATCGTGACATAGATGTTTGGTAAAATTCATTTGTTTAAGTTTTACTCCTAATTTTATTTTATTAGAAAAGTCAAATTTTAATTTGTTAATTTTAGAGTAGTTTTAGAGCTTGTTATTATTTGTTTTATTTTTATTTTTTTATGTTTGACTAAATACAAAACTACAAGCCATAAGTTTTTTGTTTCGAGAATTGTTCTCACTTTGTTGATGAATTTTGAAGTTTTATAACTTTCCTAACTTTTTGTTTTTGTTTTCATTTTTTGTTTTTTTTTTTGTTTATGGTTTTAGTTTAATCTTATCCATGTACACTGATATGGCTACTTAGCAATTTTACTATTTAAAGGTAGTTTTCAAGAAGAAATTAATGTATCATCCGGAGTAATCACAAATTAACATGTGTATAATATGTTATATTTTCGAGAAATCAAAAAAATTACTTCTATATATGTGACTTTTCATGACTATTCAAAATTATTGACTCAATGATCTTAGTTCATAAAATAATTTCTCAACTTCAAAAAAAATACAGGCATTAAGAGCGAGGTTCAAGTCTCCAAGGGGAAGAAAAAGAAGGTTAGTAGAATGAAACCTATCTATCCAGAAGGTTGTTTGTCTCGACACTCTCCTATGCATAAATTATTAAAATTGTTCCAAAATTGTTCACAATGAGTTCTTCATAATAACTGCCATAATTAGAACCCTTTCCAGACCCTGCCCTTTCTCTCTCTCTCTCTCTCTCTCTCTCTCTCTCTCTCTCTCTCTATATATATATATATATATATGTTTATTTACATCTGTACAATGACTAGATCTCCATACACTGGCCTTTTAGTTATATCAGGACTTTTCCCACCAGAAGAACCCCACAATTTAGAGGATTCAGAATTCAGATGTTGAAAGGGATAGGAATCCAAATACCCAGCAGTTCTCTTTCTTCTCTCTCTATATATGTTTATTATTCCTGTATAATGGGTAGATCTCTAAGCACTGACCCTTTCTGTGCTATCAGAACTTTTCCCACTATAAGAACCCACAATTTGATGGATTCAGATGCTGACACGGATGGTCAATATATAGCTCAACAGCACATGAGTGGATTAGAGAGAATTAGTTCACTGCTGACAACAATTACCTCTACTGGTTCATTGGAAATAACCAGCCTTCTTTCTTTTTAGCAGCATTTCATTACCCATATAATACAAATATTATTAACAAAATAGTTATGCTAGAAACGTCGGTGTGAATGTTGTCCATCAGACTCTGTATCTCATGCAATTGCACAGTTGAAATCCCTACCCCACACACTGTCATCTGCATCTTCTTTTTATTCTATTTACCCCTGTTTCTATCTATAATTACCCACCAATTGTCATTGGTTTGTCTATATCATTACCTGCCAAGGACTCTCCTACCCCCCATAGAGAGCCCACACTTCAGCCAAAGTGGACACCTACTACGGGTAATTCATTATGATAAGGATTGTTTGGAAAGACAGAAGAAGATGAATAACAAAATTATGAGAAAAACAAAGCTTGAGCTTGTACCCTCAGTCTCAGTACTGCTGATTTAATATAGTGTTCATTGAACAAGAGAAAGTGTGGAACAAGGAAACAAAAAAGAGAGAGAGAGAGAAACACGAGATGACATTTTAATTCTTTGGGTGTGGTTGCTGCTGAGCTGCATTACAACATTGAAGAGAAACTGCTTGTGAAACTCTGCCTATATTTGCCATTATATGATGGTGACATGAACACAGCAAAGATTCTTCAATCACTGCCATGGAGGAAACTGCACCACCCGCGACTGTCAACATGTCTGCCAAGAAGAAGGAACTTCTTTCCACTGCCATGGAGAGGACTAGCAAATGGTTTGCTTCCCATCTTTTGTTTTCTTCATGTGTCTCTTTTCTCAAAACAGTTTTAAAAACTTGTTTCTCCTATTCTAAGTTTGTTACTTTGAATTTCAACAGGATTTTATCCCAAGAAATCCCAAGCGATATCACTGTTCATGCCGGTGGAGTTTCTTTTTCATTGCACCAGGTACTAGGTAGAATCTAGTCTCTGCCCCTGCTAATCATTGTGAAGTATTAAATTTCAGTAAGACAACTGAATTAGACTTATTTCATTCCTTAAATTAAGTTAACACAAAGAGCAACAAGAATCTAGTATTAAATTTTGATTTCATTAATGAACTGAATAATTTTTTTTTATGTATTCCTTGCTTCACATGCAGTTTCCATTGATCTCAAAGTGTGGATACATAAAAAAATTGGTATCGAAATCTAGTGATGCTGATCCTTCTGTAATTGAAATCCCTGATGTTCCGGGAGGGGCAGAAGCATTTGAACTCGCAGCAAAATTCTGTTATGGGATAAATTTTGCCATAAATACAGAAAACGTCGCAATGCTCAGATATGTAGCTGAGTATCTCGAAATGACAGAGGACTATGCGGTTGGAAACCTAGTGGGAAGAACTGAGGCCTACTTGAATGAAGTGGCACTTAAAAGCCTTTCGGGAGCAGTTTCCATTTTGCATATGTCAGAATACCTCCTTCCATTAGCAGAGAAAGTAAAATTGGTGAGACGGTGCATTGACACAATAGCATATATAGCCTGCAAGGATAGCCAATTTAATATGTCAGGTGGAGCAGAGAGTGGCACTGAGGTTGTTAAGTCTTCTTCTGAGTCTCATCTGAAATCCATTGTCCATTGCTGGGCTGAAGATTTAACTGTTCTTAGAATTGATATCTTCCAAAGGGTTTTGATTGCAATGTTGGCAAGAGGATTTAAACAATATGCTCTTGGTCCTATACTCATGCTCTATGCTCAAAAATCTCTTCGCGGTTTGGTGAGATCTCATCCCAATCAACTGAATTTTTTCAATTATGTGGTTTAGATATTTGAGTTATATTTATATTTTCATTCCAGGACATATTTGGTAATGGGAGGAAGAAACTTGAGCCAAGACAAGAACATGAGAAGAGGCTTGTTTTAGAGACAATAGTTAGTCTTCTGCCAAGGGAGAAGAATGCCATGCCGGTTAGCTTTCTTTCAATGCTGCTTCGAGCTGCGATGTATCTTGAAACAACAGTTGCTTGCAGGCTTGACTTGGAGAAGAGGATGGGTTTGCAATTGGGACAGGCTGTTCTGGATGATTTATTGATTCCTTCGTTTTCCTTTGCTGGAGACACATTATTTGATGTGGACACCGTGCAGCGGATCATGATGAATTACCTTGAAAATGAATTGGAGGGGAATCGATGGCGCCACAATGCAGATGAAGAGTATGTTTCTCCTCCTTCTCCTCCATGTGACTTGGAGAGGGTCGGAAAGCTAATGGAAAACTACCTTGCTGAAATAGCCTCTGATCAAAACTTATCTGTTTCAAGGTTCATTAGTCTTGCTGAACTTATACCAGAACAATCAAGGGTAACAGAAGATGGGATGTATAGAGCCATAGACATTTACTTGAAGGTGCATTCTCTTTTTCTTATTTCTCTTCAGTTCTAGTGTCTGATATACAAATTTGCAAATATACATACATATATAGTTATAAATATAGATGCAATATCTATGGTTCTGTTTATGTTTAATTTCATAAATCTTTTGTCAATTCACAGATAATTAGAAACACCAATTATCATCAGATTTGATGCTCTTGATTGGAAAATTGATACACCATCCACTCTCCTTAACTTTTTGAAACATCCATTTCTGTTTTGATGATCTTGACCTATTCCTACTCAAAAGTACCAAATATTTCAAAGAAATTACAAAAGATCAAGCTCCCATTTCAACTTCACTCACAGCTAAAACTAACAATGCCATTTGGAATATCCAAACCAATCAAAATCACTCCTAATCTTAGCTTATAGTTGTCTATCATGAATATTATATATTGCTGGCTCATTTTCTAACACTTCCATAGTATCGTGAGCTCTCATTCTGAGAGGTCTTAATTGAAGTTTCTCCCCGTCAGTTACGTCAACAGGGTTTGCACTCTCGTTTCCATTCTTTAACGACTTAAACTTGTAGAGCAACCGGTAATCCTAACAATAAAAATGATCTGTTCGATTCACCTCTCTTTTTTGTAATTCATAGGTTCATCCTGCTTTAAGTGACATGGAAAGGAGGAAAGTTGGTGGTGTGATGGACTGTCAGAAGCTGTCGCGGGAGGCCTGTGCTCATGCTGCTCAGAACGATCGGCTTCCTGTTCAAACTGTGGTTCAAGTGCTTTACTATGAGCAACAAAGACTTCGAGAGGTCACGAATGGCACCTTCATGGGTGGCGAAACCCTTGCACTTCTTCCCAAAGTGAATATTCACTCCACAAATATCCACTTAGCTTTAAATGAGCTCTCAAGCTTACAAAGAGAAAATCAGGACCTTAAATTAGAGCTAGTGAAAATGAAACTGAGATTGAAAGAAATTGAGAAATCAACAGATAAATCAGCTGTAAGCAGTCCAATGGGAGACATTGTGTCATCTGCTGGCAGTGGCAAACCTCCTTTACCTCGAAAATCATTTGTAAGTATGGTGTCCAAAAAACTTGGGCGAATGTATCCTTTTGTGCGTGCTGATGGACTTCACACCTCCTGGTGGCAAAGGTCAGACCAAACCCAGCAAAGCTTGGCGGCATTCCATATCTTGAGATATTAGTTTGTGATCTCTGGGCCCTATTTGTTTCTTTTATATATGAAGGGTATAATATTTTTGTTTGCAGTGTTTCTGAGGATTGAGAAGAGGACTACTAGCTGCTGTATGCTTTGGTCCTCTTGTTTTCTTCTTCTTTTATGTGATATTGCTGAAACTTATATGACACCATGTTTCCATCAGAATCTCAATTTGAAAGACTGGTGAATAAAAAAATTAGTTAAACGAATGATATAACTAAGAAATAGTTTAAAGGAAAGAAGGAGAAAAAAGAACTGAGGGTCATCTTTTGTATAGGAAAAGATCATCTCGGGTGCAGTGCACTTCTCCCTTCTCCCCTCACATGAGATGCGGTTTACAGTGAGACCCACTTTAGTAAATTCCATCTCATGTGAAGGAAAAATGCACCGGATCTCTCCAGTGTTTTGAAGATGATCTGAATTCATAAATTATAAAATATAAAAGTATGAATGAACTTGGAAAATTAGAAACTTACTGTATTGAAATTATGTATATAAATATAAGTGTTGCGGCGTTAGTTATTCCTCTGCAGTTGATTGATTTGAATTGGTTGATATTTAGAACAGGCTCCTTGTACTCATTGCTGGAAGGGAAAATTTCCAAGTAGTGGGCGGAAATAGGAACATTGGAAAGAATTGGAAGGAAAGTTTCCAAGTAGTGCGTGGAAAAAAAGAACATCCCAAAAAACCTGAAGGATTATGTCATTTTATCAATTATACGAGTGATGTTATATATTACCTAATTTTTTAATAGATTAGACATAATCAGGTTCAATATAATAAATATATGCTTAGTCACTTATTTTTGTTTCTTCCTAATTATATATATATATATATATATATTCAAGAAAATTGAACAAATAGATTTAAGGATTCCTCCCTCCTGCTTTGATATCTATAAGGGAAAAGTCATCTGACAATATGAAAAGCAGAACAGCTAGCTAGCATTGAAGAAAATTGTGAAGATCTCTTTGTGAGTACAGCCACCCCGAAAGAAAATGGCCCACGTTGACTTGAGATTGTGCTATGCTGTGTCTCAGATATTAATTTAATCTATATCTATATCTATATCTAAATGTATGGAAGAACTTATGTATTTTTTAAAAATTTATAATTTATTAAAAACTATCTAACTAAAATAGGGAAAGAAAAATAATGCAAAGGAATTATATAAAACAAAGATTAAAAAATAATAATTGACACAAATTTTATTTGATGTAGGAGTTTTTTTTAGAGCCATATATCTCTTACAATCATAACATTTATTTAGTGGTATCATTTTATTTATATGTGATTACTTCCTGTAATTTAAAATGTTGTTATATTTCATTAAAACTATACTAAAAGATTGATTACGGCCGGTAACATCATTTAATTATATCATTTTATTTTATCTGTGATTTATTAATTTAGTTTAACATGTTATTAATGTTTGAATATTAATCTTCAAAGATTGTTTTATTTTTTTGGTTAATTTTTTTTTTTATAGCAATAGGATTTTTTAGAACCATCACCTATAGACATAATACATTCTCTTCTTAATTCTTTTTAAGCAAAAACTTTATTTCATTTAGCATTTACAATCATCACCTCCCATAATAAACAAATAAATAATCAAAAATAAAAATGCTAAAACACCATAATCAACACACAAACACAAAACATTGACATGAATATTCCTATTGTTTTCGGACTAGTTTGCAAAAAAAAAAAAAAATATTAAAGATTTAGAATCATCACCTCACAAAATAAATAAATAATCAAAAAGGAAATTGGGTTCAAATATCACACAAGGAAAACAAATGTGCAAAAAATTATTAAGACAAATAAAAAAATAGTAGATACATAGAAGAAAAACATAAGGGAAGAAAATAAATAAAGAATAAAAATGAATATTAGTTGAAAAAATAAATTGAAATAACTAAAGAATTTATTATCCTAAAGAATTGTTCAAAATAAAGAAAGAATTATATAAAATAAAAAATGCAGGAGAAAAAAATTAATAAAAAATCAATCATAATTCTATTTTTACTAAAAAGAAAATAAGGTTGCGCTTGGATAGTGATTCAGACTATAATTTTTTGAAAAATATTTCTAAAAATTTTGTAATTAATTTTTTAAAAATTGTGAAAATGTATTTGGATATGATAATTTAAATTATAAAAAATTAAAAAAATTAAAATTCATCGCTAGGATTCGGACTTAGAAAAGTAAGGATTTTTGTTCAACACTCAAAGATTTATATCCATTCTTAAGCCCTAATCTGACCTTATTGCAATAAAACAAGCCCAACCAATTTTATTTTAAAATTTATAGTAATTTGACTTGAAGAAATAAAATATATATTTGGAAACAAATAATAAACTAATAAAAATATAATTGTTTGTAAAATAAAATCTAATTCAAATTATTGCATAAATTTTTTCTGTTTGGAGAAATTATGTATGTTGTTCGTACCAATGTTATACCATTTGGTTACATATGTTGTGTATAACAATGTATCAACTGTAGTTTAAATTTAGTTTTTTCTTCAACTAAAGAATGTACAGACTTCAAAAATGCCTTGTTTGAAGGTTTGCACTTTCTCTAAATAAAAATTAACTTAAAATAATATAATAATATATATTATTCTACCATATTTATCTTTTTAATATATGTTTTAATTAGAGGGAAAAAAATCTCCAAATGAACATAGACAAAAGAAATAAATATGTTTCATTAACAGATGACCAAAGAGAACAATATATTCAGAATCTTAAGAATGTGAGGAAGAAGAGGAGGACCACTACTAATAATCGAATAGCAGAAGGTGATAATTATAATAATGAAAGTGGTTGTATGAATAATAGCAAAAGACAAAGAATTCGTTGGTTACCTAAAGCTCAGTTAGTTCAATATGAATTCATATATTTCCTTAAAAGTTATAGGTGCAATATCAGGCTCAAGACCATTGATGGTTTTGATAAAGCTATTGTCATCTTATTTAAAGAGGCAACAACTTCTCTAATTGGTTGCACAGTTTCAAAATATAAGAGTCGGTATGCGAGGCATAAACAAATATATTTTCAATAAGAAATTGTACATTACATGAAGATTTATATATAACATAAGACATTATAATTAATCTTTCATTTTAAAACAGGATAAGTTCAAATCTCGATATTATAGAAAAATAATTTCATGCAAGTCGCTGGAGTACAAGTATTTGTTCAATCCAAGTAGAATAAATCATTCTGCTATGAATAAAAAATTAACAATAGTTGCACAAGGATTTGAAGATAGTAAAGGAAAGGACTTCGCAAATGCAGGCAGAGAAGAGAAGATCCAAACAAAGAAGAAAATTTATGAAGGGGTTGATGAAATTGAGCCAATACAACTCGAAGATGAGGAAATCAATGAAAAGAATGAGCTGATCCAAATTGAAGATGATGAGAAGATTGGGGATTATTACAAAAGAAAGAAGTAAAGTTCAAGGAAAAAAAAAAACTTGAATAGGAAAATCAAAGTAGAGAGTGACTAAAATTATTAATCTTTATTGCTTTGAAATTATGTCTTGAGGTATATAAGGTGTGATGAATTAATCTAAAACAACTCCCCCCCCCAAAACATAGTTTTAGTTATAAGAAGACAATGATGTAAATATGTGTAGATTGTTAGATTTACTTTACTATAACTTCAACTGCTTTTAGTTCCAATATAATCAACTATGTTTTAGCAATCGATGCTCACAACTATAAAATATTCTTTGTGAAATTCATTTTTAAATTATCATGTTACGTGCTTAAATTGTAACAAAACAACTCACATGCATCTCAACTAGTAACTGATAAAGTTGGTGAATGCTTTCAGTCATTTAGAACAAAATTCTAGTAAAATCGATTGTTTCTTAAGTTGGTGGAATGTCTATTATTATGGAAAATTTCAAAAGGCCAATCAAAAAGTTGTTTCTCTTAAGCTAAATCCACTAACGTGGGAGCTGATTACCATACAATTAACAGGAGGAACCTGGATGAATTTCAGCAAAAGTGACTAAACAAGTCCATGGTTTATAGTTCAACAACTAGAATTGGCACAAGAGCAATGTTAGGGATCTCAATTCTTTCATACTGTTAGAATAAAGAGAAATGAGAAATGAGAGACATGAGAATAAAGATCTGTATTATATGTTGTGATTGTTACATAGAGATATCCTTTATATAGGAGGAACTATAGAGTAAATAAGAAAATAAGGTATGGTAATAGTACAATAGTATAAAATAGTATAGTGTACTATGTACTATGTACATTTAACAACTCCATGCAAGCTCAAGGTGGGAATGCAAAGACCAACTTGAGTTTGGACACTAAGTCACGGAAGTTGCCTAGAGAATAAGTCTTTGTGAAGATATCGGCAATTTGAGCAGTGGAAGAATCGAGACAAGACTAAGAGTGCCATGAGTTAAATGATGACGTATAAAATGACAATCAAGCTCAATGTGTTTAGTATGCTCATGAAAGACATCATTATGAGTAATTTGAATGGCACTGTGATTGTCACAATTAAGTATAGTAGCAGAGGAATGTATAACACCCATATCTTCAAGCAACCAACGCAGCAATAAGTGCTCAGCTTTAGTGCTGGATCGGGCAGCAACAATCTGTTTTTTACTACGCTAAGAAATAAGAGAATCCCCCAAGAAGAAACAATAACTAGTAACAGAGCGACGATCGGTAAGGTCACCAACCCAATCAGCATTAGAGTAAGCATGAAGCTCAAGGGAAGAATGAAATAGTGTTCCCTTAACATAACATAGAATATGAAGAATAACAACGAAGTGAGAGGACCGTGGAGCAGACATAAATTGGCTGATTGAATGAACAACATAAGCAATGTCAGGGTGAGTAATAGTGATGTAAACAAGACTGCCCTAAGCTGACGATAGAGGATGGCATCACGGAGTGGAGTACCCTCCGAAGGGGTGAGCCTGAGAGATTAGGCTCAAGATGAGTAAAGGCAATCTTGCTATTAGTCAACCCAGCACGAGACAACAAATCGTAGGCATACTTGGCCTGAGAGAGATAGTATCCATCCGAGGTAGAAGTGACTTCGAGACCCAAAAAGTAACTGAGAGAACCAAGATCTTTCATCTTAAAATGATTACTAAGAAATTTCTTCAGAGCAGAGATACTAGAAATATCATCACCAGTGATGATCATGTCATCAACACAGAGAAGAAGAAGAATAATCCCTATGGGAGTCTTGCGAATGAACAAGGCACAATCATGAGGACTAGAGGCAAAATCAGAGTGATTGATAGTACTGTTGAATTTTTTAAACTAGGAGCGAAGTGCTTGTTTAAGAGCATACAAGGCACGATGGAGTTTACAAACTAGTTGAGATGAATGTGAAAGTCCAAAAGGGGGTTGCATGTAGACTTTTTCTTGCGTATCTTGATTGAGAAATGAATTTTTGACATCCATCTAAAAAAGATGCCATTGGCGAGTTGCAGCAATAGCTAGTAAAATGCGAACGGTAGTAAGACGTGCAATGAGTGCAAATGTTTCCTTGTAGTCAATGCTATACTCTTAGGTTTGGCCACAAGATGAGCCTTATAGCGTTCGATAAACCCATTAGAACATGTTTTAATTTTGTAGACTATTTTACATCCTATAGCGGTTTTATCAATAGGGAGATCAACCAAATCCCAAGTGTGAGTCTTTTCTAAAGCCTGCAGTTCATCAGTCATTAATTGCTTGCTACCAGAAAGGATTAGACTGAGCCTCTTGATAAGAGTGAGGCTCGTGTAGTGAAACAATAGCAAAAAAATAATAAAAATCTCGAAGAAGAGCAGGTGGTTCACTTACCCAAGTAGATCAACAAAGAGGAAGAGCAGTAGGAGGCCCATGAATAGGAGGAGAAGAGGATGACGGCTCAAACGGGTCTATGGTAAGACTCTCAGGTGGAGCAAATGCTATTGGAGAGGCCGAAGGTTCATCAGAAAAAGGCGCACTAGAGATACTTGTAGAAGAGCCACTAGGAAAAAACTCAACAAATGAGTCAGTGAAAAATAAGATAGAAGAGGTAGATAGATGG
The DNA here is from genome assembly GCA_008638375.1 of Nyssa sinensis. Lineage (NCBI taxonomy): Eukaryota > Viridiplantae > Streptophyta > Magnoliopsida > Cornales > Nyssaceae > Nyssa > Nyssa sinensis. The sequence continues at coordinate 50,512,392 of CM018043.1, read as the reverse complement.
AAAGAGGACAAGGATGGAAATTGTGTATGCTCCCAAAAGATAACATGATGAGATATCCGAAATCGTTTGGAAATAGGATTCCAACAACGATAACCCTTATGTTCAATACCATATCCAAGAAAACAACATAGGCATGAACAAGGTTCCAACTTGGTGCGCTCATGGGATTGGAGGAGGACAAAGCAGGCACAACCAACAACTTTTAAGGAGAGAATAGTTGGGAAGAAACCCATACAGTTGTTCATATGGAGACTGGTGATAAGTGACGGGAGAGGGAACTCGATTAATTGTATAAATAGTTATAAGAGTAGCTTCCCCCCAAAATCTTTCTGGACAAGATGAGGAAAGCAACATGGAGCGGACATAGTTTAACAAATGATGATGTTTGCGTTCAACACGATCATTTTGTTGTGAAGTGCCAAGACAAGACCTTTGAATAATAGTGCCATGTTGGTGAAGAAAATGAAGAAGAGTGTGATCTTTTTACTCCATGACATTATCAGTCCGAAGGATCTTGATAGGCTTGGAAAGTTGGGTTTTAATCAAATTGGCAAAGTTGATGTAAAGTTGAGGTAACTCTAAGCGGTTACGCATAAGGTAGAGCCAAGAGAATCTGGAGTAATCATTAATAAATAGAACAAAATATCTTGAACCACCCATGGAGGGAGTGGTTGCAAGACCCCATACATCAGAATGTATTAAATCAAAAGGTGCTAAAGAAATAGAATCACTTTTATTAAAAGGTAAAGCTGGTTGTTTTGCAAGTTAACAAGAAATGTAATTAAAAGACTTATTGCTAACAGGTCCTAAGTGACCACTTGATATTAAAGGTTGTAGATGATTGGATGAAATGTGTCCAAGACGCGAATGCCATAAGTACGAAGAATGAGTGTTCATAGATGTGGAAACAGTCGAGGGATATGGAGTAACAAGAGAAATATGGAGAGAAGTGAGTTCAAATACTCGTCCAACTCTATGGCCTGTCCTAAGGATCTGTCCGATCTACGGGTCCTATACATAACAACCAGTGTAGAAAAAATGTAAGTCAAGACCAAGTTCACACAATTGTCCAACAGAAATGAGATTGAGGGTAAGATAAGGAATCATATATGTATGAGGAAAAGTTAATGTAGAAATAGAAATATGACCTATATGACTAACATTCATGTGGGAACCATTAGCAGAATGAATGGTTGGAGCATAAGAATCATGAGATTTAGATGCAAAAAGAGTGGGAGTGGAGGCCATATGATTGCAACATGCAGAGTAAAAAAACCAAGACGAGTTACTTGGAACAATAGACAGAGTAGTGGATGGACCAGTTTTAGAGAGAACCTGTTGAAAAATGGCTTGAAGCTCACTTACAGGTACATAGGGTTCATCAGTGGCAGTAACAGTAGTAGTAGAGCGAGGCATGAATCTAGAAAAAATACTAAACTTACTTTTGAAAAAATCCGGTCTAAGAGGTTTCATAGGACAGTGCTTAATAGAATTGCCAATGGTATGATAGTAACAACATTCAACCTGAAGGTGTGATAAAGAAGCAGCTGGGCGAGAGGTGTAGTGATCTGTAATATGCCCTTTATTTTGACAAGTGCGACAAGTAATAGTAGGGCAATTTGCAAGAAGATGAACACTCTTTCAGCAAAAGTGACAACAGAGTTTGCGACTAGTGGAAGGTTGAATATGGGAAAGAATAGCAACAAGAACAACATCGGAGCGTGGCGGTTTCAGAGTCTCCAGTCGAGTTACTTCATAGATGAGCTCAGATATTGCACCATTAAGCTTGTCGGCGTGTGTCAGCACGTGTGGGGCGTGTGGAGCTTCTTGGAGGCGCTTGGGCGGCACGTGGCCCAGTCCAGAAACCTTATTAAGGCACGTGAGGGCTCGTGGCAGCTCCAATGAGGCTTTGGTTTAGACTGTTAGGCTCGTATGGTGGTGGAGATTAATTCTGTCTACTTGGAATTGAAATTTTGACAAGATCACAGAGGGTCAGATCTTGTGGTGATAGAGGTTTAATGTAAAGAAAAAAAAATTCTATTGCGTAGACTCTTATCACTGGAGAATTAGTAATTTAGGCAGCACTATAGTGGAGATAAAGAATGACTTTGATACCATGTTAGAATAAAGAGAAAAGAGAGAGGAGAGACTTAGGAATAAAACTTTGTATTGTATGTTGTAATTGTGCTGTAAATAGAGATCTCCTTTATATAAGAAGAGCAATAAAGTAAATAAGAAAATAAGGTATGATGATAATATAAGAGTACAATAACATTATAGTAATACACTAAAGTACATAGTGCATTGTACTATGTACTATATATATTTAACATGTATCATCTTTATCAGATTCTCTCACATAAATAAAACCCGTCGTTTATTTTTTTAAATTTACAAAATATATGGGTCACATTAATGTGAGAGGTGTAAAATAAAAGTGAAACAAAAGAGATAAAATGCTTAGCATTATTTTTAGCACAATATTACGAAGGAGCCGCCCTGATTCAATTTAGGTCAGACCTTCATGCTGCATGCACTCAGGAATTACTCAATTGAGGGTGCAAGGCTAACTGAAGTACCAAAACAACCAATAATATGCACTACTTCCAATTGAAAACAGAGTCTAATCATTTATGCGGCTGTCGAACCCAAAAAAAAACACATGCGCTCAAAAGACCTCCTAAATTCCAACCCATCTTGTTAATTTGTGTACTGGAACAGGTACCACTTCCCTAGAATCGCACTAAGTAACCGCTCTCTACTATTATAAAACCCAAAAAAGAGAATAGCTCCATACTAAAAAACTGTCATGAATTACATATAGGCAACACAAGTAGTGGCTTTGACTTAGTGAAATCTTAACACCATGTTACAGTGGCATGATCTTTTATTAAGTTTTAATTTTTTTTTTTTATTTTGAAATTGAGAAAAGATTTACATATATAAATTATTAAAAAATTAAAATTTTGTAAGAGATTATTAGTCTCATTGAATAATTACTCGTTTTGTCGAATAAGAAGCTGGAGCCCACGCATTATGTATGTATGTATATAAATGTATGCAAGTATGAATGTACTGTGTATATACGAAGGTACGTTTAATTAAATCGAAATATATATCTACTGTTTCAAGTGGGACAAGGAGGGGCTAGCCACAGAGATTTCAACCCACATATTGCGCTATGTGCAGACAATTTTGACTAAATGTATCTAGGCATGCATTTTCATGGCTTTGATGATAATGCAAAGATAACGACTAATTGGAAAGTTAAAGTGAAATATTAGCTCACTCAGTAGATTAGATTGTAATGGGTTTCCAAAGCCAGGGAAACAAGTAATCTTCACACTAAGACTTCATCACCCACTAGATGCAGTAGAACCTGATAGATAGAAGAAGAAGAAAAATCCACACAAACATCAATCACAGAATATTAGTTGATAAGAAGCAGTCTAAAATCATATCATTTAAACTCTAGAAGATTGTTTTTTCAAGTCATGTTCAGACTTAAAGCTTGGAAAAGCCATGGAGGTTGTTTCAGTCCATCTTGTCTCAGTTGTTCTTCAACATCAAAACTGTTTCTTCTACCGCTGTGACCATTTAATTCTTCTTTTGTGTAATCTGTTCTTTGTTGGGTCCTCCAACTTGTCCTTTTTAAATGGTTGGATCCGGAGGAAGATGAAGAAAAGCTCAGTCCAGAATCTGAAGTCAATGGTGGTGTCTCTGCTTTGATCTCCCTCCGACAGTAACTTGTGAGGCCCAGTGTTAACTCGATCTCACTCTCCTCTTCAATCTCCAGCATTCCATCCCCATCTGGTTCCCCAATGTACTGATCTTCAGCTGGCAGTTCCAAGTCAAGTGTTCGTTCATGAGGCATTTTTTGTTTACCGTCAAGATCATGATCAATCTGATTCCAACGAACTACATTCTTTGAATCCCATTCCCATCTGTCTTGATTCTGCCCATTTTGCCCGCTACTTCCCATGCTTTTCATCAGAATCTTCTGAACTTTATATAGACGATGAAGTTCATATACCTGCAATATGATTCCCAAGCTTAATTAGTATTGTACGGAGATATACATATAAGAGGAGCTGAGGGAAAAGTTATCCGGAGGACGGTCTTTCAAAATTTTGAACTATTCATATTGAGTAATGACTGTGCCACTGAATAATTTTTGAGGCCGAAGAGGGCCGGATAGGGAGAAAAATATAGGGAGAGAAGTACCTGCTGTTTGAAAGTTTCTTCATGCTTTAACATGGCCATCTTCATATATTCCTTATCATAAGGTTTAAGAAGCTTCTCCATTGAAACTTTAATTCCCTTCGCTTGCTCTTCTACTAGTTCCAGCTATCTCAAGAGGAACCTCCCAATGTAAAATCTAACTTCTTTCTTCTCCAACAACTGCCCAGAAATGGATCTTGATTGCATATCCAGGCTGATATTGGTATGCTCCTTCTTGTTTTTTTGACCTTAAGATGGGAGTTGAATCCGACACATTGGAATATTAGGTACGGTCCTTCTCACGCGACCTATGAAATGAGAAAATACAGCTAAGATTAAAAAACTAAGAATGCCCTTGATTGATATTTTTTTTGTCTATTATATGAGAAAGTAGGACCATCAATTTGATTCTGAACACTATTATGGATGACTGATAACGCCAACCCTTTTTTTTAGTATGTATGTATGTTTGTCTATATCTATCTATATATATATTTGTGGGTCTGTTTGATTGATATTGAGTAATTGCTTTTGGACCACAAAAATAGATTTCCATATCAAATATCTCCCAACATATGGCTGGGAATCATTTTCATCAGCACAATAATGACTTAGCACATGGAATTAACTTGGACATCTTAAGTACCTTCCTAGATTTTTATTTCTGTTATCCTTGTTTCTATCATTCCTTTTCTTTCAATTAATATTTTGAATATCCTACAATTTATGTGGCATATAACCGAAGGGTTGTTTGGAAGCACACACTAAAAGAAAACCATGCAACTTTTTTCCCTCACAGCATCTAAGATGGGTGGGTGTGTGTGCATGTCTGTGTCTATATATATTTATTGAGTATATCTATGTGTGTGTGTGTGTTTTCTCATTCAATCATTTATGTTGAAAATTTGAATTTTAGTGATTTTTTTATACCTCATTCGCTAACTAGCATGTATAGAGTCACTGGGAAATAAACCTTTGTAATCATATTCACTGTAATATTCAACGTGTGCAAGTCTTTCATTTCTTGCTCCTTAATTGTTCTCCAAGACTTAAACTTCATGGCTATATATATCCATGTTGATATAAACTCTCATTTTCTTAAACTTGAGAATTCAAAAATTACAGTTTGAAGTTTTGGGTTTCTGGTTCAACAACAAGAAGAGAGTTCTTCTCAATTTCAAAAGTCATGAAAGAATCATAAGTAAATATTTAAAATGATTAATATTTGGTATATAGTGGCAGAAAAATAAACTATAAATACTTCCTCTCAACATCATATTTTCACAGATATATGAGAAGAATATATAAACACAAATTCATGAATATAATTTGGATTATCATTAGGAAAAGCATGTAATATTGAAGAAGCTTCTAACAAACAAACTTTTAATTTATGTCTAAACTCTTCAGCATCAACATCACATACAGGTGGTGGAAAAGGAAGATAAGAATGAATCTTACTGACCTGTATAAGGAGTCTCAGGAACAGAAGAGATCATAACTTTGTGTTTCCCTTACAGGAGGAGGAGGAGGAGGAGGAGGAGGAGGAGGAGATGAAGAAGAAGCAGAAGAAGCAGAGGAAGAAGATCAAAGAGGAAGTCTTTCAAGGAAAAACAAATTAACAAACTCTTGCTAACTACCCAACTTCAGCCACAGCTCAGTTTGATAGGGTGAGAGACCATCCTTCTCACATTCCATCAGTATATATATATATACTGCAAAAGATAAAATACAATAAATCTGTAGAAGAATTTAAGATTCTCTTTTTTTCACACAGAAACCAAAGTATTGGTTTCATTTGGGCCGGGTTTGAGGCATGCCAAACAAATCCCACTGCCTCAGCCAATGTGATTCAAGTTTTGTGAAAGAGATGCCCCAGACTGGTCCAGCACTGCAGATATATTAAATTTCATATAATAATACTCACAATGTCGTATATGTATGTGTTGTGGATCACAGGGCCTTAACACTACTCCAGATCATAATCATCAAGTAACGGCTTGGCCTGCCAAAGTGAATCACATGCACACAGCAATTTTTTATAGATGCATACACACATATATAATCATAACAGTTGTCTCACTAATATAGTAGAAAAAAATATTAATTAAACATGAGGGAGATGTCCTGGCCCACCGACAAATTGATCTTGACCGTACATTAAGTGGATACTTCTTGAAAGATCAATTAATTATTCACTTACTTCCGATTTAATAATCTTAACAGTTAAATAATATATCACACATATATTTACAATATATTGTTATACGCATAAAAAGAACACGCGGGTGTTATGAAGAATCAAAATTTGATAATCGGATCAAAGTTATAATCAAACCCAAGATAACATGCTATAAAAAGGTATATTACTTGTGTGTGATGTTACAAAGAATTAAACCCATGTTAATTGCATAAAAAGTGCCAGGTAGGCTCTTGCATTACTCAAATACGAACTTGATCCTAAACTAGAGTTAAAATTGAGTACAAGTTGCATGATATACATACTATATATGGAAGGTTAATGAGTATGGAGCATGGGTCTTGTGTATATATACTTAAATCATACTTAATGTTATTAGATGAGTCATGATGGGTTCGAATTTGATCATCACAATTTGACAGATCCAATAGGATCATCAACATGTTCATTAATGTATCATGTGGATTGGAGTGTTTTCATTTAAGATGTACTTAATTATTATGTTACACCCTATATAGATTCTCCATTTGTTTGGGGAGAGTTGAGCTGGCTTTGTCTTTGTTATGTTTTAGCTGAACAGACAGATAGGAAGAGGAATTAAGATCCAAGACCATGTATGTGGAAGAGAGATGGATTTGATCACAAATACTAAAAAATTATTGGGTAACAAATAGAATAATATTAAATAAGAGTGGAACTAAAACGAAAATGAAATCCATGTCTGCTCGTAGTTATCAACAAGGATGGCCACAGCCCTGAGCCCACATGCATGTTGAGCATATATATATATATGTGTGTGTGTGTGTGTGTGTGTGTGGATAGCAACACACTCTCTCTCTCTCTCTCTCCTGTTGAGAGAGAGAGAGAGAGGGGACATTTAAGCACGCGTTGCCGGTGCAGGGAGGTGTGGCAGTATGGGGTCAGTGGTCCTTTTGGGTTTGCTGAAAAGGCTGACCCACGGCGGGGCTCTTACTGTTGTTTTGGTCCCACACCCACGTTTATAAAGAAAATGGAGAAAAAACATGTATATATATAAACATAAGAAAGGCATGCATGAGCATGTTCAAATAGCTGTTTTTAAGCAGTGAATAATGGGGGAGGTAGTACAAGCATTTTCTGATCACTTGTGTTTCATAAAAAACATGATGACTCAATGGGAAATCTGAATTCTGCCTTGTCGGTGTCCAGTGGATCTTTAACTGAGTCACCCTGCCCAAAATTTCGAGTCAAGATCAATATAATAGAGTTATATGTAGCAGTGCCGTATGTTATTATAGTTGGCTTCAATTATTGTCCCACCCCTCCTCTTTTGGGCATCAGCTTATCCAGGACAATAATTCCACATATAATGTCAATATATATATATATATATAGACAGTTTCTGTTGATACGTGATATTCATATAATCATATTAGAATTTTGGTGTTCTGAGCGCATATCCTTTACCTGTCATATAATTATTTATCATAGTGAAGATTTCAATCTCAATCAGTCTCAATGTGACAAGGATTCAAACAAGGAAATAAATATCCTTGTTTTGCGGATGTCCAAACCACTTTTTTCTCTTCTAATAAAATGCTATAGTCTAATATTAATATATATATATTATATATCTGTGTGTGTGTGTGCGCGTGTGTATATATATTGTTATTCCGTTGAAACTAATAGGATCATTTCTTTCTTCTGTTTGTTTTTCAGTGGCTAACTGCCTATATATAACGTCCATCTTTTTATTTGTTTGCATGCAAGTCCAGATCAATTCTTGAACTGAAACTGTGCGTTCTACTGATCTGCAGCCACATCTTGATTTGAACATGAAAAACCTGCCAAAATTTGAAAAGCAGAAGGATATATATCTTCTTTTCTGTAATGAGTACTACGATTGCTTCTTTTCCTTTTGGCTGCTTTCTTTTCAAACTGCATCTTTTTTATCCTCCATATAAAAATTAATTATTAATTGGACAGGAAATATCCAAAAGATGTGCCACCTGTTCATATACATATTTATAATTATTTACAATTTATTTTCCTTGTAGAATTCATTGGATTAACACATGCATTATGTATTGAATCCCCAGATAATTAAGTCTCAAGAATTTTAATTTTCTCTCTCTTAAATTAGGAATCAAGATCATTTGTTTTTATAATAATTTTTTTTCTTGTCATGATCACGGGTGGGATTAAGAAACTAATGACAGGGTTTAACTGTTCATTGATTTAAGTTAATTATTCTTAGATAATAACATTAATCATGATGACAAATGGTGGAATCTCGAAATTAACTAATGTTTAGATGTTATTTAATTTAATCTGTCTAGAAAATAATGCTTAATAGTTCAGTGAGGAATAACATATAGTATGCTCTCTTTCCAATGTAGCATCTTCACATTTTGCATATATATATATATATATACTGGGTACTATGCAGTCCACCTTCTCCACAGAATTCATTGCAAGGACTTGTTTGTCGATCGCCTATTGGTGAAGCCTAGATCTGTCCCTCTCATGTCTACGGTATTATTGTTTTAGTGTACGTACGTAAGAAAAGCTAAAAAGAATGGAATGGTCCAAACGGCACTCCGATAGGGAAATTTTTTTGAATGGAACTTGACCGTCCCTCTCATGTCTATGGTATTACACTGTATCATCATCATTATACATTATTATTTAATTTAGTGAGATAATATCTTATAAATAAAATTATTTTTTAAAATATAAAAATAATAATTATTCTAAAATTTAGTATAAAAAATAAATTTTATAAGAAAAAATTATTTCAAATTAAATAATAATAAAAGTGTTTATCTTATTCAATAATTTCTAATCATTATACTGTGTGTGTTTTTAATAATATTATATTATGTTTTTTTAATAAAATAAAATATTATTAAATTACCAATTTTTTTTAATCATAATCTACGAAGGAGCTACTTGCCCTACTGGTGATGTGATTGATGATGTAACTTGCCCAATTTGTCTCCAAATGCTAGGTTGTTACGCATGTTTTGAGCTCCATCATTAGCCGGCAAAATGTTGTCCAGAACTGAGCTATGTTTAGTTTATTGCAACAGTAGGGTTAAAAAATATTCTTTAAGGGTGGATCTTATTTATCAAATTGGAATTATTATTATTTTTTAAATGTCTCTTCTAATTACAATTTTATTTACAATTATTATTTGAATTTGATGTTTTTATTATAAAATGTCATAAGTGAAAACATTAGTTGAGAAAACGTTTTTTAAAATAAAAACATCATTTCAAATAACGTTTTTTTAATAATGAAAGTGTCATTTGAACAATCAGTTTTTGATAATAAAATTTTAAAACAATCCCATAATGAAAAAAAATTTGAGTTATCTCCTTGGATTAATATAAAATTGTTCATAGTTTGTGCATTTTACTCAACAAAATCTTGCATCGTACGTGAAATACATCAATGATGAATATTGAAGAATCACATCATTCACACTATACCTACCTAACACCAATTTACTGTAAAAAAATGGCTCATAAGCTTCAAATTTTTGAGTTTGATAATGACTATTTTGTACAAATAAATATAACATATTTAGATCCTTTAACAATTAAAATGTCTATCATATCTTATAATTTTAAACATGCTATTGCTAAATCATTTTATATGAGAATTTTAAATAAAAATCCTATTAACCAGTTTTTTAATTTTTAAATAAAAAAAAAAATTAGCACTTCAAAGAATTTTGAATCCTCGTTTAAATGAAATTTCTTAGTATAAAATTTCACAAGTAGAAGAATTTGTGCACCTGAAGTCTCACTTATTTTATTAGCTGTATATATAATCATGTACACTTTGACATACCTTATTCTTAAGGATCCAAATAGATTCTATCATCCAAAACTCTATGGATAAAACAACATCCTAAACTTTAGGGACACATACAACAAGTGTTTCAAATAGAAAACCACTACCCTAAACTTTTGGGATATAAATGACAAAATTCATGGTAAGAATATATTGTGTCTCTTGTATTGCTTTTACACAAATTGCATATGTATATATAACAAGAAAAATTATTTATACTTGGCTATACTAAGTCTATGGCTAGAATTAAGGCTGACCTTTATATGAAGGGATTGACAACCAAGGCTCCTTCCATAATCACTCTTATGACAGCTCACGCCAACACTCCCTCTCAAGTTGGTGCATACAAGTCTCTGATGCCTAACTTGTCGAGTGAGTTGTAGAAATCCTTACTACATATAGCTTTTGTAAGTACATTTGCCAACTGGTCCTCGGACTTAACAAAAAGAAATTGAATTATCTTGGTCTCAAGATTTTGTTTGATGAAATGCCGATCCACTTCCACATGTTTGGTTCAATCATGTTGGACAAGATTGTGTGAAATATCAATGGCAGCCTTGTTGTCACAGAATAGGTCTATCTCACAGCTTAGGGCAAAGCCAATTTCTGTTAACAATCTTTTAAGCCATAGAAGCTCATAAAAACCCTTAGCCATCCCTCAGAACTCAGCTTCAGCACTTGATAAAGTCACCACATTCTGCTTCTTACTTCTCCTAATAACAAGGTTTCTGCCAACAAATGTGAAGTACCCCGAGGTGGATTTTCTGCCACCACATTCTGCTTTTTACTTCTCCTAATAACAAGGTTTTTGCGAACAAATGTGAAGTACCCAGAGGTGGATTTTTTGTCTTATATATTTCCTGCCCAATCTGCATCTGTATACCCTTCAACCTTGGGATGATCACTTTTTGAGAACATGAGCCCTTTTCCTGGAGATGACTTTAAGTATCAAAGAATTCTGATCACCGCATCCATGTAATCCTCACTCGGACAATGCATGAATTGACTTACTATGTTCACAGCATAAGCAATATCTGGGCGAGTATGTAAGAGATAAATGAGCTTCCTAACTAATCTTTGGTATTTCTCTTTGTTTGTTGGCACTTGGTCTGGATATTCTCCAAGTTTGTGGTTTTGGACAATTGGTGTATCTGCAAGCTTACAGTCTAATAGTCCCACCTCTGATAGTAAGTCTAGGATGTATTTTCGTTGAGAGAGAAATATACCTTACTTCGATCTAGCAATCTTAATTCCCATAAGGTATTTAAGTCCTCCCAAATTCTTCATTTCGAATTCAGTTGCCAAATGCTTTTGGACTCTTGATATTTCTTCTGAATTATCACCCGTAATAATTATGTCATCTACATAGATTATTAAGGTCGTGACCATGCCCAATTGATGCTTTAAGAATAGTGTATGGTCTGAGTTGCTCTGTTGGTAGCCATAATTTTTCATTACCAAGTTGAATAGCTCGAACCATGCTCTAGGTGATTGTTTTAATCCATACAGTGCTCGTTGTAATTTACATACCACCTTAGCCTCAGAATTTGCTGTGTAGCCCGGTGGAACATCCATTTCGACTTCCTCCTCAAGATCACCATGGAGGAAGGCATTCTTTACATCAAACTGGTGCAGTGACCAATCGAGGTTCACTACAAGGGATAACAATACTCTAACCGTATTCAATTTGGCCACTGGCGAGAAAGTCTCTTGATAGTCTATGCCAGTATGTCTGCGTGTAGCCCTTTGCTACTAGCCTTGCTTTGTATTGGTCGATTGAACCATCTGTTTTGTGTTTGATGGAGAACACCCATTTACACCCCTACTGTCTTCTTTCCTGTGGGTAAGGAAACAAGAGTCCATGTTTCATTTTTCAGCAGTGCTTCCATTTATACCTTTACAACCAGAGTCCACTTAGGATCTGTCAAGGCTTCATGAATATCGGTTGGAACACAGCATGAGGAAAGTTCATGCACGAATGTCTTGAGGGGTTTGGAAAGCCTTTTGTGGACACATAGTTTGTAATTGAATACCTTGAACTTCTTTTTTCAATCTCTGGAGAATATCTATTGGGTGGTTTGCCACGATTATGCCTGAAAGGTAAAGTATAGCCAACAAGAATATTCATATCATCAGAGTTTGGAAGTATAGAAGAGTTTACCTCAGGAATATTCTCAAGAAATGGGTCGTCAGTTACTGAGGAGTAGGGGGTTTCTATTTCAACTTCAGGTGGTGTAGATACTTCTTTAGGAGCTATATCTATTTCAGCTTTAGGTGGTGTAGATACTTCTCTGGGTGCTGTATCAACTTCTGAAGACACACCTAATCCTGTATTTGGTTCCTCCTCATTGACTAGGGTTTCGGTGTCATTAAATCTCAGCCAGTCAAATCTTAACCAATTCAGCTTGTCATCACAGATCTTTCCATAATGAGGAGAATGGGATAAAGAGGGAGAGAAGAATGTGTCGGACTCCAAAAAAGTGACATCCATAGTCACGTAGGTGTGTTTAGCAGTGGGACCATAGCATCGGTATCCTTTTTTATGTAAGGTGTACCCCAATAAGAGATATCGAATAGCACAGGGGTCAAGTTTCGTGCGTTGGTTCTTATGAAGGTGGACAAAGGCGACATAACCAAAAATTCAGGACGGAAGCATTAACATTAAACGTAAGGAAACTTAAGTCGAAAGAGTCTGTAGGGGAGTCGTAAAATTCAAGACTTTGGAGGGAATTCGATTGAGGAGATGCACAGCTGTGGCAACGACATTAGCCCAATGTTTGTTGGGCACATGAGTATCAAGTAATAAAGCTCGAGCAGTTTCGAGAGTATGGCAATTTTTTTCTCTCAGCCACACCATTCTGCTGAGGAGTCTGTGAGCAAGAGGTTTCGTGAATAAATCCATGACTTTGGAAATAAGCATGAAACTGGCGGTTCACATATTCACCACCATTATCTGATCGAAGAATCTGAATCTTAGACGAGAATTGGGTTTGAACCATAGTATGCAAAGACTGAAACAAACTTAGTACTTTATTTTTATGTTTCAGCAAATAGAGCTAAGTTATGCGAGTGCAGTCATGCACGAAAATCACAAATTAGCGGAGATATTGTAGAAATAAGGGAAGGGCCCCATACATCGAAGTGAATTAAGGCGAAAGAAACATTACTTTTATTCATACTCAAAGGATAAATAGCTCTATGACTTTTTGCAAGAATGCAAGTTTCACATTTGAAGTCAAATATCGGTAGATTGGAAAACAAATCAAGAAACTAATGTTTCATATAACCAAAGGACAGATGTCCTAACCGGCGATGCCAAAGCCAAATCTGTCGCTCTTTGTTATCAATCAGATGATGCATATGATGGGTGTGGCCCATATTGAAATCCTCCATGTAATATAGCCCCCCTTTTAGTACCACGCCCAATGATCTCTTTGGTAAGAATATCCTAAAGCAGACAAAAGGTAGAATACATAAGTACAACACAGTTCAAATTTGTGGTAACTTGACTAACAGATAGTAGCTTATGGGGAAAAGAGGGAACAAGTAGAGTACGAGTTAATGATAAAGTAGGTGACAATTTTACAGTGCTCGGCTTTGTAACTAGGAGAAAGAACCCCATTGATATTAGCAATACAGGTGCGTTGTGGGCGGGAAGTTTGTGAGGAATCTGTGGCATTATAGGTCATGTGGTCGGTTGCTTCAGAGGCAAGTATCCAAGAATTGCTGAGGAACTACAGAGGATAGCACTATATTTACCTAGGATCCATGATTGATAAGTCACCTTGGGAGGTCTCGACATGGGGTGAGAGAAAGAGAGAGACGTGATACGACATCTGTCTTAGCCATCGCAGCCTAACCCGTTTTATTATCAGAGCCAGTAGTATCACAGCGTTTGCGGGCTTGAAGTTCATTCCACCATTCGGGATACCCGTGTAGTTTGAAGTAAGTGTCGCGGGTATGTTTTAGATTACCACAATGGGAACACTTGGTTCTATCGGAGGAGGCGTGCAGCTTGGAGGAGATGCCGCCGAATTTCCCATTGCCCAGAGAGAAAGACAGCGTAAAGGATGGAGTTGCCTGTCTGGGCTTGAACTTTTTCGAGGGCCAGAACTACTCCCGAAGTATTCGTGGAGTCACTGGTAATCATAACTGCTTGTCGGGCAACTTTCCGACGAACATGAGCGTACGCTTGTTCAATCATAGGGAATAGGTACATCTGTAAGATATTGCCTCGGATCTTATCAAGCCAATCATCGAGACCATCCAAGAAGACATACACTCAGTCTTCCTGAAACACGTCGTTGTAGTGCTGAATATCAACAATGCATTCTATTGGGTTTGGACAGCAGAAATCAATCTCACGACATAGTCCTTGGAGGTCATTAAAATATTTTTCAAAGGGACCATCTGCTTGTTTCAAACGAGTCACACGCCATCGGAGGTCATACACTTGAGAGGTATCACTTTCGTCAAAGTAGGTCGTAGTGATGGAATCCTATACTAGTTTCGCGGTAGGAAATTGAATGAAGTTACTGATCCGCGATGGGTCTATGGAATTGATCAGCCATCCCTTGACAATGTCGTTGTCCATGCACCACTTTCAAAAGGATGGATCTGTCTAAGGAGGTTGGTGGATGTCGCCATTAATGTATCCCAACTTATCCTTACCGGAGATGTACATCTCAATAACTTGGGACCAAAGAACATAGTTGGTGCCGTCCAACTTAATGCTAATAGGAGCAGCAGCAGTGTCGATCATTTGGGTCAGGGCCAAAGCTTTGGTTAAGACTTTGGTCATTATGGTGGTCAACTTGATGAGAGTGGGTGTTGGTTGAGGTTCATTGGTCTGGTCGAGATCGGCCATGGATGTAGGAGACAATATTCAGAAATCATTGCCAATCGTCTTCTTCTTCGGCAATCGAGATTTTTTGAAACTGTTGGTGTTGGACGTATAGGCAGACTTCCCTAAGGTAGGATTAGGGAAGAGAGGTAGGGCGTAGGATCGGAACCTGCTCTGATATCATGAAAAAATTCATGGTAAGAATATATTCTGTCTCTTGTATTTTTTTTACACAGATTGAATATGTATATATAACAAGAAAAAATTGTCTATACTTGGTTATACTAAGTCTATGGCTAGAATTAAGGTTGACCCTTATATAAAAGGATTGACAACCAAGGCTCCTCCCATAATCAGTCTCATGATAGCTCACACCAACAATAAACAAGAAGATTTCAAATGAGAAACCAACTATGTGATATTTTGTCTATTACACCCCCCCTAAGATTATGGGTTTACGGAGAACGATGAGCTTGGCCTTTAAACAATTAAAACGTGTCATAGACAATCCTTTGGTAAAAACATCTACACCTGCTCATCATCTATTCAGTCCTTGTGCCCAAATTTTGTTCCCAACCAATTCACAAAATGGTCAAAAAAATAAGATTATGGAGGACTCTTTGTAGTGTTGTGCACGAGGAAAAGAAGCAAATGAGAGTGGTGGCTGGAATTTGAGAGATATGAATCTTATTTAATAGATTTCAATTTTTAGAGTCTAAATATATAAATTTTATTTAAAATAGATTTATATATTGCGAGTCTTTGAATTTTTTTCTTAAGCACTGTGAGCTTCTCATGAAATTCAGTTATATTGATTTGAAAAAATAATATTAAAATTGTATTTTAGTCAAAAATAATTAAATAACCTGTGAGATTAATATGTTTAAATGTGGATCTTATGATAATTTTCATATTTTTTATAAATTTGTGGCCGTATGATTCAAAAAAAAAATATCTATTAAATAAAGGACAAAAATTATTTTTTAATTATTTTTCAATAATGGTAAAAAAAATTCAATAATCATCAAAAAAAAAAATTATATCATAATTAATTTTACTTAATTAATTATTCGCAGTCAACAATCTCAAGCGAGTACCGGCCAAAAAAAAAATAAAAAATGAATTGAATTGTCTTGAAGCTTCTCCACCTAACAATTGAGGCTCCAACATGGCTTATTGGAAAGAAGAAAAAAAATCCAGTGATGGGGGGTCCAGCCTCCTGGAGCGCCCTCATCAGTCCATAAATAAGAGATTCTGAGATGATTGCGTCATTTGCTTTCCAGTGCGCTCTCAATGGATAAACATTAATAATTGACTCTCTTTGTCTCCATCCCAATTTCCATCTCATGCTTAGCCACTCAATTCTGTTTATGTCATCATCTATATATATATGTATATATATATCTCTCTCCCTATATATATATATATATGTATGTATGTATGTGTGTGTTTGGTACATCTAAGGATTGTTTATGTCATCATATATATATATATATGTATATATCTCTCTCTCCCTATATATATATATATATATATGTGTGTGTGTCTGGTACATCAGAGGATTTGAGATTCTTAGATGGTGACCATCGAGAGATGGGTTAGCACTTAGCATTGACTTCCCCTATTAATTTAAGAAAAAGAAAATGTCATGCGATTCTTTTGGCCTATTTTTGTATTATTTTCTAATTAATGACCTAACACTTCTTTAGTTCTTATCATGACTCAGATTTTTCATTAGACTAATCTTTCAAGTTAATTACATGAATTATTTTTTTTTATCACATATGAAAAAAATTCACTATAAGAAAGGATAATATATATATATATCTATATCTATATTTTAAAGTACATCAATGGATAGAGAAAAATTATACCTATATATACGTAAACGCGCACATCTCGATGGCGCTACGCAATAGCTTTTTGATTGCCACCTTGTCTTACTATTGGCTACAAGAGGCCGCAACCCAACAGGTTAATGTTTGGGCTGGGGAGCCCAAATTGAGAATATCTGGCCAATTAAAAAGTAGGTAGCGTGCTAGTAGAGCGTATTGTATATTGGGCCCAATCGGGAACGTTAAGTGATGGCCCGAGTCTGCTCTCTCTTCCATCAGGATTTCCCTCTAAAGATGAGAAATCAATAATATTGAGGCGTGTTTGGCTGGAAGGATAGCTGCCTCAGCCTTGAGTCTCCATCATTACCAATGCAAATATACCTTTAAAAATGAAGCTTAAGAGGAGTTTTTTTTTTGGTAATTGAAATTCATTGAAGGAAAATAGGTCACATTTGAATACAGAAGCAAAGAAAAACTCAGCTGAACCAACCCCTTCCTTTCATGAATCTGCTTTCCCCATTTTAGTCTGATTTGAAAATACTGTTTGTTGCACCAACACTAAGGCTTAACATCCAGTTCTCATTTGTGTTTTGAATATTTCTCCAGGTTGAAATAATTTCTCTTATAGTCTTATTCACATCTGACTTCAGCTGCCATAACTCTTCCATCTACTTTGTGGAAATTCTATTATTCTTTTCAATCCAGATTTTGTAAACTGTTGTTGAAAGATTAGCAGAGGTACTGAATGGTAGAAAGATTGATTTTTTGCTAAGTTGATTGCCCAATTTGTAACTTGGCTCCATGTTCTCGGATGGTCTCAATCAAACAACTTTTCAATGCTTCTTTCCAAACTTTGTTGTTATCTCACATTCAAAGAACATGTGCTCTCTGGTTCCACTGTCCACATTACAGAAAACACAATTTTCTTCAACATTCATACCCCACTCCTTCAGCTTGGATTTCATAGTAAGCCCCTGCCTATAGGCAAGCTAGAGTATAAATGCTTGTCTTGGTTTGGTTGTGCCTTCTTAAACCAAACAATGTTATCCCATTCTTCTTTTGGTTGATGGCACCTTATGTGATCCCATGTAGGTTTGAAGAGTAGTTGCCACTACTTGTCAGCAACCATGTAAGCTAATCCTCTACTTCTTGATGGACAATCATGTTTTCTGTTGTTCTAATTACTTGGACCATATGACTACTGCAGCTAATAGGCCATCTCCATTCATTGTGCCATATGAACTTTGACACCAAAGCATCCTCTAAAATATTACTCTCTCTCTTTAGAGCTCCACCATAAGCTTCTTCAAGAATACCCATTGGACCCCATAAGTCATGCGAAAAAAACGTAGTCTTGCCATTACCTATTTCTTTACCCATTGCTCCTTTTACCAACTGCCTCAGCTGCAAAACTTTTGTAAAAGTCTAGCTGGATTCATGAGGGATTTGCAGTGTCCATAGGCATTTGTTTTTAATAAAATAATTGTGGATCCATTTTACCCACAAAGAATCTTTTAAAGAATACAAACCCATCATAACAGCCCCATTCCAATCAACAACATTTTTTTATGCCTAACCCTTCCTTTATACTTAGGGTAAGCATATAGTCTTCCTGCTAACTTTAATCCCACCTTGTTGCAGGCTTGGACCATTCCATAGAAAACTCCTCAAGATTTTATCCACACTTTAAAACACAGATTTAGGGAGACCAAAGTTTGAATACTTAGAATGGATTGAATCAGTTGCAATCTACTTGTCTAACTGAGAACCCATGTTTGTCCTAGTGCTGAACTCTTGGCAGTAATTCTTTCAATCAGCTTTTTACAGTGTGTGTAGCTTTCAACCATTTTGTAATAAGAGGTACTCCTAAGAGACTCTTCCTCTGTTGTTGCTAGCAAGAGTACATCATGTGCAAGCATCATATGTGTAATTTCTTGACTTGCACAATTGGGGTGGAAATGGAATGCTTCAGTAGAAGAGTAGTGGTTTAGCAATTCAGTGAGGGCTTCCATACCAAGTATTTTCTTGTTTGGATTTTTTTGGAGCCTTAAGCCAGCCCGTGAAGCATTGCACGGGAAACACCCCCAGTGCCCCACTTGCGGGCTGTCATACATTCAGTAATCCAGTTGCGCAGTTCGAGACCCTTTTAAACTGTATTTCTTTTTAATTTTTTATTTTTTTAAAAAAAGGAGATCTGGAGCAGAGCGAGTTAATATTGATTATTGTGTGAGGGTTTTGGGACTCCTGTTTATGTCTTCATTTTGATTTTCTTACTGTGTTTTGTCCGTCGACGACGTATGTATTATTGTCAAATTATGTAAGTATTAAAGTAAATTATATTGATTTTTTTTAAATTTTGAATAATTATAAAAAGTTTTCTTAAGATTTTTAAATTTACATTAATTTTTTTTATTTTTTGACAAACTACAAAGACTTTTCCTTCAATCTTATTTTTTTTCAAAATGATAAAAATATCTATTTCATTTTTTTTTCATTTTATATAAAAAAAATTAAGATAAGTAACTTAGATTTTTTTGTCAAAGAAAATTTTAATTAATATTTATTTAAAAATAAAAACATGGTGAAACAAAATTGGTCAAAATTTTAAAAATGAAAAAAAAAATACATAAAAGGGCACTTTTGTCATTTTAAAAAATAAAAATAAAGTTAGAGATTAGATCTTTATAATTTGTCAGTAAAAATAGAGAGAGTCAGTGTTATTTAAAAATTTTTAATTTTTTTTTAAAATTTATTAATTATTAAAATTATTAATTGTTAAATTTTCTCATATTTTTATAAATCAATAAGTATTTTTTATATGTAAATAATTTTTAAAATAAAAATATGATCTTATATGCAACTTTTTAACTACATTTTAATTTTTTATAAATATATATATATAATGCTCAACTTAAGGCGTAAAAAAACTCTTAATTTTCTTTTCAAGTAAAAAAATTGTGTTTTCAAATATCATAATTTTTTCACTTGTAATACTTTTGACTTCAACCATATTAAATTAATAATATAATTACCGAGACATGTCATAACATATAAGTACATATATATCTATCTTATCTCTCTAATAATTAATATTATAAAAAATATATATTAATTATTAAGTAATAGAATTATTAATTATAACTCATGAAACCAAGTTGATTTTTAAAAATTTATTAATTATTAAAAATTATTAACTTATTAAATATTAATTATAAGATGTTTGACTGTGTTCATAAAATTATCCAATTAAAACTCAACGTGGTCCTTAAACCATGTGAAAATTTTAAATCATACATAATTTTTCATCATAACCAAATAGTTTTAAAATTTTAATTATTTTGCTTTCTGCTTAATAAATCAAATCTTAGGCTTGATTTAGAAGAAAAGAAATGATTTTTACTTCTTTCTTCTTTCATTTTTACAAAAAAATGGAATGTTAAAAAAATATGAGAAAAAGTAAAATTAATATTTAATTTCACATCTCTCTTTTAGTTTTTTTTTTTTTTAACTTCCCAACCATGTTTTAGA
Source organism: Nyssa sinensis (assembly GCA_008638375.1). Taxonomy (NCBI): domain Eukaryota; kingdom Viridiplantae; phylum Streptophyta; class Magnoliopsida; order Cornales; family Nyssaceae; genus Nyssa; species Nyssa sinensis. Next base: position 50,491,924 of record CM018043.1, on the reverse strand, counting down.
ATCTTTTTTTTTTTTTTTTTAATTTTTACTTTTATTTAAATAAGATAGAATACTTTTCCTTTACTTTTTTTTTTTTTTAATTTCCCTAGTAAATATTCAAATGAAACAAAACCTTGCTAAATCTTGCAAAATGATTTAACTCCACACTACTCTCTTTCACTGTAAAAAGCCATTAAGTAAATAATAAAAAATCAAAACTTGACTGTGAATGTTTTTTTTTTTTTTTTTCTAACTACAGTTACTTAATTACTTGAAATTTTCAATTTTTCTTTAATTCACTAGATTTTTTAATACTTCATTATTAGAGCAAATCTTACTTATATGACCCACATCCAAAAATCAAAACTATATATATATATATATATTGATATACCACAAAGTGACAAGACCAATCCTCACTTGACACGTATACCTACAGTTCAGCTCGTGCTCGGCCAGTTCGGCTCGTGCTCGGCCATCCAGAGCAGACTTACAGAACTTAAAGGGCTGAACACATATCTCCAGAGCAGATCTACATTCTTGCAGAACTTATAGGTCCGAACATGGACCTTCATAGTAACTCTCCGCTATCACGAGCTCATCACCGCCTTAACATCTGTCGAGCAAAGAATAAGGAAACAGTCGTTTACAAGGAAACCACCACATGTGGTTATCTCTATTTGATACAATGTCCAACATGAAAACTACTATATCCGATGATCAAATCCCTACTTCATGGCTCCAAATCCTAATCAACTTAGGAAAACCACTGCCTATAAATTACACCCTAAAGGTACATTTTATTTTCATACTCATTATTTGGCTTTATTACAGTCTTTCAATTCAGTTTTATTAACTTAAGCATCGGAGCGGTTACCGCCGGAGCCAATCCGGTGGTCCTCTGATCTTCTTCTTTGAGTGTTCTATAGGGAGCCAAGCTCGGAATCTACATCAGCCAAAAAGTACTAGCATCAATTTAGCGCCGTCTGTAGGAAACGACAATCACCAAGTGCTCTTCTAATTCACAACATATTCTCCTTTTTGGCTAAAGGATTATGGCTCCCAATCTCCGACCAAGGAAGAATACTCAAAATCCTCAACCTGCCTACTGGACGAGGAAGAGGACGGGCGAATGATCCCTTGGGACAAGAGCTTGATGAAGTCAAGCGACAGAAACTAGTTACTGTAAAGAGCAACTTCTGGCCATGACTAGAACTCTGGCAATGCTCACTCAAAATCGTGAAACTAATCCTCAGAATCCACCTGTCAACACTGACTACTTAGGAAGCGCAACCTCCTACTACTGGTCACGTTTATGGAGATCCCCAGCCATCAGCAACCGCAGGCAGAGGGATACCAGCTTTTCATTCCAGAGGTTCATTATCGAAGCATCACTAAGGCTCCAACCCCTAGGGCTTCAGGAGCAAACCCTGCACCGTAAGAGTTCCAACCTCAAGTGGCTCTTGCACCTTCAGTCCAGGAGGATCAAGGTAATCTCCTAGCCATGGGCCGAGATCATCCTGTCCATGTAGGCCCTAAAGTCGTAAGGCCTGACTCATTGCAGCCTATCTTGCCTAAGGGGATCACTAAGAGCTGAGGAAGTCGCAGAATCTATGGACCACACTGTTGTTATAAGGGTGCTCAAAACCCCCCAGAACAAGACGAATTGGCCAAGGCTGCTCGGAAGGTTTGCCACCCCTTTCACTAATGCTATCATGGCCGAGGAGAGGCCCAAGGAATTTTTTGTCCCAAAGTTCACTCCTTAGGATGGAATAGGGGACCCAAGGGACCACCTTCTCCCACTACCACCACACAATGGCCCTACACGGCACTTCAGACTGCCTTTTGTGTCGAACGTTCGTGACCAGCCTCAAGGGCACTGCTTTGAAGTGGTTTCATCACCTTCCCACCGAACTCGGTAACCAATTTCTATGAGCTCGGCAGGCGATTCTTAGATAGGTTCATGACCAGTAGGAGGCTAAGGAAGGGTCCTGAATTCTTGTTGAATATAAAGCAAACAAAGGAAGAGTCCCTTCAGAGGGTATATCGTGCGTTTCAACGTCGAACTCACTGGGGTTACAGACTGTAGCTTCAGTTTCCCTTGTAGCTGCTTTGGACTCTGGTCTTGCACAGGGAGGCTTTAGAGACTCATTGACAAAAAATCCCCTTACAGACATGGCAGCTCTCATGGACCGAGCAAGGAAATACATAAACTTGGAGGAAGCCAAAGACACCTCTAGAAAGATTAAGGAGTAGGCCTAGAAAGATGACCAGAGGAAAGGACAATCAAAAGAAGGACAACCTAGAGGAAGGACCCTAGTACAGCTCGGAAGAGAGCTAAAAGCCCAGAAAAAAGGGGTTACCCAGAACTTCCTATAATTCTGGGCTAAGAGAGTTTACTAATTTTACTCCTCTGAACACCTCTCCAAACAACATACTGCAGCAAGTGAGATCTTGAGAAAACTTGAGATGGCCAGAGCCTTTGAATGGTGACCCTAGCTACCGGGATCAAACCAAGTATTGTGATTTTCACAAGGACTACGGGCACACAACCAACACATGTAAGGGTCTCTAACACGAGATTGAGCAGCTTATAAGGAGATGACGACTGTAGGAGTTCATCAAGCAGGACTGGAGGGCAGAACCCCCGTGATGACCGGCCCCTAGCAAAAGAGGCCTGACTAGAGACAGGAACAAAGGGAAGGACAGAATGAGCCTCCACGGTAGAACAACCAAGTAATCTTTGTCCAACACACAGATTTCCCTGCAACTGAGACTTCCAATAGATCAAGGAAACGTTATGCTCGGGAGGCTAGGGCTACATCCCAGCATCATACAGATCTCTAATGTGGAAAAAAGGTTAAGGCCGGTGCCAGAAATCCAGTTCTCCGATGAAGACCTTGCAGGAGTACACCTGTCCTCATGGCGATGCCCTGGTCATCTCCCTTAAATTGCCAACTTTGAGATCTGAAGAGTCCTTATGGACACTGGAAGTTTGACGAACGTTCTGTTCTACGAACCTTTCAAGCAGATGAAGCTCAACCCCAGTGACATCAAGCCTACTGGTGAAATTATGGCAGGGTTTGATGGGAATCTTAACACTCCATTGGGAAGAATTGATTTTGCCACCACTACAAGAGAAAGGGACGGGCAAAAAACCACAATAACTGAATACATGGATTTTGAATGCCAAATGCCTCCTACAATGTCATAATTGGGAGACCCTAGGCTGCATGAGATGGGAGCAGTCACTTCAACCCTCCACCAATGCTTAAAGTACGTCTATGATCAGACCGTCTACTCAATTAGAGGATGCCAATCGACCTCTAGGGAGTGTCATGCTCTTGCACTCAAGGCCAAGGCCCCCAAATAGCAATTACTGCATGCTCGTAAGTGTGGGGATCCAGTCTACTCCCACCATCAGCGAGGCAGAAGAGTGCCCTTCCAGAATTGACGAGCCACTAAGCCCTAAAGGAAGGGACAGCAGGGCCAAGCCCATAGGGGAGCCCATCAAAGTAATGGTCAGCTCGGCATCTCAAGGGCGTTACCTGCAGATAGGCCCAAATCTGACACTCGCTGAGCAGGATGAGATAATCGAATTCTTAAAGAAAAACCTCTCCGTGTTTGCCTGGGAAACAAAGGATATGGAGGGAATAGATCTAGACCTCATCACTCACAAACTAATGGTGGATCCAAACCATCCACCGGTGAGACAAAAAAGAAGGCCACTCATCAACGAAGAAGTTCAGAGGCTACTCGATGCCAAGATGATACGAGAGGTATTTTATCCTGATTGGCTAGCCAACACTGTCCTGGTCAAGAAGAAAAATGGTAAGTGGAGAGTCTGTGTCGACCTATACAGACCTCAACAAAGCTTGCCCCAAAGATAGCTTTCCTCTACCAAGGATAGATCAGTTAGTCACTGCCACTGCAGGGCATGAACTTATAAGCTTCATGGATGCCTATTCAGGATACAATCAAATACAAATGCACCCTCCTAATCAGGAGAAAACATCATTCATAACCGATCAGTTAGTCACTGCCACTGCAGGGCGTGAACTTATAAGCTTCATGGATGCCTATTCAGGATACAATCAAATACAAATGCACCCTCCTAATCAGGAGAAAACATCATTCATAACCGAACGAAATCTTTATTGCTATAGAATGATGCTGTTCGGACTAAAGAATGCTGGGCCACGTACCAGCGTCTCGTTAATAAGATGTTCAACCCTTTGATCGGCAGTCTATATTGATGATATGCTGGTCAAAAGCCTACGGAAGAGTAGCCACATCCAGCACCTGGCTCAAACGTTCGACATCCTGAGGCAATACAAGATGAAGCTCAATCCCTCAAAATGCACCTTTGGTGTAACAAAGGGAAAATTTTTGGGATACATTGTCTCTCAGAGAGGTATAGAAGCAGACCCCACACAGACCGGGGCTCTAATTGGACTGGAGTCACCAAAAACCAAGAAAGACATTCAAGCTCTGAACGGAAGAATTGCAGCTTTGAGCATATTTATCTCCAAATCCACTTATCGTTGCCTACCTTTCTTCAAAGCCTTGAAAGGTAATAAATCTCTACAGTGGACGGAAGAATGTGAAAAAGCCTTTACAGAACTGAAGGAATACCTGGCATCGCTCGAGCTCTTATCAAAACCAATCCAGGGAGAAAAGCTTACTTCTCTACCTTGCAGTCTCCGAGAACACTGTCAATTCCGTACTAGTCAGGCAAGACAGGGGCGTGGAGAGACCCATATTTTATGTCAGCAGAGCACTGTTGGATTCAGAGAAGAGGTACCCCGAGATTGAGAAACTAGCCCTTGCGCTTATAGTATCTGCGCGGAAGCTCAGACCCTATTTTCAAGCTCATCCCATAGAAATTCTAACTGCTTATCCCTTGAAGTCAATACTGAGGAAGCTAGAGGTTTCAAGACAATTAGTCAAATGGTCAATAGAACTGGGAAGAGTTCGACATATCCTACGTTCTACGGATCTTAATTAAAGGACAAGCCTTGGCAGACTTTGTTGTCGAGTTCACCCCAGCACTACAGGACAGGGCACAACTTTGTGAAAATTCGGGGACGTGGCAGCTATACACTGACGGGTCATCCATCGACCGAGGTACTGGTGTCGGATTGGTATTGCATTCCCCTGATGGGCTCATAACAGAAAATGCAATTAGCTTAGGGTTCAAAGCCTCCTAATAACGAAGAAGAATATGAGGCCCTTATCTTAAGGATGAAACTAGCACGAGAATGCGAGGCTCAAAACCTTGAAGTCTCTTCTGATTCCTAATTAGTGATCAGCCAAGTTCAGGGAGAGTTTGCCCTCAAAGATGAAAGGATGCTTCGGTATGCAGAACTAGTCAACCTGTTGAAACGCTCCTTCCAAGCATTCTCAATCCAAAAAATAGAAAGGGGTCAGAACTGCAGAGTTGATGCCTTGGCAAACATGGCATCCCACATGAAGTCAGAAGGGGACTCTACGCTAAGAATCTCCTATCAGCCAAGGCCTAGCATTGAAGAAGTTCAGGTCGCCCAAATTACAGAATAGCCTCAGAATTAGATGACTCCCATCCTCCAGTACCTAGAAGAAGGGCTCCTCCCAAAAGACAAGAATAAGGCAAAAAGAGTCCGAATCAGAGTAGCTCGGTACCTTGTCATGAATGGGAGGCTTTACCGAAGATCTTATTCTCAGCCTATTGTTAAAATGCCTGTCTCCAGAAGAGTCTCAGTACGTCCTGGCAGAAATTCATGAAGGAATATGTGGAAATCATAATGGGGGCAGAACCATAGTGCACCGAGCTCTAACACAAGGCTATTACTGGCCTTGGAATGCTAAGGGAGGCAAAAGAATATGCTCGGAGGTGTGACAAATGTCAAAGGTTCGCTCCCTACCAACACCAGCCCTCGCCATGAGCTCATTCCCTATCACAAGTCCATGGCCTTTTGCACAATGGGGAATGGACATCATAGGCCCATTACCTAAAGCCACTGCCGAATAGGAAATATCTATTAGTAGCTATTGACTACTTCTCAAAATGGGCGGAAGTAGAGCCACTAACACATATTATAGAGAAGGAAGTCAAAAGTTTCACTTGGAAGAATATAGTTTGCCGGTTCGGCATACCTTGCATGATCGTCTCAGACAACGGTACGCAGTTTGCTAGTAAAACATTCAAAAAGTTCTGCCAAGACCTACATATCAGTCAACACTTCTCCTCACCTGGTCATCCTCAAGTCCAATGGGCAAACAAAGATCACTAACTGAACAATCCTTGATGCTCTTAAAAAGAGATTAGAGGGAGCTAAAGGAAAGTGGGTTGAAGAACTCCCTAGAGTACTCTAGGGCCTACTAGAATGACTAGGAGAACTCCTAACTTCAGAAACTCCCTTTTCACTCGTCCTACGGCACCGAAGCAGTGATCCTTGTTGAGATCGGCATACCTACCCTAAGGACTGAAGCTTTCAACGAAGAGACCTAATGACCAGCAGCTCGCAGAAAACCTGGACTTGCTTGAAGAAAGAAGGGAGCAAGCAGGGGTCGGGATGGAAGCATATTAGCACAGGATAGTTAGCCGCTCAAAACTAGGGCTTAAACCTACCAGCTTCCAAGTTGGAGACCTTGTCCTAAGAAGAGTGTTTCAGAACACCAAGGATCCCACTATGGAAAAGTTATCACCTAACTGGGAAGGCCCCTATAGAGTCACTAGAACAAGTAAGATCGACCACTTATTGGTTAGAAAGCATGGATGGGAAACCTGTTCCCAGGCCTTGGAATATGGAACACTTACGGAAGTATTATCAATAAATAATTTTTTATATTCCATGAAGTGTTCTCATTTTAATGTACAGACCTCAAGTCTGGTCCTATCTCAACGTATAGACCTCGTTTCTGGTCCATCTCAATGTACAGACCTTAAGTCTGGTCCATCCCTAATGTACAGACCTCGTGTCTGGTCCTATTTAATGTACAGACCTTAAGTCTGGTCCATGATGAATGCGCAAAAGTGCATTCTAAATACCCTGTTATTAGATTGAAATGCTAAAATGTGACCCTATTATTAGAGCATAATATTTAATATTTTTAGTTCCTTCATATTTAGTTTTATGATATATTTTTTGTTTAAGTGAGCTAATTAATATATTTATTGAATTAGCTTCATATTTAGTTTTATGATATATTTTTTGTTTAAGTGAGCTAATTAATATATTTATTGAATTAGGGAAGCATTGAAGGTAAAAGAAGAGCTATGGAGTATATTGTGCAATTTTCAGTTTTTAGGCAGATTCTATCCATGAGCTTCAACTGAGATTTGGATGGCGTTATAGTTTCAGAATGAGAAAGTGGTATTCATGAAGTTTTTATAGGACATCTTGGAATTTTCAGAAATGTCTGGTTTGCAAAAATCGGAGTTCGTTTGGGCCTCCAAACGTTATTTCAAAGGCATGTCTAGAAAGCTGCTCCAAACCTGTCTGATTAGCCAACTTTAAGGGGTCATAACTTGAGCTTCCGAAGTCCAAATCAGGTGATTTTTAAGCCTAAAATTATTTTGTCATCCAGGGCTACAACTTTGGTGAAGATCCCGAGTCAAGATTCAGTTGTTATCTAATAGAAAAAGGGGGCTAAAGTTGGCGACTGCTAGCTGTGCGCGAGAATAAGCAAAGCAAAGCAAAGAAAAGAAAAAAATAGAAAAGAAAAAAGAAAAGCAATGCAAGTGGGGTCCAGACCAAGAAAAAGGTGAAAAGTAAAAGAAAAGAATAGAAAAAGTTGGAAACCAAAGCTGATCAGGAAAAAAATATGCAAGCTAACGTGCGTGGCTGGAATGGTCTTGGCGTGAGGCGCTGGGGCAGTTTTCAATGTGTTGGGTTGCATTCGAGTGTGGGGCCCAGGTGCTTAAAAGAATAGGGCGCAAGGCTGAATATAAAAAAGAAAAAAAAAACCTAAAAAGGGAGAAACAAGTCCTGCGGCTGATTGAAGAACAGAACAGGAAAAATCAGAGGGCTGTGCGGTGTAGAGGCGTAGGGAAATATCAGCGCAGCTATTCCATGGCTCAGTTTTTTTACATGAAATTTATGTTGTCCGTTTTGTGTATGATAACTAATTTTTAAGTAGAATTAGAAATGAACTTGCATCATAGATGATTATTTTTAATTATTTTTGATTCATGCACGTAATTTTCATTTATTAAACTCTTTGATTGTCATTCACAATTTATTGTTGGGTTTTCTTTTCCAAATAATTAAAGGGTTAGTTCGTTTATAGATTCAGTCAGGCTTTTTCTATTGAATGGATTAATGTTTTGATTATTTTTGCATCAATTAATTATTTATATTAATTTAATTCTTTGCTGCAATATTGCTTTTTGGATATATTATCGTCGTTGGGTTTTCTCAATGTGGATAACAATTTGAGTGATTCAAAAGTGATGAATGATTTTTCAAAGGGTTACATTTGGTTAAATTTTGGGTTATAATTTTATATCTTCCGATTTAGATTTTTGGAATTAAATTCTCAATTGAGTTATCAGTGAATTAAAAATAATTAAAATACCAGATATGTGCAAGGGATTCTCGACGCTCTATTGTTTGTTAATTTGAGTATTTTCTTTCGTTAATCACATTGTTTAAATTTTAATTTGCATTTTTAAATCACTTTTTATATTTTTATTTTCTCGTGAAGCAGTTTAATATTTTTCTTTAGTTTCAGAAATTCTGTCTGTTATTCTTTTAAATTTGTCTCTCTGTGGAATCGACACTCCAAAGCTACACTACAACGACCGCGTTATTTTTTGGGTATAATCAAATTTTGGCGCCGTTGCCAAGGGAGACGGTAGAAGAATCAGTAAATAAGTTTTTCTTTTCAGCAGTTTGCAAAAGCGGTAACTTCGTTCCCTTCTTTTTACTTGCTGCATTATTATTTTATTTTATTTTTTCTTTTCGTATTTTATTTATTTATTTATTTTATTTTATTTATTTTATTATTGTTATCTTACATGCATAATAGGTATAGGAATGCTTTAGGTCGATTTGCTTATAAGCCCTGTGTTAGAGTCAGAGTTAGAGTCTACTTTTTTTAGTTTTTCTTGTTTTTCTAATTTTTTGTTTGATAATTCTTCAAATTCTGAAAATATGAGTAAACACGAGGATCAATCCCACTAGGACTACTCCAGGATTACCTCCACCCTACACGCACAACCACACCATCATGCATCATGTTTCCACCCAATACTTGTCAAAATGATGTTAAAACGGGGGTGATACAGTTACTCCCTACATTTCATGATTTGGAAAATGAAAATCCATATATGCACATTAGGGAGTTTGAAGAGGTAGTTGCGACTTTCCATAGTCAAAATGCAACACAAGACATTATGAGACTTAAGTTCTTTCCTTTCTCTTTGAAGGAATAAAGTTAAGAGTTGGCTATACTCACTGAGACCACAGGTCAATTGGATCGTGGAATGAGATGATTCAGATTTTCTTTACTCAATACTTTCCCCAACATAAGACCAATGCTTTAAAAAGACAGATTTTCACCTTTGCACAAAAGGACAGTGAGACTTTGTATCAGTCTTGGGAGAGATTTAAGGAGTTATTGAGTATGTGCCCTCACCATAGGTATGAGAGTTGGCGTCTAGTGAGTTATTTCTATGAGGGACTTACACCTAGAGAGTGCCAATTTGTAGAGATAATGTGTAATGGTGAGTTTTTGCAGAAAGATCCTAATGAGTCCATGGAGTACCTTAATGAGCTTGCTGAAAAAGCTCACACTTGGATATGCCCTAGTGCTACTGAGAGCACAAATAGGTCACGACTTACAGGGAACCAAAATAGTGGGGGAATTTACCATTTTAGGGAGGAGGATAACTTGAAAGTTAAGGTTGAGATACTCACTAGGGAGTTAGAGGTGTTAAAGGCTAGAGACTTAAAGCCAACACACTAAGCTAATCATGCAGAGTCTTTTAGACCATGTTCGATGTGTGGTAGGGTAGATCACCTCGCCCAAGAGTGTCCCACATTAGTTGAGATGAGAGGGATGTATGAGGAACAAGGTAATACTTTAGGTATGTAAACCCTTCCACACCCTTTTCCGAGACCTATAATCCAGGGTGGCGCAATCACCCCAATTTTAGTTGGAAGTCTGAAAACCAGTCACCTGCACCACCACTTGCACAGTTACTAGATCATACCCTGCACCATATCATGCATCCTCATCTTCTAAGAATTCTTTAGAAGACACTTTGCATGCTTTTATTGAAGCACAGGGTAAGACTAACCAAAGTTTGAATCTTTGATTACGCAGGTTGTGGAAGAAAGAAAGGAGATAAAGAGCCAAGTGTCCAAATTGATGAGCTCTTTGAGTGTGAATGAGCGAGGCAGATTCCCTTCCCAAGCTTAGTCCACACCTTATGGTCAACATATGGCGCAAGAGAATTTGAAGGATGCAAACGCCATTGTGACTCAAAGTGGTAAGTCCTTACACATTCCCGACAATGGACAAATCGGAGGATGTGGAAAAGGATCAAGATAGTAACAATGCTAAGCTGCCCAAGGACCTAGAGGTGACAAAGAGCCCTGTTAAGGTACCATTCCCACAAGCTTTAAAATCAACTAAGTTCACTTTGGATCCTAACAATGAAATCCTAGAGAATCTCAGACAGGTAAAAATCAATCTTCCTCTTTTGCATGTGATTAAACAAGTTCCTACTTATGCAAAAGTTTTTAAAGATTTGTGTACAGTTAAGAGGAAGCACCATATGAAAAAGACAGTATTCCTGACAGAGCAAGTTAGTGCTCTAATTGAGCAGAGGATTCCTCCCAAGTACAAGGATCCTGGTTGTCCAACCATTGCATGCAGCATTGGAAATCATGAGTTTGAACAAGCTTTGCTTGATTTAGGAGCTAGTGTGAATTTAATGCCTTATTCTATTTACTTACAATTGGGGTTGGGAGAGATCAAACCAACTTCTGTGGTATTGCAATTGGCTGACCGTTCAGTCAAAGCGCCACGCGGTGTGGTAGAGGATGTTCTGATTCAAATTGATAAATTTTATTATCCTGTTGATTTCATAATCCTTGACACTAGCTCTGTTGTTGACTCGAATTCAAAAATTCCTTTGATTTTAGGTAGGTCTTTCCTTACCACTGCTAATGCTCTTATTAATTGCAGGAATGAGCTCATGAAGCTGTCTTTTGGGAACATGACTCTTGAGGTGAATATCTTCCATGTTGCAAAACAACCAGAAGAGAAGGACGAGAGCTGCCAGACGTACATGATTGATTCACTCATGGATAGGGAAGTTCCTGCAACTCATGATTCTGATCCCCTTGAGCATTTTCTTAATTCCGAGTATGATTATATTTCTGATCCATCTGATGTGGTTGATGTTTGTGCTATTTTTGACAGAACTCACGATTATAGAGCACAGGGATGGCAACCGAAGTTTGAGGAGTTTCCTAAAGCAAGTGAAGTGCAAATTCCTTCAAGTGTGGAAGCACCCAAAGTTGAATTGAAGCCTTTGTCTACTTTCTTTGGTCCAGGTGATACTTTTCCTCTTATTATCTTATTCGAATTGTCTGAGTTTCAAGGTGAGAGATCAATTCAAACCCTAAGTAAGCATAGGTTAGCCATAGGTTGGAGCATTGCTGATCGAGTGAAAACGAAAGCGTTTCATGATAAAAATATTTTGAGAAAAACTTTTAAGCCTAATGATCGAGTGTTTTTATATGACTCTAGACTCCATAAGCACTTAGGAAAACTCATGTCTAGGTGGACAAACCCTTTTATAGTGAAGAATATTTTTAACAATGGGATAGTCGAAATAGAAGATCTTAAGGATGATCGGGTGTTTAAAGTAAATGGTCAGCGCCTTAAAGTTTTAATTGATAGGCAAGTTCCAGAGTTGGAAGACATTTCACTTATAGACCCGGTCTATCCACCTTGATCACGCCATGCAGGTATGTTTTATTTTTATTTTTATTATTTTTATTATTTATTTTTTCTTTATTTTGTTTATTTTGTTTTGTTTTTGTTTTCTTTTATTTTCGTTTTTTTTCTTCTTTTTGTTTGCTGTTGTTTTCTTTATTTTTATTTGCAGGTTAGTTTCATTTTGTCAGTTCAAATTGCCATCTTTGGTGTTTAGCGCGCTGCCTACGTCCCACATCAGGTGTATTCTACCATTTTCAGTACCTTCCATTCAATTTTGATTGTTAAACATTGAGGACAATGTTTCATTTAAGTTGGGGGGTTGTGGTTGCAAATTCAACATTTGAAATGTTGTGACATATTTTCATATGTCAAATTTTTTTTTAAAATTTGCATCACACGTGCATCTTTTTCACATGAGTACTTATTCTCATTCATAGCTATTTTCATGAATTCACCGAATCCACCATAATCATTCTACTTGAGGCATTCACAGAACTTTTAATGCAATTATACAAACTTTGTGGTAAGATGGTGGTTTGACACATATAGTTAGAGAACTCTTTTGCTTAAGTATTCATGTGAGTTTTGGAGATAATTGAGAGCATTCAAATGCAGGAAATTGTGATAAGCGTTCATTGATCTGTTGAGTTGGGCACTTCTTTTGAGAATATTATTACATGGTTGGTGGTATGACGATGGATATACTTGGGATATGACGAAGGTTAACTTAGAATTAACATTTGAACCTTTCAAGCTAACCCTTCTCATTATAGACCCTTAGTAGCCAACTTTGAGCCAAGAAACACATATAGCTCTTTTTCATGTGCCCACATCATCCATACCTCTCCACATTGGAGTATAGCCTATACATTGATTTTGTTACCCTTTTTACTTCCAAGTGTGTACTAGGTGTGAAATTTGCATTTCTTTTCTTTTGTGTTGAATTGAAAGAAATGAAGAAAAAGAAAAAGGAAAGAGTACAAGTGCAAAGTATTCAGTTGGGTGAGCATCAATTCTCAAAAAAAAAAAAAAAAAGAGAGAGAGAGAGAGAGAAGAGAAAGAAGAAGGAGAAGTTTTGTTATTCAGTGATTTGAAAAGTTGAAGAGTACATCAAGTGAGAAGTTTGATTTGCTATGATTCTTAATGAAATTCTCTTAGTATGTACTTGGAAGTTTTTGAATCTTTTTTATCTTTTTTTTCATATAGCCCCTAACCCGAGCCATGTTACAACCTTTTTATGTTGATTGTTCTGATCCTAAGTAAGCATATGGAAAGAGTGGTGGAAGTCTCATTTGTTAGTGCGCCTATCATAAGATCAATGTTTGTTTGTTGCTTGTTCATAGTTGCCTAATTCTTCACTGAGCGTGTACATCCCTTGTCAACTCCATAGAAAGAACCCCTACATGAAACACTTTTATACCCGTAAGATATGGAGTTGAACATATTGCTTAAGATGTTCTTGATGTTGCATGTGTCATGGTTTGTGGTTAGATGGATATGGTTTGGAACACACACACACACTCTGCGAATTGCTATAAGTGGATTGATTGCTATAGGCTTATTGAATTCCTGAAATTGCTTTGATATGTGAATCTGAAAAGTGTGGTTAAATGCCTTCTGTGCGTGACCTTCTTTAGTCTCTTTTGCCATTTTTGCATGGAAATTGCTAGGGACTAGCAATGAGCAAGTTGGGGGGTGTGATGAGTGCGCAAAAGTGCACTCTAAATACCCTGTTATTGGATTGAAATGCTAAAATGTGACCCTATTATTAGAACATAATATTTAATATTTTTAGTTCCTTCATATTTAGTTTTATGATATATTTTTTGTTTAAGTGAGCTAATTAATATATTTATTGAATTAGGAAAGCATTGAAAGTAGAAGAAGAGTTATGGAGTATATTGTGCAATTTTCAGTTTTTAGGCAGATTCGATCTATGAGCTTCAACTGAGATTTGGATGGCGTTATAGTTTCAGAATGAGAAAGTGGTATTCAGGAAGTTTTTAGAGGACATCTTGGAGTTTTCAGAACGGTCTGGTTTGCAAAAATCGGAGTTCGTTTGGGGCTCCAAACGTTATTTCAAAGACTAGGTCTAGAAAGCTGCTCCAAACTTAGTCCGATCAGCCAACTTCAAGGGGTCATAATTTGAGCTTTCGAAGTCCAAATCAGGTGATTTTTAAGCCTAAAATTATTTTACTCATCCAGGGCTACAACTTCCGTGAAGAGCCCTGAGTTAAGATTCAGTCATTATCTAATAGAAAAAGAGGGCTAAAGTTGGCAGTTGCTGGCTGTGCGCGAGAATAAGAAAAGCAAAGCAAAGAAAAGAAAAAGAGAAAAGCAATGCAAGTGGGTCCAGGCCAAAAAAAAGGCGAAAAGTAAAAGAAAAGAATAGAAAAAGTTGGAAACCAAAGCTGATCAGGAAAAAAATATGCAAGCTGACGTGCGTGGCTGGAATGGTCTTGGCGTGAGGCGCTGGGGCGGTTTCCAATGTGTTGGGTTGTATTCGAGTATGGGGCCCAGGTGCTTAAAAGAATAGGGCGCGAGGCTGAATATAAAGAGAAAAAAAAAAACCTAAAAAGGGAGAAACAAGTCCTGCGGCTGATTGAAGAACAGAACAGGAAAAATCAGAGGGCTGTGTGGCCCAGGGAAAAATCAGCGCAGCTATTCCATGGCTCAGGTTTTTTACATGAAATTTATGTTATCCGTCCAGCATATGGGTAATTAAATTTTTAAGTAGGGTTAGGAATGAACTTGCACCATAGATGATTATTTTTAATTATTTTTGATTCATGTACGTGATTTTTATTTATTAAATTCTTTGATTGTCATTCACAATTTATTGTTGGGTTTTCTTTTCCGAATAATTAAAGGTTTTAGTTCGTTTATAGACTTCAGTCAGGCTTTTTCTATTGAATAGACTAATGTTTTGATTGTTTTTGCATCAATTAATTATTTATATTGATTTAATTCTCTACTGCAATATTGCTTCTTGGGTATATTGTCGTCGTTAGGTTTTCTCAACGTGGATAACAATTTGAGTGATTCAAAAGTGATGAATGATTTTTCAAAGGGTTACATTTGGTTAAATTTTGGGTTATAATTCTATATCTTCCGATTGAGATTTTTGGAATTAAATTCTCAATTGAGTTATCAGTGAATTAAAAATAATTAAAATACCAGATATGTGCAAGGGATTCCCGACGCTCTACTGTTTGTTAATTTGAGTATTTTCTTTCGTTAATCACATTATTTAAATTTTAATTTACATTTTTAAATCACTTTCTATATTTTTATTTTCTCGTGAAGCGTTTAATATTTTTCTTTAGTTTCAGAAATTCTGTCTGTTATTCTTTTAAATTTGTCTTCCTGTAGAATCGACACCCCAAAGCTACACTACAACGACCGCGTTATTCTTTGGGCGTAATCAGTCCATCTCAATGTACAGACCTCGTGTCTGGTCCATTTAATGTACAGATCTTAAGTCTAGGTCCATCTCAATGTACAGACCTCGTGTCTGGTCCATTTAATGTACAGACCTTATGTCTGGTCCATCCCAATGTACAGACCTCGAGTCTGGTCCATCTTAATGTACAGACCTTAAGTCTGGTCCATCTCAATGTACAGACCTCGTGCCTGGTCCATCTAGTGTACAAACCTTAAAGTCTAGTCCATCTACATATATCGACCTTCATGTCTAGCCCATCTCATTAAAGCTACATGGTTATTTTCCAAACCAAAGGGGAAGGAATCAATCCAGCTGCTCAGCTACATGACTACGAACATTCATTTAGTCAGATCCCCATTCCAACCAACAATTGTGATTCTGATTGCTTAACTTCTTATCAATAAGTTCTGAAGAAGGGTGCTAACTATCAAGGATCTTTCTCCATTTTATTACAAGTCATTTTGTTCGAAAATTAAGCTCTGGGTGGTTAGCTCCTATAATGACTACCGTCCATATTACTTAGAACAAGTTCAAGATTCGAAACCCTACCAATTTCAAGAGTCAGGCTTAGTTGCTTATTATTTTCCCACTTTCAAATTATTACACATTGGTTCAAGTTATTGCAAGTCATGAAGCTCAGAAGTCAACCCACTATCCATGGCCGACCAAAAAGTGATATTTGGTCCCTGAACAGGTTTACTTATGTCAATTGCAAGTTTTAAAACCCATTTATACACTACATAACAATGAAACTTTGGACAATGCCTGGTCAAGCGACAAGATTTGCAAGTATTCAAAAGAAAAAGAAGGCAGGAAGCTCTGAAGAAAAGACATTGTTATTAATGCGTGCATTCGGTTACAAAAAGAAGAAAAGACAGAACTACAAAAAATTTTCTAAACTAAAAGGCTGGCAGACCCGTCATCATCATCACCATTATCATCCTCATCATCATCGTCAATACCCGACAGGTCAATATCTGAGAATTTGGCAAGAAGCTTGGATCTAAAGTTGTCATAATCGAACTGCACAAATCTATGCCCCATCTTCTCCAGCTCAGGTCTTCAGCCTAGCCTCGGTCTCAGCCTTGGCCTCATCAACCTTCAGAACAAGGGAGGCCTGGAGTGCACCGTTCTCCTTCTTCAGCCTCTCCAGCTCCTAAAGGAGGGATTCCCTCTCAGACTTAAGAGAATCCCTGTCCGACTCCATGATGGAGAGGGAATTCCTCACTTCCTTGAGCTCGTCCTCAGCAGTTGTAGCATGGGATTGAGCTGTGCCGAGCTGAAGTCGAGCCTCATCCAGCTCATCCTCAAGCTTCTCCACAATCTGTGGATCCATGGCGCACTCCATCAAGGCAGCCATGTCGTGCAGGGTCTGCAAAAAACAGTAAAGGACCTGATTAGATATAAGTAAAAACAAAACACCAAGGAAGTAAAAACGATCATCACCTTCAGATGAGTGCTCATGGCACCAACAACTCTCTTCTGAATGCCCTACCTGGTACTGCAAGAAGGGGAGTCCGTTTGTGGGGCATCTACCCAGAATTCCTCAATGGCCTGATGGACGGCCTTGTACCTATCAAGCATCAGGTCCAGGTCAACTGCCACCCTCGTCTTGCCATTCTTTGGAACCTTTGGAGTCCGACTAGGGGGCAGGCTCAGAAATCGTTATGCCCTTCTTGGGCGGGGCAGAGGTGGGTTCCTTGGTCATTGCACCTTTCTTGGGCAGCGCAGGAGAAGAAGAAGCAGAAGGCACCGCCCCTTTTTTGGGTGGTGCAGCAGAGGAGGGGACGACAGCAGTCTTCCTCTTCTTCTTTGATGAAGGATCAGCAGGAGGGGTGGGATTCGCCACCCTTTTCTTCTTTAACAAGCCCCAATTGCCAAAGACGGACTGCATCACGTCTTCAACGACGTTTTTGTTTTTTGGGGCCATTGGGTTGCTCGGCTGAATGATGACTCTGTAATCCCTGTTTTTGGTCTGGAGAAGCCTACCGTATTGCTCCTTGAGAACAGGTGTGAAGGACGGCCTCTTCTTAACACTTTTAGCTGCACAAAATGTAAAATAGTAACAGTCAGTGAAACAATAGTAAGGGCAAGAGCAAAAACAAAAATTACAAAAGAAGGGGGGTCTCACCCATGTACCCCGTGCTCTGAGGGAATGTAGAAATCTGGTCCTCGAGGTCTGTCACCTCCTAACCTCCACTAACAAAAAAATATTAATTTTTCCAAGATTTGTTGAAGGATGGTACAAATGATAGAGGTCTGAAACCACTATCAAAGGACATATAGTAGAGGCTCTCCAACCTCATGTACTTGAGATCCATTTTACTACGGATCAAATCTAGAGAGACGTCTACATTGTTTATACAACCCAAAACTAAAAACCCTAACAAGTGTCTTCAACTGTTCAAATTCAGGTCGGCAGGGCAAAGGTTAAACCAACAGAAGAATTCCTTAAGTAATTTGGGAAGAGGAAAATGCAACCGCATTTCAAACCAAGCAGTATAAACGCAGATCTCCCCTTCCTTAATATTCGAAGGACGATCCAGGGCATCAGGGGCCCTAAGGACGACAACTTGAGGAAAACTGAATTCCTCCTTCATGCTATTTAACCAGGAAGAGGTCACAATGCTCTGCCCCTCTTCCCTTTGGGAGAGCTCGCCAGAGACCTCTCCCTTTTTATTCCTAAGTTTTAGGAAAGCGTCTACAATCCTAACCTCAGGACTAGAACGATTCTCTTCCGACCCGGTCCCCAAGGAACTACTATCCCTAATAAGGGTTTGGGGTGAAGCATAAGCCTCCGGAAGACTCCCTGAACCACAGCCAACACCAGAAGATGCAATGGAGGTCGACATTTCAAAATAACCAGAAAGGGAGAAGAAGAAGGACAAAAGAAAATGTGAACAAGGGAACCAAGGCCAAACCTGAAGAGAGAGAGAAACTTCGAACGACAGACACTCCTTACAGTTTAGCTTGCTGGTTCGACAATGGCGAATGCTCCCTTTCCTCTGAGATACAAGAGAAACAGTAAAAGAGGAATACAAAGCTCCTTTCCCTCATTATATACATTTAGAAAATAGAGGCCACCAAGGCGAACCATCGCGACGACTACAAGTAATGATGGCCTTGAAAGCCCAAAAATCGACTGCGCAATAAATGACGGGCCAACAGCCGTCTTGGAAAACAAGACAACAAAACGTGTGGCTGTTCGGAGGCTCGTAAACCTTAGTTACGCCACAAGCTCAAACTAAGGCTTGGGGAGGGAGTAACTGATATATCACAAAGCGACAAGACCAATCCTCACTTGACACGTATACCTATAGTTCAGCTCGTGCTCGGCCATCCAGAGCAGATCTACAGAGCTTAAAAGGCTGAGCACATATCTCCAGAGCAGATCTACATTCTTGCAGAACTTGTAGGTCCAAACACGGACCTTCATAGTAACTCTCCGCTATCACGAGCTCATCACCGCCTTAACATCTGCCGAGCAGAGAATAAGGAAACAGTCTTTTACAAGGAAACCACCACATGTGATTATCTCTATTTGATACAATGTCCAACATGAAAACTACTATCTCCGATGATCAAATCCCTACTTTCATGGCTCCAAATCCTAATCAACTTAGGAAAGTCACTGCCTATAAATTAAACCTTAAAGGTACACTTTATTTTTATGCTCATTATTTAGCTTTATTACAGTCTTTCAATTCAGTTTTATTAACTTAAGCATCGAAGAGGCTACCGCCGGAGCCAATCCGGTAGTCCTTTGATCTTCTTCTTTGAGTGTTCTTCAGGGAACCAAGCTCGGAATCTACTCAGCCGAAAAGTGCAGCATCATATATATATATATATATAATAAGATAAGATGAGATACCCTTTTGACCATTGTGCAAGGACATCTCACATTGTTACTAAAACTTAAATTCAAATTTAAATTTAACTCAAAATTCACTAAAAAAAAAAGAAAACAACTCATACCAATTTTATTTTTATTCAAATTAAAACATAAATCTGTACCTTATTATTCATAGATTTAAATTTATAACTGTAACTACTTAATTTGAGTAAGATCTGAGGAGAATGAAACTCAACATGAATTTTTACTCAAACTTTAAGTTAAATTTAAATAATTTTTTTTTTAAATACTTGATTATTAGAGCAAATTTTGCATATGTGACCCACTTCCAAAAATCACATATATATCAAATAAGATAAGATGAGATACCCTTTTGACCATTGTACAAGGACATCTCCTGATGTAATTGAAACTTAAATTTAAGTCAAAATTTACTTTAAAAAAAAAAACTCATTAATTTTATTTTTTTTCAAATTTAAACATAAATCTTGTACCTTATTGTTTGTAGACTTAAATTTATAACTGTAACTACTTAATTTGAGTAAGATGAGAGAATGAAGCTCAACATAAATTTTTTTCAAATTTTAAGTTAAATTTAAGTAATTGTTTTTTTGAATACTTGATTATTAGGGTAAATTTTGCATATGTGACCCACTTCCAAAAATCTCATATATCAAATAAGATAAGATGAGATACCATTTTGACCATTGTGTAAGGACATCTCCAGCTATTACTAAAACGTAAACTCAAATTTAAATTTGAGTCAAAATTCATTAAAAAAAAAACTCATACAAATTATATTTTTACTCAAATTAAAACATAAATCTGTACTTTATTGTTTATAGATTTAAATTTATAATTGTAACTACTTAATTTGAGTAAGATCATTTGAAAAAATGAAACCCGACATAAATTTTTATTCAAATTTTAAATTAAATTTAAATAAAATTTTGAATCACCAATTCAGATGACCTTAAGACTCAGTCCCTACCATTTTCTTAAAAGAGAAAAGAAGAGATATGTAGATGATTTTGTATACCCTAAGTACCAAAAAGGCAAAAACACCTTGTCACTTGACACAAGAACGTGAAACCTAACAAAGGGGAACTCACCCAAGCCCAATTATTATTTAAAAATTAAAGAAGATAGGATATTCAAATCATATTCCAAATATAAACTTCTAGATTAATATCTAAGGCCTTCACTGTTTTAGTTCTTTAATAACCAAGGCTGCCAACGACTTTTGTTTCATTATTTGTCTACTTAGCTATTATTATGTTATCCAGATCCAGATTCAAAAAAAAGTGATTCCCCGAAATGTTCATAAAAAGAGAAAAAGAAAAGAAAATTATCATCACGTCTATCTCTAAATATATTATATTAACAAGTTTTTAAATTATTTTGTGATTAAAATATTCTTTTAATATTTTTAAAATTATTATATCTTAATATTATCACATTAAAAATATAAATTAAAAGCACCTAGCATTAATCTTTAAAATAATTAAGTATTTTTTAAGAGAGATTTAAAACTAATTAATTCTTAAAAGGGTTGTTCTTTAAATTCATTAATTACAACCTTTCATCTCATATATGTGTGTGTATATATCTATTGTATAATACGTAGATTGTCTGCCATTTGATAAGTTGGGAGCATCACAAGACCAGAAGCCCACCATTGGTAATTGCAAGTCAAACATGAGAAATCTAGATTTAGAATAAATCTAAATTATAGACCAAACACTCTCTTTGATTGATTCCATATGTTTTGATAGGTATTTCTTTCTGAGTTTGATACTAATCACAACAGATTAGCACCTCTTGAATTGAAATGATACGATTGACTTAATGTGATTTGTATTCAATTCTCTAATAATGTAGCCTACTTGGTGAGCTGCTCCCACATCTCAAAAAAAAAAAAATATATATATATATATATATATATAAGCAAATCTGGTCAATGACCAAATCAATAGATCCGTTAATCAATTTGTGTTGTATAAGTAAAACTAATTTTCATTTTTGGTCACTTTAAGAGAAAATAATATGTACATTATTGATTTATATATATGAAATAATTTGAGGAACTTAATTGATGAGGCAAGTACACTAAAAAACTTTTTATATATCATACGGAGTGTTTTTTCTTTTATAATAATGTTTTGTAACATATTATTCATATAAGTGTGAGATTCGAATTTATTATATTCACACTGAGACACATATTCACGTGAATAATTGTGCTAAAAAATATTGTGCCATAAAATATTACTTTTTTCTTTTTCTTTTTTTCTTTTTCTCTTTTTCTCTTTTTTTTTTTTATGGCGGAAAGGGGACTTGGCTTGTGTCTACCAATTAGGTTTTGGGGTTTGGGTAGCCCACAGGAAGCTGTCTTAACGTGCATGCTACGTTCTAGTTGTGCCCATTTAGCCACCTGTTTAGCCATCTCTCTCTCTCTCTCTCTCTCTCTCTCTCTCTCTCTCTCTCTCTCTCTCTCTCTCTCTCTCTATATATATATATATATATATTTGTCCTACTTGGACCACGTTTTCGGATTCAAACTTGTGAACTTAATTTCAAGAATCAAGATTAGACAACGAAAGGCGGCCATAGAAAACAGCCAGCATCAATGTCTCTTTCAAAAATCACCACTTCCATTAGTATAATAAATTTTTCTGGCTGTAAAAAAGACTCGATCGTAAGCCAAGCCAACTGGCCATGACCACTTTCACTTATATATTCCCTTTAGCTCATACAGAGTGACCCAGAAGTTCTAAATCTCTAATCATTTTTTCTTCCATACTTGTCTTGAATTATGGGTCGATTCAATCTTCTACTTGCTGTGTGGTCACTTTCTCTGAGTCTCTGCCTCTTCTCCCACACTGCAAAGGCACAACTCAGGCAAAACTACTATGCCAATACCTGTCCAAATGTTGAAAACATTGTTAGAAATGCTGTCAACACAAAATTCCAACAAACCTTTGTCACAGTCCCTGCAACTATCCGTCTCTTCTTCCATGATTGCTTTGTCCAGGTGTCTCCTTTTTTATCAATCAACAATCATTGGTTTTTAAGTTATATTCGGAATAGACATTAATGAAATTTAGAGCAAGCTCTGAGTGATGGCTAATGGGTATTGATTTGAACATTGTTTTGTTGTAAAAAACAGGGTTGTGATGCTTCAGTTATAATTGCATCTTCTGGAACCAACACAGCTGAGAAGGATCACCCGGATAATCTCTCGTTGGCCGGAGATGGATTTGACACTGTGATCAAAGCTAAAGCAGCAGTTGATGCAGTCCCAAGTTGCAGGAATAAGGTCTCCTGTGCTGACATTCTTGCCATGGCAACCCGAGATGTTGTTGCTCTGGTTTGTAACTTTTTCTTACACATTGCATCAATAGCGTAAGAGTGGGGAGTTTTAAATTACATATATTACAAAAATCACGGTTTGGGTGCTCTAAACCCATACTCAAAAAGTTTGCTTTCAATATTTTATCAATTATATATATATATATATATATATTTATATTATCTTTGTGATGCTTGTTTCATTGGTTTGCTATTATGTGATGATAATGCAGTCTGGTGGACCTTCATATGCTGTTGAGTTGGGAAGATTGGATGGACTAAGCTCAACTGCTTCAAGTGTAAATGGAAAGCTGCCTAAGCCAACCTTCAATCTAAATCAGCTCAATTCCATGTTTGCTGCCAATGGGCTAACTCAATCAGACATGATTGCTCTATCAGGTAATGCCACGTGTCTAGGAGGCTCCAATCACACGGTGCTAAGTTTTCTGCTGGTTGGCAGAAATTATTATATGATCCCGTTTAAGCGTAATATTAGTTCTGTCTTTAGATTTTAACAAATTATTACTTTCAATTAATACAATACTGTCAATTCATAAAGATAAACTATTTTTAATAGAATTTTTAAATAAGTCCTAATATTATTATCGGACTTAATAGTCTCAACCAATAATAAATTGTTATGTGTATAACATATTGATTCTTAAAATGATATTTTTTAGTGGGTCGAGAACAAGCGACTTAAACCAAAATTGTGTGTATAAGAGAGATAGATCATTTTATTTTAAATAGACCAACTTGTTTAAAAAAATTTTAAATTTAAAAAATAAAATAATAATTTATATATATATATATATATGAATAATCGAGACATTGACTCGAATAATATTTCAAAATGATGCAATGATTTTTTGTTAATTGGACTTTTCTACGTAGGTATTTGTGGGTCCATTCTGACGGAATCTGATTGTTTTCTAGTCATTGAAAGCTAGTTACAAAACAGCTGTCACTGACGTTGCTGAGATTACAAATGGATTAAGGTCCTGATAGAGTTTGTTGGTACCACTTAGTTGTTGAGTGCACATCATCCCCATCATAGTACATAAAAAGTCAAATACAAAGGCCAGTGTAAAGCGACCCACATTAATTTTTAACTGTTGTCCATAATTATCCTACGTTACAATACTATCAATCTAAGTCTAAAATTTTAATTTATTGTGATGATTGGTCTCACCATCAACCTCTAACCACAACAAATATTTTAGTTTGTCTTAATGTCATCTTAATAAATAAAAAATTAATTTTTTAAAATTAAAAACAAAAGATACATTTGATAATCATCCATAAAACATAAAATAAACTAAACACTTTTTTTTAATTTTAAGACGTTGACCATGATAAGAACCTGATGATAAGATTTAAGATTTTAAGTTCGAATCTTTTCAAATGATTATCGAAAATTTATTTGATCGTCAATTTTAAAATTTTCATGACTTAATTCTCGATTATGGAGATTTAAAATAGCTCGAATCCCATTAAATTTAAGATTTTAAGTTCGAATCTTTTCAAATGATTATCGAAAATTTATTTGATCATTAATTTTAAAATTTTCATGACTTAATTCTCGATTATTCAAACTTAAAATAACTCGAATCCCTGTTAAATTAGGCTGGATGAAAAATACCTTGAATACACACGTAATAATAGGACTTCTCCCTCTCCACCTTGTTTGTATAAAAACAAAACATAAGTTTGAAGGTAAAAACCTAAACATGTGAAAGGAAACTATTGGTTGTTAGATGAGAAGGAGATCAAAATGTTTTATTTACTCCTATTGATTAAACATAATTAATTATTTATTTATTTACCTTATTATTTAAATATCAATTTTTTTTTTCTTATATGTATAAATCATTGAGTGTGATGTGTCTTTTTTTGCAGCGGCCCACACCGTCGGATTCTCTCACTGTAACAAGTTTGCGAACCGGATATACAATTTCAGCCGTCAAAGCTCGGTGGACCCTACGCTGAACGCAGCGTATGCGTCCCAATTGCAGTCAATGTGCCCGAAGAATGTGGACCCCAGGATAGCCATCAACATGGACCCAAACACCCCCAGAACCTTTGATAATGTATACTTACCAGAATCTCCAGCAAGGCAAGGGACTGTTCACCTCCGATCAAGTCCTCTTCACTGACCCAAGGTCCAAGTCCACTGTCAATACTTGGGCCAACAATTCGCCCGCCTTCCAGCAAGCCTTTGTGACGGCCATGACCAAACTCGGCCGGGTCGGAGTCAAGACCGGGTCGAATGGGAATATTCGAATCAACTGTGCTGCATTTAATTAAGTAAAAACAAGAGGGCGAGGTTTAAGGTGAATGCTAACGCAAATTCAGGTTAGTGATTTTGCTGAAACCAGAAATGAATTGGAAATTTATAAAAAAAATAAAAATTGGGAAGAATTTATTTGTGATTTCGATTATGTTAAAATAAAATAAAATTATTGGGTTGAACTGTAATGGGCACTAATGTATTGGATCACAGGATGAAGTAATAATATGGGAATGTTGGTTTGGATTTTGATTTGAATTTTGCAGTAAATAATGTATTTTTATTTTTTATTTTTCAGTTCTTTAAACTTTTTTTTTTTTTTTAATTTTCTCCCATTGTAGAAAGAAAGAAAAAAATACAGCTGAGCATGGCCTGAAAATAGAATTCAACAATATTTTAAACTCTCAATTTTCTTATGAGTTTATAACTTGTAAATAATAAGACAACATTATATTATTCGAGAATTAAAATTTAAAAAATATAATACTATTTTTAATTCAATTTCAATAATATAAACAAAAGGGCATACGGGTTTTTTATTTTATTTTTTAAAAAATAAAATAAAATAGTTGGTGAGGGATTTGAGTTTGGCACAAAGCCCAAGCTGATGAAAGCCAATAATAAAATTGAAGGGAACATGGAAGAAAAATCAAGGCTGAGAATAAAAGAAATGGCCTACCAACCTTATCTTATCCTAATCTTAATTCCTGCCAAATAAATGTAAAACTCAACATGAGACTCAAGTTGGCTAACTGGTCTGCCCATCATTAATCAGCCTACCTCAGTCAGAGTATGTGGTGTTATATAATTTCTTCTATTATAAGAATCAACAAGTTGCCTATGGAGTGAAAAAACAGCAATTTAATAAATATATTTTGACTGCTATTCAGTTGTGTGTGTGTGTGTGTGTAAATGTTTAATTAATACTACATATGTTTTATATATTTTTTATATGCGTGTGTAAATGTTTAAGTTTAATTAACACTACATATGATTTATATATTTTTTATATGCGTGTGTAAGAGTGAAGTCATATGTTTAAAAATTTAGTTTTTTAACTATATAATAATATTTAAGAATTAGGAGCCCCTCTAATTTCTTTTTTTTATTATTATTATATATTTTCACAAAAATTCTCTTAAATTTTATTTTTTTAGTAGTTTTGACGGTCCAAATCCGTCACTCCACACACACATATACTTGTATTGACTCAGTTTTATCTAATTTGAGACTATATACTTTTTCTTTTTCTTTTTTCCATAATAAAACCTAAATTTCAAGTTTTATTTAAACGTCTTTTGAATTTAAACAAAAAATTTACATAATGTTATAATGTAGAGATTCATTATGAGTCTATTTTGGAAAATAATAATCTCGAATTAGTAATTTTGTCTCTTGAAAATATTTTTTTGACTAAAAATGACCACAGAGAAAGAAATAAAGTCAAGCCTTCCCAGTTGTCTAAATGTCTCCATTCAAATTAGTTAATTTTACATTGAAATGCACCTTTTAAATTTGAAGGATGTCAAAACACACTGTTAGACTTCATCACACAACCAGTCCAAAGTTTAGATAAAAGGAAGAAGATTGCGTTAAATAGCTGACAATTAACGTAAAATCTTACCAAAATTCTTATGAACATGAATTCTAAGATTAATCACACCGAAAAAATGCTCTAAAATGAATAAGAATGGCAAAACATAATTCATGTAATCGACTCTAAATAATTCTTGAATTAGGGCGCAAACAATGTGTGTCACGACCCGAAACCCAACCTATGCGGATTAGGGATTCATGATCGGCCACCGAGGCCTTTTTCCATGTTCACAATACTTTTCTCATTTCCAATCAATCAAACGCAGCTGGAATAAATTTTTTTTCTATTGCGGAAGCATCAATATATCATTCAACATCAATCATTCATATATATTCCATAACAACCACAAAATACATAATGTAAATACTCAAAATCTACTGATTTCATATTCGATATACATTCCACACTTACCAAAAGTAACTACATCACCTAATACAAAAAGTTAATAGTTATGAGCTTTCGACTATCCTAGCTGATCTTGCTATTCCTTGCCAATATCGTTACCTGAAATGTGTTGGATAAAAATCCGTATGAGCTCGACAGTTCGTGAGTATTCCATAACATGCCAAGGGTTTCAAAACTACTATATAGTATAGTCTGAAATGTCTATACTCATATGGAATTAAAATACATCATATCAAGTACAACAGATCAGAGAATAGTAGCAAAGTTATTTTTAATAAATCTCAGTTCAATCACAGTCGTAAATTAAAATCGATAACATAACACAATCAAAATAATGATCCAATAACATAGTTTGATAATAATGATTGGTATTATAATTCAAACATGGTTCAAAGTCGTTTTCAATGTCAATAGTCACAGTCAAATTGATATCATAGTATAATATTGTAACTCAATTGTAGTTACGGTTCAAAGTCGTTTTCAAATTCAATAGTCATAGTTCAAAATCAACATCATAGTTCGGTAACAAAGTTCGATAACAATTTCATAGTTTGATAATCAAAATCGTAGTTCAATAGTTCTCAATTCGAAGATTCAAAGTTCAATCATAGTTCACATTCGATATTCATGAAAGTTCAAATCAGTAAAATTTACTCTTCTATGGCTAGCAAATTAGCACCTCGCTAACGGAGATCACATTCAAAAATACCACCAATATACCCCGTGGTTAGGGTTCAATAGGGTCATGACCAATCATAAAAGATTCTATGGCCAGCAAATTAGAACCTCGCTGACTGAGATCAAATTCAATGACACCACCAATATACCCCGTGGTTAGGGTTCAATAAGGTCACAATCTATTCAATGATGACCAATCATAGAAAGTTATTTCATTCAAAACATCAAAATCATATACAAAATCGATAACATCAATAACGATCTCAACTATTCAAATAAGAGTTTCATATTTAGCCTTTAGTCAAAACAGCTCAAAGATTGGTGAGAAAAACTGTATAGTTTCATGAGTATTTTACAAAACATTTTCTTAAGTCAAAGGGAAAACGATATAGATATCAATGGGTCAAAGAAATGGCAGTATATATCAATAAGTTATTCAAAATAATATCAATGAAAGACGTTTATTATCAAAGTTATAAAGGAGTTCGATATTTATATGTATAAAAAAACTCTACCTCAACGTGGTGTGAAAATACTCACCTGAAGTCCCAAGAGCTAATCCAAAAATCTCTCCCTTAACGAGGGTCCCTATAATCACAATTCAAAATCTTGTTACTTTCTTGTCCAATGTGTCACATAATTTAACTGTCAATTTAGAGCCCTCTCTATTCCAATTACCCTCTCCCTATAGCTTCATTAAGTCTTAGGGACGCGTTGGTCATTTTTCGGTTCATTACCGGGTTTTATTTTCCCCACAAGGATGTCATCGTTAGGTTCAAAGTGTCAAAGAAAATTGGTTTAGGTTTTTCTAGACCTAAATTTGTTTTCCTATAATTTATTTTAAGCCTAGGGGTATTTTTATAATTTTATATTTTTACGTATCATATTTTTCGGTACTTCGTTTTCTCAAATGGACTCTACCGTTGAGTCCGGATTGCCCAAATAGTCAAAATGGACTACCTTTTATATTCAATTGGCCCCGAGTATCATTAGGGGTAAAATGATGATTTTACATTTCCCGTGTCTTAATTTTCGGGACTTAATTTCAAAAATCGGACTTCGCCGTTGAGTCCGGAATGCTCAAAATAGTAAAAATACACTATATATTTATTAAATTTGGACTTCGTTTGACTTATTTATGACCTAGGAGTAAATTGGTCATTTTTCTTAATTAATAAAATAATTTATTTTATTAATTATTTAATTCCCAGGGGCTTAAATGTACAAATTTTTCAGAAGCTGGGCCAGAACAGAATTCCCCAAAACTATTGGGGTCAAACTATAATTTTCAAGAATATCAAACTTAACCAAAGGGTTTAGTTCACCCTTAAGTGAACCGGACTGAACCAATCCAGTTTTAACCGGTCCAAGGCGTAATGCTGATGTCATGATGACGTCAGCCCTAGGGTTCTAATTTAAAATCACTTACATCAAAACGGACATAGTTTTAGTGGAATGGTTTTAACCAGTTCTCAATTGGGTTAGGGCCCTGACCTGAAACCCGATCCATGACCCGACCATTATTGTTCATCGTCCCCATCGTTTAGGGTTACTGTAGCCCTAGTTGCAGAAAATTTTCTTCTTTATTTTCGTAGGTTTTTGGCCACGGTTTCCCACTACATCCACTCTAATGCATTTCTGGAAGCCTAACCAACATTTTATCATTCATTTGAGGTATCAAATCAAGCTCAAATGGTCCTGTCCAAGAAGAATAGTCTGAACCTGCAACTGGTTCGTAAATGTTCATTTTTGGTCCAAAGTCCATGGGATTTGGTTTGTTACGACCAGTAACAGCAAGGAGATTCGAACCACATTCCAAAAACATGGGATAATGGTCTGTTTTAAGAGTTGGAATTTTAACTCGTGACCTGCAACCTTCTTTTCAATGGCCTTAACCTGAGTGTTGGGGTCGCGGTCTACAGTTTTTAGGATCCCCCTTGAGGTCTATTTTAAGTTCGGGTTGTCAAGAATGACTTTCCTAAAAGTCAGTTTCAGACCTGCTCTAATAGAGGTGTCATCAATGGCGGCTTTGGGTTCTGTTTGGTGTTCTAGGCCGTTTCAGTGGTCTAACACTCATGCATTAACCCAGATTCTTCAGTCTAACTATCATGCATGCAGTCATGGGGCTTAATCATATCAAAACAGCACCAAAAACTCAAACATAATAATTTGCAGTTTGAAGGTTTTTACCTTGTATAGCAACTTTCCTCTCTGTTCATGGCTCAAGAAGAGACCTCAGTGGGTTGGCCTTGCCCCAGTCGTGCACAGTCCTCAGTTCTCCCTCCTTTGCTCCTTCTATGGCCACATACAAGCATGCACACACTTGCCTTTCTCTCACACTCTCTCTAACCCTCTCTCTCTCTATATATATATATATATATATATATATATTTTAGACTTTGCACATACACTTTCTGATTTTCCTCCTCCCACATCTCACCACAACAATATATCACACATGCATTTGTTTGTTTGATTTTAAAATACATAATCATTTGGTTGCATGTAAATTGGTTGGGGGACAGGTGATCAAGTGCTGAAGTTGGGTGATGATGGGGCTAGGGTGCATAGGCTGAGGTAGGGGTGAGGTGTTGCATGAATGTCCATTGGCCAGTTTGGGAAGGTGGCCTTGGCTGAATTAGTTTTAAATACAATTTGTTGTATTTTCATACACAAAGATGCTATCAGCCCATTTAGTAATTTTTTTTAGATGCATAAGGTCTTGCCCACTTGGTCAAGGGTTCAAGTCCCCTTGGCCTCATTTTAGGCATTTTCTCTCCCATTTAGGGCTTATGCCCTGTTTGGCTGTCGCAGAAATCTGTTTTGGCTATTTCCTCTCTAACTTCTTTTCTGTTGCTCTTTTTTTTCGACGCGGTTTCTTCTGGTCAACACCTATTCAGGTTAGCTTCAGTGTCCAAGGTCTAGTGTCAGTTATTATTTTCTTGAAATTTTTTTGTAATTAGCTAATTCGAGTTTTCACTAGTGTTAAAAATGGAGTTTAAATAATCAAATACCACATCAGATTCTAAAAAGAGTTTCTTTACATTAATTAATCGGGAATTAAGTCTGGAGTGTTACAATGTGTACAAAGAGATCACATAATTCATGTAACCGACTCTAAATAATTCTTAAGTTGGGTGCAAACAATGTGTACAAAGACATTGTATATCACCTGTAGGATCAAACGCTTGCTACTATGCTTCAATTGCGCCACAACGCGAGAAGATGCTAGTCCCGCAAGCCCAACCATCCCTCCCTTAATACCTGCCCGCAAGTAGCATACTTTCCCAGAAACTCGAACTCGTGACCAGGCTCTAATACCAATTGTAGGATCAAGTGTTTACTGCTTATGCCAAAAACTTAAACTGTTAGTAAATGTGTAACTTAATTTCCTTAATCTTTTCAGCGGTAACATCACGTTTTGATTGCACGCAAATCTAACATCACCCAATAATTGATCACCCAATAATCAAACGCCAATCGTAGTGGAATGCGATCCGGGTTAGTTGCCAATAGTTTAAGTCAGCCATATTGGTCGAGACAGCGCAACATCAAATCAATCACTGCATGTGAATTAAATGTTGCAGACCAAATGACAAACCTTTGGTTGAACCATCACTGGAGTGGAAAATTCTACAGTCATTCCCAAATGAATTTGTCCCTGCTACCCTGCATCCGAAAATGATATATTCCAATCCTCAAAGTAACAGACAAAAATGTATTTGTTGTACAAGGTTAGACATTCAGCTCGATGAGGGCAGGTTCCTACACATTAATTGATTGATTGGGAAAGCTGGAAAGGAGGAGGAATGAGGATTTGTTGTTTGGTATTTTAAAGCGTTGTTGCCCACCCAGCAATACAATCTAAAGATAAGAGACCAATATATGGGGGGGCATACGATATATGACCAGAAAATCAAGTCTATGGTTCTTATTGAGAAAACAAGAATCCCAAGTATCATACAAAGATACACTTAGCTAATGTCAAATACAAAGAAGACATCTCTTGTTCTTTTCTTTGGGAAACCAATCCATCAATTTACAATGTCACATACAAAAGAATTTGGCTTATCTAAGGACAACAATTTTCGAAGTAATATATCTGTAATTGGAATTGAAAGAGTTGGCTCATAGTTACCAAAAGTCACTCAGAGCAGTTGAGCTGAAGACCATCCACCATTATTGAAAAAAATTATGTCAATTCTCTCATTATCTGGACATGGCATCGAACTGGATTTAAAATCTTGAGAGATACACATGAGAAATGAAATAAGAAAGGTGAGTCATAATTATGGGACATGTTACCTGAATTAAATATATTCACCAGTGTCGAAGAAGAGAATGCCAACTTTCACTCTTCATCTGAACATATTATCATAATAGGACAGCAAATCCGGGAGGAACCGAAAAGCGGCAACTGGTCTTCATGTTCAAACTCTCTCTTATATTAATTCCATGTAAGAAGAAATAGCAACATATCATATGAGTGAATAGCAATTCACAGTCACAAGCCTACATCATAGAAGACGAGAGGAATTCATGCAAATAAATATGCAAACACAATACTGATCATGCAAATTACGTAGATGATTCAGGGCTTTCATTTTATTTTATTTTTATCTTTTTTATGACAGATCAATCAATTGCGGGTTCTGTGGGCACATGGTTGTTGGAGCAAAAAAAAGATATGCGACTCCACTGCATATTGGGTTGGGTA
This sequence comes from Nyssa sinensis, assembly GCA_008638375.1. NCBI lineage: Eukaryota > Viridiplantae > Streptophyta > Magnoliopsida > Cornales > Nyssaceae > Nyssa > Nyssa sinensis. The sequence goes on along the minus strand of CM018043.1, from coordinate 50,459,672 downwards.
AGATAAGGCACGCCTTTGGCATTACTCAAACTGGGGACATCTTGGTGACATAGTCCTTCCAAATTGAACTGTGTAAATAGGAACTGAACAAAAAGAATGACCCCATGGAGAGAAGAAAGCACCCACTGGGCTGGTGGTGGTTGAAAATGATGAATGGTCATTTCTCTTTAGCCTAGAATTGAACATGTCCTCCACGAAAAAAATCATGGTCTTTGATATTATGATTCAGTTCCATCATACTTGTCAAAAAAAAAAAAAGTGAGAAAAAAGAAAAACCAAGCGAAGATAGAGTTGCAGCAAACAAATAGGAGAAATTAGGTCTTCCATTGCATTAGTGCCTGTTCCATTCACATAGATATATGATGGTGAAGTATAATATATTAACAAAAGAGAAATCAAAAGGGGCAAATCCCCTGAACGGATGAATAGGATACACATTATTGAGCAATGTAGATGTGTTCTGCAGGATAATGATTCAAGAACTCCAGAAAAAAGGAACAGTTCCCCAAAACAAAGCCCACTGTTAGCTCAATCCATCCTCCCCTAGTGTTTTCACTCTTTCAGGGCCCAACTATTTAGTCACTAATAGGACAAGAGGGGTATGAGATACATAATATGACAAAGAAATAGAACAAAATATAATCTCCAAAATGCCCCTCAATTAGGAAGCACGTGATACTAGCATCTTTACGACATATCACAGCAGAGGAATTTGCTGTAAATTAAAGTGAAACATGACTTGAAAATTACACAAGAGAGATTAGTTCCGCAAATTAAAATATTGTATTAAAGCTCAAATAGACATCATTCTTTCTTGCAGGCTCTTCCACGAAAGTTCATTCATCAATAGCCTGCATGTCAATAAAGAAAAGAGAGGACACACATAGTGGTGCCCTCCTGGAATTTAAAAAATTCCTCCTTTACAATACCTTGTCATGCATTCCACGAAAGTTCATTCATCATGCTTCCTATGTGAATGAAGTTCTTCGTTTGCTGCATCAGTTGGATGATGCAAAACGAAGCTCCTTGCTGGTGTGTCTCAGATCTAGTTGTTCATTTGTTTCAGAAGATATCATTTCCAAGATGGAGTAAAAATAGATAGTTAGCAAGCTCATTTGAGTTAGAAATTGCAAACTAATTTTCTTTGGTTGATGTTTTATATCTCACTGCCTGCCAGCCTTCGATATGAATATGAGGTTCTGCCTCAAGGTGATGATGCAACTTGAAGAAAACTCCAACGCAAAACCAAACAGCTCCTCATCTCCGGTAATGTAACAACATTGCAACTATCATAAATAATGAATTTCAATAATTGAAGGAATAAATAGATAATGACATTCAGAATAACGAAGAAATAAGTAAATGAGACACTCTCAGTAAGACTCCTGAGGGAATAAACCAATCAGCAAACTTGAAATTGAACAATGACATCTCAGATAAGGATTAGGCCAGGGATAGTACCTCCACTTGCAACTGTATTTTCTTGATCAAGGGGCCACCTGAACATTATTTTTATAAGAAATAAACAAGTTAACAACATGTGGAGATAACAGTTTATTCAAGTTTATTTTGTAAACAATTTCAAAACGGCAGTTACACAAGCTCTGAATTTGAATAAAAGTTTATTAAACAGCACAAAGTAAAAAACTGAAGCTTTCTAGCAATTTATGAAGGCCTGTTTCTTTCCTAATCTAACATTTCAGTTAAGAGTTGTTTAGATATGTAGATCAGGAAAAGCAACCACACAAAGCAAAAGGTTTTCAGATTTACATTCTCCTGGGCTATTCACTGTCAGAAGAAGCATCACTTTCAAATTGGAGAATTGACTGAATATTACTAGCTCAATATAATGACCAACAAAATCTGTGCAAAGCACAAAACTAGCGCCAATTCAATTAGATGGGCTCTGCTATCCAACTAGAAAGGAGACCCCAGTAGCAACTGTGAAGAAAAACCTAACCATTCCATGTCTATTAAAACACCCTTTATTTTTATCAATAAAGTAAAAATGTATTAAAGGAGCCCAAGGGGGGGCAAACCCATCACTACAAAAGAAAGGGAATGGCTATAAAAATTAAAGGCTAAGTTCTCCCAAAAAATCTATATACGTATCTAAGCACATAGGACTAGAATCTAGATTCTTTACACCAAAAGAAAAGTAATTTCAAAACACCATCCTTAAATTGCCAAGGTGAGAGTTCCACCCCTTCAAAAATTCTCTTGTTTCTCTTTCCATAGGCTCCATATGATACAAAGAGGGGCCATCTTCCATGCAATTCTCCTTCCGCACCCCATGGCATGTCCAACTCAAAAAAGGCTTCCTTACAGTGGCCGGCATCACCCAACTATAACCAAACAAAGAGAGGAGGCTCCAAATATCCCTTACAACTTCACAATGAAGGAGATGATGATTAACCAACTCTTCTGCTCACTTACAAAAACAACCCCAACTAGGGAGATGATAGCCGCTTTTATATAGGTTATCCATAGTCAAGATCGCCCCCCATGCTGCCACCCAAGCAAAAAATGCTACTTTACTTGAAACCCGTGACTTCCAAATACGTTTCCATCGAAATTCCTCATCTCTTCTCCCCATCAAACTTTAGAAAGAATGAAAAAGAAGGAAACTTCTCTTTGAATCTCGTGTCACCACATCATACATTCTCCCAAAACCTTACTATTGATCAATCTCCTACTTCAACCTGAACAAAATTACAAAAGTCTTCTATCCCCAACCGAATGGCCTTCCAAATTGTACAACCATGAGCCTCCAACACCTTCATTAGAGAACTATCCTCTATCTTCACATCCATATTTGAACTCAAAAACTTTTCGCCATAAAGCTTGCCTTTCAATCACAAATCTCCAATGCCATTTCCCAAGCAATGCTTTGTTGAAGATTTTAAAAGCCAATTTAATGTCTATTTGTCTGGGTGGGAGGAGGTAAAGTGAAAGTAAACTATAGTCCAGGACAAGATAACCACAAAACAATTATTCTACCATGACTGTCAATTTTAGAACAAATTGTGCTGTTAAATCAGAAAAATAAACGAAGGACAAACTCAACTGACCATATGAGTAAAAATGAAAGATATATGCTCCAGTTACTGATTACAGACTACACAATCATATTAAATAACCAGTGCAAAGAACGTAATAGAGTTTCTAACATATTGAACTACAGAGAGTTTAAGTGCAACATACCTTAGGTAGCATTGTGCATTTGTTTGCAGGGGTACACCATCCTGCACCAAAGGAGTAATAAAATGCACCTCTGGGTGTCTGCCTGGTTACATTGGGTAGGTGTATGTTTAGCAAATGGTTAAAAATCCTAAAGAGGAACTACACCTTGGATGCATCCTTCCCAAATCCTGTCATAGGATTAACTAGTTGTCTTCCTGTCCTTCAAACTACTGCTATCACACCTATTAATGAAACACCTACCAAAATACAAATTCATATCAATGGAAAGAAACAACTTTCTTAATCTTGTGTTAGAATTTCCTCAACCATTGCAGGGAAATCCTATAACACAGCGAGGGTAATTTTGGACAGCAAAAGCTAACTTCTATATTTCTGTGTGGATAATTTTACTTCTTCCAAAATCACCACAGTTAAAAAAGATGCATAGTAGAGTTCCTCATTGGCATGTTCCATTTTTTTTAGTGATTTGTAGTGATGCTTAAGTCAAGCTGCACAATTATTTGAGTGCTTCTAACCCCAAAAGAGGGTTCAAAAGATGAACAAAGAATAAGAAAGCTAATTTTGAAGTTAAAAACTCCCTGCCTTCAATAAATTCTTCTTCTTTTTTTTTCTTCCTTGTTTAACCCAGGTATATGCAGTATCTTTCCCAAAAAACAAAAAAAAAAACAAACTGCACTCTCATCTAATAACTATGTTAACCATATTTCTTTAGAGACAGTTTAAATTCTATAATTAAATGACTATATAATCCATTATAATTAACTTAAAAGGTGTGGATATTTAGGGAAGCAAAGAAAAACAGGCATCCAATTGAAATGAATTTTCATACTATGCATCTAATAAGAGGCTGCAGGGTAAATTACCTTCGAAAATTATAATTTATAAACCAAAAACTAGTGGAAGGTAAATTAGGCATTCAATGCAAAATATATATAAACAAAAAACAAAATAAAAAATTTCAATGAACTTTATTCCAGTACCAGCTCTAAAAATGTCGATAATGTCAATGGATAAATATGCAATATCAGATAAAGGAAAAGGGTAAGGAAAAGAGCCCGACGAAATTATTTTTCCTTCTCAACTCAACAAAGCCTTATCCCAATATTTTGGAGTTGGCTACATGAATCCTATCTCACCATTCTTCTCTATTTAAGGTCATTCTCTCCGTTCGATCACATATCATATATTTTTTAACTACCTCAACCAAAATTAATTTTGGTCACTCTCACCTCCTAACATCACCCTCAATATTAACCAAGTCACTATTTCTTATCAATGCATTTATTGGTCTTCATTTTACATGACCGTACCACCTTAACCATGTCGCTCTTTCTTTTTCCTTCTTTTATTTAATTACGAGTCTAAGCCTCCTTTGTAAATGTGAATTTCTATGGTCAAATACCTGATGAGAATGAAATGATTTCATTGCCATGTGATTCTAAAACACCAGTTTCAATTAGAAAAAAATAATGTCATCTATAGTGAGTGATTATCAATTGGGATTAAGGCTTTGTTGAGTTGAACAATTAATGACTAGCACAATGCAAGTGATCCAAGTCATCCTAGGATTCTTCAAGATAAAAATAAAACAGTATTGTCAAAGGCGACAAGGCGCTAGCATAGGCAATGAGGTGGGGCGAGGATTAGTCGTAACGCCTCAATACACTACAGGCAAGACGACTTTAATGAAGCATTACCTAGGCAATCACCTTGACTATAGTGAAAGGCGTTGAGGTGAGAGCCTCTATAACTAAAACTTACTTTACTTAAATGTCCTTAAGTATGTTGTCTTGTTGTTTTACTTATCAAAAAAAAATTTGTTGCCTTCTTGTTTTAAGAGTGAAAGTATCTTTTTTTGAGCAATATTTGCACAGTAAAAAAAAAAAAAGAAAGCAAAAAGGATCCTCACATTCAATTTAAAGCCGGTCTCCTAGGCTATGAATACATTATATATCATCCTTTGTATTGAACTTTTGAATGAACTTTTTAGTGTTACATTAGAATTATTATTTAAAATATTATTGAACTTAGGATAAATGAATTATTAATATCTAATATATTTTTACAATTTTATACTAGTTAGTGCCTTATTTCACTCAGGTTAGTACTTTTTTGTCACCTTACTTTTTGGACAATGTAAGACTTTAGTGCCTTAAGGGCACCCTTTCACCTTTAACAGCATTGGAATGAAGAAGACATTCTTTGAGATTCGTAGTTAAAGTACAAAGGTCAAAGGTTAGGCTTGTATCAAGTATATAAATTCTAGGATTAACATAGGTTGACAAATTTCATGATATATATGTTAGCACTAAATATAAGACAAGGTTAAACATCTGAAAAAAAGGACATAAAATAAGCTTAGATGCACCAAAGAGCCAAAGAGAGTAAGGACGATGTCAAGGCCAACAAAAGGATAAGCTTCACCAACAACAAGAATGCTCAAGAATCAAAGAGGACCGAGGAACCAAAGAAAAAGGTGGAAAAGACCAAGAGTTAGATTTTTAGGCAAATCAAGCAATGTTGATCAACCAATTTGCAAAGTTGGACAACCAAAAAGGGTCTAGAAGCCAAAATTGAACAACCAATTTGAATATTAGTCTAGCGACAACTTAGATAACCAAATTGTAATTTGGTCAACCACATTTTGTCGAGTAGCAACTCAGAAGATACCCCACAAAAAAAAGTTGGTCAATTGACCTTAAAATTTGGTAATCAAGTTGAGTCTAGAACGCAACTTGGGCAACCAAAGTGAAAGTTGATTGACCAAGTTGGCTAAAATTTTAAAAAATATAGCCATTGAAGGGATTGACTATAAATGCCTAATGAATTCCAAATGAGAAACTAAGAGTGTTTTAGTGTGCTATTGTGTGAGAGAAGTTAGAGAAACTGTCCAAAAAGCTTTTGTTCATAAAAAGTCACTCCCAATCATATAGTACATACCCTTGGGTGAGTAATTGCAAGAAAAACACAAACATACAAATGCTATAGGAGGGAGCTCAAGAAATTTAAATTCAAGACTCCTTAGCACTAAATTGAGGTAAACAATTCTTTTTATTTCTATATTTGGTAGACACACACCTCAAAGCCCATTCCCTCATTTCTAGAGAAGTGAGGGTGAAGCAAATTACTTCTAGGTGACATATATACTTGCACAATCCAAAACTTAGATAAAAATTCCAAAGCATTGAATTTCTTAGGTTGGTTGGAGCCTTGGAGGTCAACCACGTGGTACAAAACTACCTTTGGAACCCTAGTGTAGAATCACTAGGTTGGTTGAAGGTAAGCTAAGAATATACAAAACCTTCATTGGTTTTAAGTTAGCCAAGTTAAAACTTATGTAAATCCTAGTTTGGATACTAAGTAGGTTAGTAGGTTAATCTAGGAACAAATCTACCATTGTAAAGGTTTTTGGGTAAATTTAAAACCCTATTTATTAGTGGAAAATCTTTTGAGAAGCCAAGAGTGAATGTAAACAAGTTGTTGAACCACTATAAAATCTTGTGTTCTAATTGTTCATTTTTTATTTAAATTATGAACTTATGAATGCACGCGATGGTCCTTCTTGGTGCCAATACATGTGTGGATTAATTATTTCATTCATATTGAATGTATGGAAATTATTGGTTGAATTATGAACTGTAACATGTTTATTTCACCAATTGAAGAACTAAGAACTATAACTAACAGGTTAATAGAAATTGAATCCAATGAACAAATCGATTTAACTTATCTCTTGCTTGCAATCCAAACTGCTCCAAACTTGTGGCAGTCGAAATTTAAATTCTATATATGTATTTTGAAAATTGAATTGCTTAATCTTAAGACCAAGCAACCAAAGACAATGCACCACAAGCAATTGAAGTAACATCAATTTAAAATGTCAAAAAATTATAAATTCTCCTATTTAATATCCTCTAGGATAGTTTCATAGTCTACCTATCCCAGCACCCCATGTAAGTGGGATGAACATAGGACAACGACCTTTAGTTAAAGTATTTAAAATCGTCCGCTCTACACCCACCCCCAAGTATATGCTTCAACTGGAATTACCCAACGGTATATTTGAAACCTATGGTAAAATGCCCCTGGGTAACCTAGCAGATAAAGTACATTACGTAATGTACTTTAGGGATTGGTGACTTACCCATTCAGTAAGTTTAGCACTGGATGTTTCCAAAATGGATACTATTGAGTCAGGTGAATTCAATAATAGACACTTGTTGGCATTCTAGCCTCTGGCAATGGTTTCATTAGATATCTTACAACTAGAATCTCTCTTTGTTTCGGTCTATTTCCTCCACCACTGCAAACCCCAGTTAGATTCAGCCATTCAAGCATGATGCACTTTTAGTTTCTGGGAGAACCCAAGTACATAACACTGGGGAAGTGCACCTTATTTCAACCCCCCCCCCCCCCCCCCCCTCTTTCCCAAAAAAAAAAAAAAGCAATGGAAAAGGAAGAATGGGGAGAATGAATAGCTTCCAAAAAGTTTATTTTGTGATCAAAGCACAAAACTATTAATACACACACACACACACACATATATATATATAGAGAGAGAGAGAGAGAGGTTCTTTCACATATTTACTAAAATCTTAAAAAAAATTCTCACAATAAGAAGATGAAACAATATATGTACTAAAATATCCTAATATCACACCAATTACAAAAATTAATTGCGATGCCATATGCCAGTAGACCCTGCTGCGGATAGGTACATCAACCAACTTGGAATGCAAAGTGAGGAAAAAAACATATATACAGGAAGCATCTAACATGATAAACAACAAATTTAAGCATCTTATTAAGAACAGTTTACTCAAGCCAGATGAGAAAAAAAATCAAAATCAAAATAAAAAATAAAAGGAAATCAAAAACAATTCAACAGGAGGCCTGGCAACTCCAAAGATAAGCTTTATTAACAAACAAAAATTCAATAAGATGAACAAACTATAGATATAGTTGAAGGATGCCACTGAGTTATTTGTAATGGCTAGATTCTTACAAGTGTCCATATATTTATACTTTACCCTGTAAGGTGTCCTGTTTCAGGAATAATCAGCGCTGAAATTTTTATACAACCTAATCACCTTGATCCAAAATTTTCCATAGCTTCAATCATAAGCATACTTCAGCATCAGTAATGAAACTTGTGGGGTCAACGGCACTGTTAGAATGGATTCTAGAATCAGAATAACACATAATCACTTTGAGATGAACCTAATTTACAGTCCCCTCGAATCAGTTACAATTCATTCTCTTCTGATGCATGAAAGCAAACCTTCTCAAGCTGCAGTGGCCAATCTTCTCCAAATATCCTTGGATTTGACTCCATTGTAACTCGAAAGTCTAACATGGATGCAGAAATGGGTCTGTTTGGTTTTTGTACATATCTCATGGAGCTCATCCCATTCAGACCAGATGACACCTGATTATGTACTTGATTCAGGTGCTTGTTCACAGACCTTGAAGCAGCTAATTCCAAACATGGCTTTATCAATCTCTTCAGGTAAACATCCAGCCCATTGTTCAACAGGTTAACGCAGTCCACTGATGTATTCAGGCCCTCCCTCTCCAACTTTTGCTCCAATCTGATCTTTAAAGAACTGGTATCAGGCAGCTCACCACTATTGTGGCAAGTGTTGGTATAAAAGGCAGTTGCTGATCCATTACGTAGTACTTTCCGTGTTTCTTTTCCTTTTATGGAGATGCCAAGAGGAGCCGTAACAGGGCTTCTACTGTATATACTTGGGCTTCCAGCAGCCTGCTCAACTTCTTCCCCATCTTCCACGGAATTGACTTCAGCTGGGGGCCTGCTACCTAAAGAAAGCAGCTCAGTAGCACTTTGTTGTTCTTGAATTTTAGGGGCAGAATCATCACATGCAGCACTATGGGTCTTCCCATTGGGCCCAAGAGGACTTGGACGGTCCCTAAACCTGGGATCACGAAGATTTGGAGTTCTTCCCTTTCGCGGAGACTGAGGAAACACATCTCTACATAGTGACTGAAGACCACTTCTTTGATACCCATTTAGCACTTTAACATTCAATGAACCTTCTGTTTTGCTCACTTTTGGTGGGGGAGCCTTAGCGCTGCTTGCATTTTTTATAATTGCTCGGATAAGTCGATTATGAAGACAGATATTCTCTCTCCCTATTGTATGAGTGCAAAGTTTATGGAACTCTGATTTGCTAAGCTTAAGATTCAAGTATCGGTTGAGGAGATTAAAGTATTTATCGGCTTTCTCCTGCCCAAGCTTCATCTCAATCTGAAGTTTCAGTTCCAAAGTGTCTATTCTGGGGGAATGCCGACCCGGGAGCATTTTTATTTCCGAACTCCTCACTACCCCAATTCTCAACCAATCACAAGATGCCCCAGAAACTCCCAAAAAACCATATTCCACTTCTCAATCCAAATCCCTAATTTCCGTTTGTCTCTAATGACAAGGAGACTCAGTGCAGAAAGTCAACAGTATAAGCTGGATTATTGAATTCTGTAACGAAATGAATAAAATCCAGATTATTGTTAAGCTGAAAACAAGTTCCCATTTGCTCATTTTACTTATATATATCTTTAAATTCCATTAATTACGCATCAGCTTCGAGCAAAACAATTATACACAAATGCACAAAATTTTCGATTCTCAACTTCGAATCAACGAGAAATTATCAAAGAAAACAACAAAAAACAACCAGAATCGAAGTTTAAATACTTTGAAGTGAAAATTCAAGCTTCACATAAAACCCTCGCAATAGACTTCAATCAGAAAACGGAAGTGTGATCGTGAAGTAAAAGAATTTTTTTTTTTACAAAAAAAACATACCTGATTGAGGAAGCGTGTGATTGAATTGCCTTAGGCTTCATTGTATTCTCTGAAATTCTTCGATCAGTGGGTGATAAGAGAGATTAGGGCTAGTAGGCATAGGCTTTTCGAAGCTTCCTTCGGTGACGTCGGAAGAGAAGAAGAGGGGGGGGGGGGGTGCGGTCAATGACACGTGCGTTTTACGAGTGTGAGTTGCGACCGAGAGGTTGTTTGTTGAGGTTCTTTTCGGGCGTTCCAATCATGAGTGATGAGTCATGGTTTTGGAGTCGAACCTTACCAGCTTAGCCCACCAAATTTGGTTTTCGGTCTTCCCACTCAAAAGTGAAAAGGAGTGCGGTCTAAGCATTGAAGTGGATGTCAGCGGGTCGGGTTTCAAACATGACCCATCATAAAATTGGCCCTCTTTTTCTTTCTTTGCAAGTGATATTAAAGGAGAAATTTTAAAACTGTCCTACGACAACTCAAATTAAAATTGTGAGAATAAAAAAAATTGATTTCTCTAATGTACCCCCACAAATTATTGGAAGTCATACAGTTGAGAGGTCATATCACCCTTTTTCATTTCCGATCAATACAACAATTTAGATTGTAAATTTACTATTTCTCTCTTGAGATAGAAACGTTGCTACTTAACCCAAACTCAAATCTAAATCCAAACCCAACAAATATACTTGATTTTATTAAAAATTTATGGGACTCACGTTCCATGATGCAACGGATTCTCATGAATTTGCTCTCTTGAAAGAAGTTATAAGGACTTTTTTTTTTATAAGAGTTAATCAATCTTAAATTCGTTAAAAAGATGTTTTATTATTTTAAGGTTCATGCCTTTTTCAATCTTAAGATAAATGACACAATTATTTTTAATTTTTAGCTCTAGTCCATCTTGATAATGTGACAATTATAAATTTTCTATAAATGAGCGTAATACCCTAATATAATTTTCAAGCATATTCGCCCAAATATCCCAGAAATCGTGAATCACTAATTTCTCACTCTCAAGCCCTAATGTAATTTTCAATGGTGTATGGCAATGTTTGAATTTGATTAAGGTTTGTTTCAGGTGATCAGACTTTGGTTGATAATTGTGGGTAAAATTCACTTGAACTAAAAGAGAAATTGGGTTGCTCCATGATTTCAGAAGTGGTACAGCTATTATGTTCACATAGGTTTGCTTCTTCTTTTATTTTTCTTTCCTAAAGTCAAAATTGAAGTATACGAGCCCAGTTCAAATATATTTGTATTTATAAACAATCATTTATTCAAGCTTAATTAATTAGTAGATTTTTTAGTACAATTTTTTGTGTAATATGAATAAATAAAAATTTAATATTAAAAAATTTACACTTTCAAGAAATTCACCTAAACAAGCCTAAAAGAACTATTGAAACTCCCAACAAAAAAGAAAAAGAAGCCACCCAAAAAAAACTATAAGGATTCCATAATTCAAATCTCAAAACTAATCCCATGTTGGCAAGGTGCCAACAAAACAAAAGAGAACGAAGATAAAAGCAAAGTCCTAAGATAATGGACAATGGATCCTACAAAATTGCCTCAGTCAGAAGGAAACTGCTTAGCTATCACCAAGGAATGATCACCAACAAAATCAGCCAATCCCTCCTCTAATACTACTCAAATTGTGCGCAATATAAAAAAATAGTAATCTTTAAAAGTAGAATTATCCTTTGCCCACAAAGCAACCCTGGGATTAATTAAATCAAGCTCCTCAAATCAATTCATAACTTTCTTTTCAAAAATGCAATTGTTTCTCAATTTCCAAAGGGACCATAGAATGAGAAATGGCAATGAATTCCATAAGATCATATCCAAACTTGTAAAAGAAGATCCTGACCACCATTCTAGAAGACTTGCAATTGAACAAGGCATTGACCATTGCATTCCCCACCAATCAATACACGCAGACCAAATTTGCCATGCTTTTTGGCATGAAAGAAGGAGATGATTTGAGGTCTCAGTTCACTCTCACAAAAGCAATATACAAATTGAACATCATCATTGAGAACTCCCAACTTAGATAATCTATCCAAAGTCTTTATCTTGTCCCAATAAGATAGCCAAACAAAAAGCTTATTTCTTGGAGGCGTCGAACTATTCCAAATGAACTCAAAGATTTTGTGATTTGAGTTAACATCTGATCTAGCATTATCAAGGGACAAATATAAATCTTTTACCTCAAATTTGGACTCCAACTTGCCTTTCCAGCATAAAGAATCAGCCTTTCCATTGTTTAATTTAATCTCATTACCAATATGACGAATAAGATTGCCCAGCTCCTCCTCCTCCCAAGCATAAAGGGTCCTTCTAAATTTTATATCCCAGTACATGCCTCTGCTATTGTGAAAGGCAACATCAATTATTTTTGCATTCTTTTCAACAACAATTCTGAATAATCTGGGAAATAGATCTTTTAGTGTAACATATCTCTCCCCCCCCCCCCCCCCCAAATAAATCATTCCAAAAGTCCATCCTTTTACCATTTCCAACAATAATTCTTGCATTATTAAAAAACTGACTAGCCAAACAAGAGTTTCTTTGAGCTACAAACACTATATCTTTCCACACATTGGAGGATTTAGAACATTGAAGGACATCCGGATCCTAAACATCATATCCATAACCATATTTTTTTATGATAATTTTTTGCCAAAAGGAATCTATCACGACCCACGACCCACGACCCACAACCCACCCTCTACGGATTAAAGGACCGCAACCATTCGACCCAGTCTTTTCACCGAACCGGACCTGATCATCCTGTTATACTATCATTAGTGTCACTAATATGTAACCACATACATCATCATATATAAACATAGCGGAAGATAATAAGGGAAAAGGGTTACATGTACATATCATTTTGTTAATACCAAAAATATAGCCTATAAAATTTCTAAGTCATCATCTCATCCCTAGGACGTGAATACACGGGAGTGCTATAAGACTAATATTACTATTACTGTTACTTGTCAAAAATGTCCAACCTATAGCCACAGTCTCCTATTGTTTGTCCTCTATATCAGTCCCTGAAAAAAAAAAATATAAATTGGAATGAGCTAAACTAAGCTCAATAAGTAAGTCGCCTACTTTGCCATGTGTACAAGATCTGAAAAGAAATGGAATAACAAGAATATGATAGCCAGTCAATATCATGTAACAATCATAGCTCATCAGTGAATCTCAAATGATCAGGGATACAAATGATAATCAAAGTAACAATCATAACTCGTCAATGAATATCAATGATCAGGAATATAGTTGATAATCAAATAGCATCTATTTTGAATAACAATATCATATGCTACAAACAAAAGCTGGCCAATACACGATCACAATAAGTACTTAATAAAGTTGTGCAACTGCCTGATCATTCATACAAGAACATGATCATACTAGGAATCTCAATAAAAAAGATAGTGAAGTCAAAACTAGGTTGATGCAATAAACTACGGGGCCCGACCACCCCTTGTGTGCATAAGCACTAAGCTCGATAATATAAACTGTGTCCTCCAAGACTGCTGTCATACACTATGCCTCGACATAGCCATGATGGAAACTGGTCCCCATATTCCGGACAAGACCCCGTGCTCGGGTCATACTACGCATTCAAATGGAGTTTGTAACTGAGCACAAATCCGACACTAATAAATATCAAGATTATGCTATCTCCACGGAGAAGAATGTGGATCATAACTGGTTTAAGGCAACATAATAAAACTATAACTTTTTATGGCTATGTTACCGAGTTGCTAGAGAACAATAACGTCTGGCCCCTCTTGGCCCTACGTACAAGTGTACAGAATGGTCCTTTGCACAAATGTACAGGAACTCATGATCAAGATATAGCATCATCAATGAATATGGAACTTAAGAGCAAGATACAACATCATAGCTGAGCTATTCCACTGATAGGAAACATCACATTTATGGAATCATAAAGAATCTTGATATAATAATAAAGAGTACAAGTGCGTATAGAAAGAACTACACATGGCTGAGTGTACTACATGTAGAGGTCGGATATTACTTATCATTTACTATTCCTTGGAAATCAAGCTACTTTTCCTTTCCCGCTACTTCGACGTTAATCTCCTTCTCTTTCCCTTTAGACGGTCTTGTCATTCAAAAAACACAGCTCAGTTTATACCCGTAATCAGTCTATGCTTTGCATTCAAATGTATCTATCATGGCTATAAGTATTTTATTTGCTAATTTGGACCTCTTCATCGTATTCGGAACATTGAATAAAATTAGTTTAGGCTTTTACGGATCTTAATTTGGACTCTTAGACTGAAAAGGGCAAAATGGTTATTTTACACTTTTACGTGTCTTTTATTACCGGAACCTCTTTTCATAATTTTGACCTTACCATTGGATTCATAATATCCGAGATAAAAAAAAAAAAAAAAAATTGACTATTCATTTACCTTGTTTATAGTCCGTTTGCCTATTTTTGACTTAGGGGTAATTTTATACTTTTTCTATTAAAATATTATTAAATTAATATTGAATTCATTTACTGTTGGGCCTTAGTAGGATTTTTCACAAGTTCTGGGGTCAAATTTGAATTCTTCAAAGTTTCGATTTATTTAGAACTAAAGTAAACCCTGAACCAATGGGTTTTTAACTAAAAACCCTAAACCAGTCTGATAGCCCCCTGACTAGCCGGTTCAGCTTAGTCCGTGAACCGAAATAGCATAACCCAACTCCCTATCCTATCCACATTTAGGTTAGTCTATTTTCAAATCTTAATTTCTTATTCATATACCCAAACAGGGTCGATACATTTTAAAATTCAACTTAAACGACACAGTTTCATTTCATCCATTTGTTTTCGGTCGGATCCCGACCCAAACAAACCCAAGACCCGATCAAACTTGACCCGATACCCCACGACTCTACAGTCGTCTTCTCCAACGACTCTTCCGGCACCGGTCGCCGGAGTTACACAGTGCCTTTACTATTTTTCATTCTTCCGACGTCCGTTTTTCTTCTTTTTTTTACATCAAATTGATTCTGGAACTTCAACAAAGCTTTTAGGATAACTTTAAACATCAAATAATCTAGTTTTTCGACACCCTCGTGAATTTTCTAGCCATTTTTCGACCAATTGTATCTTTTTCCCTTTTTAGCTTAAACATGCACTGTTTCACTTCTTTAATTCTTATTTTCAATTCCTAAATAGATTTAGATCACTTCTACACTTATTTAACACAAAATCACAGATGAAATCACAACATTCCAATTTTTTTTCCATTAACATGTAACTCTAGATTTCTACATGATTTTCCATCATTCTTTTTGCAATTTAAAGCTTAAAGCATTCTCATTACGACCTTATCATCAAATTAAACTAACATGCTTTATATTTAAAATTAACATTTCCAAAACAACTTACAGTTTGTTTTCTGGATTTTCTTGCCTGCTGCACCACCTTTTCTTCTTGCTTATTCTTTTCTTGTTTTTCTTCTCTTTGATTGTTTGTTGGTTCCGAATTCCTATTTTGGTTTTGGTTTCTTTAAATATTAAACACCCACACACGTACAAATGCACATGGCTGCATGCAGCCCACTCTCTCTCTCATTCTCGATCTTCTCATTCCACTTAATTCTCCACTCTTCTATAATCTTCTAATGACTTCCATCAGCTTCTACTTACTTCTGCTTTCATCCAATTCCTTTTTCTTCTTCTTTTTTCTTTTCATTTCTTTTGATTTATATATATTTATATATAAACTAAACCATATATATATATATATAGATATTTATATATATATATATATATATATATATATATTCTTTCATTTAGTATAGATGTGCATTTAGATACATATACACATACAACACTTATGTGCACGCTTTTCTGTAAAAACTGAGCTTCCGGTGCAACGGCACCCGGGGTGCTCGGGACTGCCTGTCACTCACACTTGTGTATTGTTTATTGAACATGTCGTTAAATTGTACGTTCGATTTTATTTACGTAGTAAATTGGCGTACAATTCGGGATTACATGTCATGGCCCAATCCTACCCAGGTCGGGTGCTACCTAACTCGGGTCAGGGTATTAAAGAATGGTTTTCCAAACCAAATCTCCACCACCACTTAAATAATAATGAATCATTCATATCTTTCAATTTCCTGATACCCAAGCCCCCCATCTTTTTATTGATAGTAATTTTCTCCCATTTTATGAGATGAATTTTCCTTCTTATCATCACCACCTCAGAGGAAAGCTCTTTGGATTTTTTCAATGACCCCATCAACCTTTGAAGGAATTTTAAAAAGAGACACAGTATATGGGAAGAGAAGACAACACTGACTTTATCAAGACTAATTTTCCTGAAAATGAGTGAACTTTCCTTTTCCAAGAGGCCAATTTATATATACAAATTATATACACATTATATATATATATAAATATATCTAAATTTATATATGTCAGGATCATTAAGTGAATATGAAAATATTAAAAAGTATTTATATAATTAGAGTGGGACAAGCTATCCAAATCCCCCTGCCCCAAACATGTGTCGGGATTTCATCGCTTCCTTTTTCACACCTCATTTATTTTCCCAGGTGGAATATTTTGCCAACCCAACGAGGGTTCATCAAGTTAAGTCCTTAGAGAATTATTTCTTTTCGAAATTGTGTCACTTCCTTTATCATTTCAATTATCTGCTGTTTAAGTGACTTCTGCTGAAGACTGCATATGTTACGAGAATGATCAGAATTTTCTGGTATGACAAAACATTCAAATGGGTCTCGCATGAGTTACATCATCTTCCAATCTGATATAAGTGCATGCTATTGGTGAGATTGGAAGGAAGATAGATTTATATAAGGTACTGGTGCTATTTGTAATTAATTTAATTTACAATTATTATTAATTATCAAAATATGTGAGTTGTTGTGTTATTCATTCTATCATTAATTAGTGAAGACAAGTAATTAATAAATGACAAATCAGGTCAACAGAGACTGTCACCAGAATAAACAGTATGTTTTTATATATAATTTCAGCTGCAATGATGTAAAAAGAAACATTATAGCCCCTAAAATCCCTACATTTATCATTGTTCTACAACCATATTGTATTATCAATACATAAGTCGATATATCTTTGAATGAGAGAGAAATTGTTTTAGCATTTGTGGGACTTAGGAAGCTAGGGTACTGCATCATGATTTGTATAGCTCAATGTTATCCGAAACGTGGATGATTACGGTATGAAAAATGAGAACAAGAATGTAAATCGTCACTTATTATAATACATAGTACGTTAAGAATAAACTTTTTGGATCGCTTTGTTAAAACGAAATACGTTTATTTTAAACATGATATTTTTTTATTTTATTTGTAATAATATTAGTATGTATATATATACACCAAAAAGATTTCAACGAATTCAAGTCATTATAAAATAAAATTCTAATGATGTGTGTATATTTTGTATGATTTTTTTCAAGACTTTTGTATTTTAGATTGGAACGCTAAATCTTGCATTTCAAATCACTAATAATTCATGTTTTAGATCGTGCGATTTTAATTCATAATTCGTTAGAAAGAAAGCGAATTGTAATAATCATAGTATAGCTGGATAACAAGTTTCCACTGTTCTTGAAGGACTCGTTAATATGGAGACCCAACCAAAACACAGTTGCAGAGGCCACAGAAGTTGACGATCATGAGATTATGATAATTTTTATTTTGAAAATAACTTATATAGGTTGGAGGCCCAAAGGAGAAGAGATAAACCCTCCACTTCACAATTGGTAATCTTTTTACTAAAAACAAACATGAGATAACAAATTCAGTATTTCACGAAGATTTCGACTAATACATGGTTTTTGTAATGACAAGTGTACTTGGTAATATAACACTCCAATTCAACCTTTGGTACATCATGCCTAGCTAACAGATCCTTATAATACATGCACTTGTTTGATCCAATCATGAAAGGGTCTGGGAAAAGTTTTTAAAGTGGACTTGACCCTACTGATCTTGATGGAAAGAAAATAATTATTGTTAAGTGAAAATGTATTAAAATAATTAATGCCAAATAAATAGAACCCTCAACACATAAAGTGTTCATCTACTTTAAAAGTAGGTAGAAGAAGAATAGTGAACTAATAAATAAGAAGATGATTAGAGACTAATTAATAGTAATTAACAAATGAAAGGCATCAATTAAGTAGGTACCCAAGCAGTAGCGAACACAACATTGTGTCCTTTCCATGTGAGAACAAGGTCTTCTTCTTCCCTCTTCAGTCCCCACCCAGCTGCATGCTCATCAAGCATGCTCTTCACTTCTGAAATTGCATCTTCACTGAATGTAATGCCCCTAAAATTCGCGTCTCTCATCCGTTGCACCCACCGGTTCTTAGGTTCCAACCTCTCAACCCTCTGAAGACCCTCATGTGCTATTACATTTTCAATCTTCCAACAAATATCAGCTTCATACCACTGCCTTTGCTTGCTTCCCCGAGGAAGAAACGTGTCGACCGTGTCATAGGGTATCCATAGATAATTAAAAGCAGACCTTAATCTGCAGACCAAGTTGTTTGATGTAAAATCTGCATCTTCATCAACTAGAACAACAATTGTCGGGTCTAAACTCCAAAGTGCCTTTAGAAACATTGTTCTGAGGGAGGAGGAAGAAGAACAAGTTTCGAAAGATAAAAATGGAGTTGGATTTGTATTAGAAACAACAGTTAGGGTTTCTTCTGGTATGTAATGAAGCATCATGTGACAATTTATAACTAGAGCCTCACCATTGTTTCCATGCACCAAGTGTTGTGCTCTGAGCTGTTCAATTAAGGAAGAGAACCCATCTGAAGAACTTGAAGGAATTACCCTAAATTCCATCATTAGGTTTCGAGACCTAGCAAAGTTAACCAATTTTGTACCCAACTCCTCATATGAAAGATCGAGCATCGGCGGGACATCTTCTGTGGCGCCGGCCACCGTGAGTTTGACAAGTGGAGGCACCTCGAGGCGGCTTGCTATGGCATCAATTAGAGTAGGAATTTGCATGCAGTGTGTCAAGCTTAAATCAACTATGTGAATGGTTGAGTACCCTTCAACAGCTTCTAATATTGCAGCATTGGCTGCAGTGAATCCAAATCGGTGCCATGGGGTTAGATCAACAAAACTAGCAAGCTCAATAATGGAGAACTTGTGGGTTTCTATAGAGAGATTGGTGTGAGCATTTGCCATGGCAGCGAGCATTTTGCAAGTACCACAGCGAGCTGCACGAGCTATAAGAGCTCGAAGGAAGCCACAAGTAAGACGTTGATTTGAGTCCCCATCAGGTTGTGCGATGTTGTTCAGAACCCATAAGATTTGTTGAGCTAAAGTGGCATCATTGTTATCAATTGCGTTAGCACAGTGCACTAGCAACTGCTCCATGCAATTGGCATCGCCGAAGCTTCCCAAATCCTTTGATGTAGGGAAACCAGGCCATGGCCTAGTATGATGAATTTGATTTTTGTTCATTGGGAGACTTGTAAATGGAGCAATTTGGTGCAAGGGTGGTGGTGGAGTCTCAGTGAATTGCATCATGAGAATTGAGATAGGGGAGAGAGAGAGAGAGAGAATTGAAATCAAATTTCAGAAGATAGCAGAAAGGATGAATGGAAAAATGGGATTCAGAAGTCAGAAGAGAGACAAAAGAGAGAAAGAGACCAGACTAGTAGCGGTACCTGGCCATTGGGAAACGATACATTATTTGGTTAAGTCCAGTACACTTTTGGGAAAACTCTGCAAATGATTCAAAGGAAAATAGACTGCTCAGCTTTTTCTGGGGATTTATTGTTCTTCCCCCTGGAAAGAAAAAGGACTTATCAATATGAGGAAAATTCTCATCCCAAAACCAAAAAAAAAAAAAAAAACTTAGTTGAAGTCAAATTTAGAAAAAAAAGAGACCCTTCTCAGCAACATTCAGCCTTTTCAGTTGACATATATGTATGCAAAGAGGAGCTATAGAAGTAGCTACTGAATAAACCTTTTATGGCTACAAAAGGGTAATTGCTTTTCTTCTCAGTTAAGAGAGAGAGAGAGAGAGAGAGAGAGAGAGAGAGAGAGAGATGGGAGATGGGAGATGGGTAATATAAAGTAGAGGTGGGTGAGCTTCTGTGTTGGATTTTGGTGGCATGTGAGATGGCCGGCCATGGATTGTCAATACGTGGGAGTTGGGATTTTGTCATGTAATGGTAGAGATTAGAGGCAGTTAGCTTTGGCTCATTCACGGGCCATGATTTGTATATCATGCACATATCATTTCATGCAGTTTATTCTTATGCTAAATGTATTGTTTTCCATGAGTTCGAAGCTTTTTAAACTTCCTTGTTTTTCATTTTTCAGTCGATAGGTGGGCCCAAACATTGGACATATGATAGATCGCAAAGGTTTGATTGGTGTTCGAACCTCTGCTTGCGTGCGTGAGAGTTTAGAGGTGAGACTTTTGGAAAGATTCTTAAATGGTCACAATATATCTTTTAATTTTATTTTATTACATGTGTAATATAATATATTTTATTTAATAAAACATAATATATATGATATAATATTATTAAAAAATATATTATCACAATAATTTACCTTTCTCGTTTCAAAATATTTCAAAAGTTTTCTAATTAGAGTTTGGCCATGTCAGTACATGTTTTTGTACGATGATTCATATGATAATGAAGTTATTTATCTTAAATATTAATATAACTTTAAAATTTTATGAGATACAACACATGATAATGATATTCAGTAATTATCTCATTTAATAATTTATTCCAAAGAAGGGTTACTATCAAATAATGAAACGGAATCATAGTTCAAATGCATTAGATACAGTCATGCATATATATTAATGTATTTTCTTGTGCATATATATAGTTTCATTGAAGTTATCGGGACTATAGTTTGAAATAATTGGGAGTCTCTTTATTTTATTTTTCTCACAATGTGATTTGTATCACAAATGAGTTTTATTTTGTGAGAAAAATAAATTTTCTCCATTTCAAATAAATGAATAAATTCTGAAACCGGCTTGAAAGAACTGAAAAAAAAAAACTTTATTTAATATTTTTAGTTCAAGGGTCATAATGATAATCTATAATACATTATTATACACGTAACGTTTTCTATGTAGTCTTTGAAAACACTCCAGCAGAGTACTGAATAATTGCTCCTGGTTGTATTAGTTCATAAAAAAAAAAAGACAGCTCACCAATTTACGTAGTTAAGTCTGAAAAAGCAACCATGAATCCCTTGGTCATGTTATGACTTTATCTTTCTGCTTTCTTCTTTCTTCTTTCTTCTTTCCCCTGTTTGCTTGCCCAATTATCTAATGTAACACTTCTTTTTAAGCTCTAACTTTCTACCTAACACACACACATCTCTATGCAGTACATAACATTCTCCAAGTAGAGTGCATCCATCAAACATCTCTCTCTCTCTCTCTCTCTCTCTCTCTCACAGACACACACACAAATACCCAAACATATATGCAAATCTTATCCAGGACCATTGTTTGATATCCTCTAGAAATGTAAACCTGGCATGAAATTGATATGAGAGGACTATAAGAGGGCAACATCATGTGAAGACACTTTGGAACAGGTCCATCTATCTGTATTCCTCATTTGGACCTTCCTGCATCCCCACACGTGATACACTCTTCTGTTTCCTTGCCCAAGGAATTGGTTCCGTTCTCCTACCAGTAACCTCAACCCCACCTTAAATAGACTATTCGACTTTGCTACCACAGACAAAAAGGACATCCATTTTCCTCCCTTAACATGCAGCTAGCCCCATCAAGATGAAAAAGTACTGCCTTTTTAACCACTTTTCTCACCCTTTGCATTGCCCACAAACACACACACATATATGTGGTCGAACCAAAGAAATAATAATAAATATAAGAATAATAAGACACGATTATTCATTAACCGGTTTCAAATAGTTGAAATAAAATTTTGTTGAGATGAGTTGAATATGAGTCATCCTTCATTAATTACCATCGTATGCTTCAAAATCATCTCATTTTCAAATAAGGCACCCCATTTGTTTGTTGTTTTTTTTTTTTTTTTTTTTTATGTTCTTCCCACCCAATGTTTAGCAGGAAGAAATACCAAAATCTTAAGTGAGAAATACCGAGGAACATGACGTTAGTAGCACATATACAGTTGGGGCATACCACATCTTCTAGCATAGATATATTGGTTTTCATCAAAGTATACAATTTGACTTTTTAAGAATTGCTCCATCACAGTTCTCATTTGAGCTGCTATATTCAAAAATGACCGATCATCAAAAAGTACCATAGTTTTATTACACACCCTTCCTGCCTAAAGTTTGGTAAAGAAAAGAAAGTTAAAAAATCTAAGCAAAAGATGGGCTGCAATAGTATAGGGGTCACTCTCAACCCATGCCCACATTCTCCTACTACAAATATTGGGCTCTTCAAAACTATCCATTCCATTCTTTTCATAACAAGAAGTCCCACAAGGGTCATGTGATTTTAGAAGATTTTGTTAGGGCTAATAGCCCCCCTTCTTGAGGGCAATTTGTACTTGATGACTTTCCCAATAGTATATCAATCCTCGACCAAGGAAATATCAAATGACGTAGGATAAATTTGGCACCCGCCAAGAATTATGCATAAACTCATCGGGAATGTAGTTTTGATATTTTATTATTTTAAAAAAATTTAGTTAAAACAATATTACTATAAACTCGAACTTATATGACACATAATTTTCTAATCACTTGATGTCTGGAAATTAAAGAAAAAGCAATTGAAATAAATAAAAACTCATTTTCTAAACTATATTCGGTGTTTAAAAGAATATGTTTCACATGAGCTCGAACTTATACAGGCAACACTGCTCTTTTAGTTAACTTATACCAGCTTATCTTAAGTGTATATATGTTGTATTAAATGGAAAGCATCATATATTTGGAGGGACTGGCAAAAAAACTCACCCATAATGATCCAGACCCATTCCTCCAGGCATTATTTTAGTTGGAAATCGTGGGTTTGTGTCTTTATGCAAAAAGAGATTGTTTACTCTTGTACAATTAATTAAAAACTTTCACTGATCAGGCCAAAAATGACTAGCTAAGAAAGCTGACCCACTTTTTATGTCCCCTTTACGTCCTTTGTAAATATCATTATATATTATCTTTTAAAAATACAGCTACCAGTTTTTGAAAACAGCATGCAACTTGATATCAAAAAAAAAAAAGGGAAAACAGCATGCAACAAAAGAAGAGTTTAAGAAGAATCTGAGGTAAGCATATAAAGAGAATCAAGTAAGTTAAAAGCATTGGAGTTTAAAATTGCAACATTATAGAGAATTTTGAGGTGGATTCCTAAACTTGAGATACAAGGACTAGAGGACACACTGGCCAGTGAAAAAGCAGACAGAACAAGCATTTTCTTGGATTTTCTCACGAGGGAATTCTCTAGCATCCATCCTTGGTTTTCGTTCATTAAGACAGGATATAAAACAAGGGTCTTAACATGAAAGTAAGGAATGTTACCATGTGCATATGATACCCATTTTAAATAACCAATTATTTTTGTCTTTTTTTAATTATATTTTATATATGTTAAGCACACAACTTAGCATTAATATGTTATTAAACTAAGGGAACTTGCCCAAAACATATGGATGCCAAAAGATATACAGACAGCAGCTTCGAATATTGAGCTTTGAAAAAAGGACATCTCCTCTCTCCAATTTTTTTTGACTGAGACTTGAGGATTTCATGTGATCTTTGGCCAAAACAACTCGGTCCAATCATTACCAAGTGAGTGATATTTTCCTTGGATGGTTTCAAGTAAACATCAAGGGTTGATTAATTATGGATTAGGATGTAATAGGGTTGTATTAATATAAATAATTGGTGTGGAAGTACATGTGTATATGTACATGTTTTAGCATCAACTAGGGGTTTTATTATATATAAATAATTGATGTGGGTGATATGTACTATTCAGTTTTGGCTCACATACAAATTGTAGTCTATTCATTTTTGTCAGTTCCCTTCTTTTCGAGTCTAGAAATCTTTTTTTATTGTGATTTAGAAATCGACAAGAAAGGGACTTGGGATTTAGCTGTTTGACAGAATGGCATTTTTGTTTTTCAATTTAAAAAAAAAAGAGTCGTAATTTTCAAATATTTGAAAATGGATTTGAAAACATAGCTTTCTTTTACCATTTTATTCAAATTCTTTAAAATTAAAAACATAGAATTGGCCCAAGGGCCTACAATCTTGAAGAACTAGATGTTGTAACCAAGAGGGATAATATTCCTCCCAAGAGACATCCAATCTATTACACACAGTAAAATTTTCCACTTCATGGGTAACTCTCTTAGGCATGAAAAGAAATGGCCAACCTAGCAACATCTTGAAGAATAACATCCCGCAAAGAATTTGATGATCCCTCGCACGTATCCAAACAATACCATAAGCATCACCTTCGAACACAATTTTACTATAACCCCAAGAGATGGTTGATTCAATAGCCTTACGAATAGCATGCATGAGCTTCCACAATAGTCGCATCATCAACATTTGCCATACAAGGGAGTTGAATGGAGAGAATTAAGGTCTGACTTCTCTCTACCCCCCCCCCCCCCCCCCTTTTAAGTTGCTAGCAACCTCTCGTCCTCCTCATCCAACCACCCACTACCATTGCCACCACCACCACCAGATGTAGAATAAATTGCATGTGAAGGCTATTGAAGAATAATGAGAACGTTCTAAGTTCAATACTAGACGCAGAATTAGTCAGTCACATTTTTGGGAACGGGGACCTTATTTTGATCCAAAACGGCAAGACAGACAATACTTATTGCTCTGCCATGACCTACCCCAGAACCAAACGACTTCGTTTAAGCCTCCAATTTGATTTTTTTACCATTTATAATAACTTTCGATTTTCCAATTACTTTGTTTTAGAGAAGCCCGAATTAACTTCTACTTGCGGCTATAATTTTTTAGTTTGATATAGTTTCTAGTTTTCTAAAAAGCTCAAATTTTTATTAATTTCAGATTTTTCTTCTTTTTCAAAATTATTCTATGTTTCTAATTGTAATAGAACTAGTATAAGGAATTAGTAGATTCTTATTCAGATTCGTAGTAGTCTTAGTCTATATATATGATGTAAAGTAGTCTTTATTATTCAAATTATCAATAATATATTTCTGTTTAGAAATTTGAGATTTGTTCTCTTTGGGTGAAGAGTTTCATTTGTTCTTGGTTACTAAAAAATTCAACGTATTTGATTTTTCTTCACGTTCCGCACTGCGTTAATTGATATCAGAGCGAGGATTTATTTGGCTCAATGGCAAACGAATGAGTCAAGAACCCAAATCCCAATGACGTTCCTCGTGGGACGGAGGCTGTATGGGCGACAATTGACAACTATAAGCAACAGTTAGTACATATCAATTATCAACTTGGTGCTATACAACAGATCCTCATGTGACTCAATTTTAATACCCCAAGAAACCCTCCCGTCGACAAGAATCGTGCCAGAGGATTTAGCCGATGCCATCTTGAAGACAACCTACCTATAGAGGCGAATCAGATTCAAATGATGAGGAGGATTATGAGGTTCGTAGGCCTTGCAAGACGGAACTGAAATTTTGAGGATTATCAGATGAAGGCTGACATCACTACCTTTAATGAAAATCTTAACATTGAAGATTTTCTTGATTGGATTTCTGAGGCTAGCCGATTTTTTAACATGATAGAGTTCCCGATGACAAAATGGTCAAGCTTGTCATGTTTAAACTGAAGGGTGGAGCAACAATTTGGTAGGACCAATTGCAACGAAATCGACAGCGGCGAGGCAAAGCAACCAGTTCAAGTTTGGAGGAAGATGAATTGAAGCAGTACATGATGGAAAGATTTTTCCCTCCAGATTATGAGCAATACCTATTTCAAGTATACCAGAATTACACCTAGGGCAACTGATCAATTTTTTATTATACAATAGACTTTAACCAATTGTCTATTCGCAAATCTGGCTGAAATAGAAGAGTAGAGGGTGGCACGATATTTGAGTAGACTTAAGCCTTCAATCCGTGCCAAATTGGATTGTAGGTTTTGGGGACGGTTGATGAGGCTTATAACATAATGCTGAAGGCAGAATTATTAGAAAGGGAAAAAAGGGCTGGAAGTTCAAGTGCAGGTACCCTTTCGCAAAATTTTCTCGAATCCTTGTATGTAGCAAGTGATAAAGGAAAAAACACTCAAATAGCAGCAGTTCAATCTTATGTTCAACCTGTTCAAATCAAACCATAAGGCCTGAGTTATGCAGAGGGCAGTAGTAGTAGAGGCCCTTCGAAGAAGTCAGTACACATTACGAATACAAATCCCTATACCTGGCAAATGCTATTGTTGTGGTAAACCTGAGATCACTCTAATAGTTATCCATATCGACAACCTATTAACTAAGTTAAGAACGAGGATGTTATTGAGGAGGTAAACGAAGAGGAACCTGTTGGAGAAGATGATTTCTATAAAGAAGCAGAATTAGCAAAAGAAAATGGAGAGCAAGTCGGTTGTGTGATGCAGCGGTTACTGTATACACCAAAGCAGATAGACACGAGTCGATGTCACAATATCTTTCGATCTTGCTATACCATTAATCGAAAGGTCTGTAATTTAATTGTTGACAGTGAAAGTTACAAGAACTTTGTGGCCAAGAAGCTAGTGGATCACATGAAATTGCCTATATAAAATCATCATTTTCCTTACACAATTGGCTGGATTAAAAAGGGACCAACTGGTAAAGGTAATAAAAATTTGTCGTATTCCTATTTTCATTGGTAAACATTATCATGACAAAGTAATTTGTGATGTTGTTAATTTGCCAGAAACTATGAGAATTTCACAGACTTTCAATGTTGCTTACATTGACAAGTACCATGCAAAAGACCCCCTCTATCCCAATTGTAACTTGAGGTCAAGTTATTTTTAAGAGGAGGGGACTGATGTAGAACAAGTTGCAGAAGATTTTGAAAAATAATAGGAACTTTCCAAGTCTCATTCCAAGAAAAAGTACTAGTAAACACAAAGTTGGTCAGTCACATTTTTTGGAACGGAGACCCTATCTTAACCTAAAACGGCCAGACGAACAATACTCATCGTTTTGCTATGACCTTAGTTATCCCGGGATCAAACAACTTCGTTTAAGCCTCCAATTTGACTTTTTTGCCATTTATAATAACTTTTGATTTTCTAATTACTTTGTTTAGGAAAGTCCAAATTAACTTCTGCTTACGATTATAGTTTCCTAGTTTGATATGGTTTCTAGTTTTCTAAAGAACCCCAATTTTTATTAATTTTAAATTTTTCCTTTTTTCAAAATTATTCTATTTTCCTAATTGAAATAGGACTAATATAAGGAATTAGTAGATTCTTATTCATATTAGTAGTAGTTTTAACTTATATATATATATATATATATGTATACATATATGATGTAAAACAATCTTTATTATTCAAATTATCAATAATATATTTCTGTTTAGAAATTTGATATTTGTTTTCTTTGTGTGAGTAATCCTCTTTGTTCTTGGTTACTAAGAAATTCAATATGTTTGATTCTCCTTCACGTTATTAAATATACAAATTCATATACACAAATATAAATATATATACAAATAATATATACATAATATATGTACATATTATACATATAAACATATTTAGATTTATATATACGAGAATATTTCATGAAATATGAAATTATTAAAAAGTATTTATATAATTTAAATATATAATCAGGGTACGGTGAGGCGGGAGTATCATCCTCCATTCTCGCCCCCAAACCCGTGTCGAATTTTAGTATATTTTCCCATCCCTACTCCACCCTAGGTTTTTTTTTTTCTCAAACTTTTCTCATTAGGGGTGGGATAAGGCGAGGCAAATTATCATTCCTAGTTGCAAATTGACCTAATCTTCTTTTAATCCAACTCCTTTTGGAATTGGATTTATATTTCAAAAGGTAATGTTATTGTTAACTCTTGCTTATATGGTTATCATTTGATGAATTTTTAAATATTTAAATACTTTATTTCTAAATTCTAAATTATTTAATAATTAAAATACCATATCTCGCTGTGAACTTGAAATTATATTAGCATTACCTATTTTATTGCCAAAGGGAAATAAAATTAACTTGAAATCGAAAATGCCTCTTTGATACGACTCGATTAGGCCTATGAATTTAAATAACTCACAGGCCCATGGGCCAGTTGGTCCTCGGAATCTCGAAAGAATGATCGTAAACTAGGGGGCACCAATTCAGACTTCAGAGATTTCCGTTGCATGGTCCAGCAATTTTCCTATAAAATTATACATATATACATATATATATATATGTGGTGTGTGTATATATATATACACACACATATTTCTTTTTTCCTTTAAAAAAATTAAAAAATAAAATCCACCCTTCCCCACCCATAAAAATATGAACAAAAGTTATGTTGCCATTCTAGCACAAGGAACACCAATCAATGGACCTATTTTTAAACAAAAAAGATTGAAGTTTACAAACAATTAGCTTGATTATATGAATTTGAGGTATGTCTTTTTTTCAGACTGAATTATTGAACTAAGAAAATTAAGTTAATGTTTTAATTATCTTATTTAATCAATTATTTTAAATAGAGTTGAGAAATTAAATAAATCATTGAGTTGGGTATCTTAAGGTAATAATTCCCTTCTCCTCTTTCAATCGTCTTTTGACATTAACATGGTCAAGTATGAAATATGTAATCACGTAAACATCGTTAGACCCAAGTGAAATGAAGAAGAGTCAAATCATTAGAGCAATTCCAATCGGAGTCATTTTTTACCCAAAGAATTTATTTGGACGTTACTATAATATTTATATATATATATATGTAAATAATTTGTAGCATTATATATCACTCTAATAATAATATTTAAAATGAGTATTTATTCTATATTTTAATATATTTTTATCTTTTTTTTTTCTCTCTTCCCACTAATTAACTTTCTTATAATTAAGAAAAAAGGAAGACAAAAAAGTATTAATTATTAAGTTTTTTTAATACTTTTATTAATAAAACATTATTTCATATTTTTTTTTTTTTTGCCAACAACATTATTTTATACATCTGGAAGCGCGTCATTAACACTCCAAAAATAAATTAACCTTACTTCTTAACACAATGAAAGAACACAAACACAGTAGCTAGCTGAGTAAGGGTCGAACTCAAAGAGAGTGTTCACAATTTATTTTTCTATTTATTCTGACCAATTCTAAATTAAAATTCAATTAATAACAAAACAATAAATGGGGGGTTGAAAATTTTGATCAAACTAATTACGACTAAAAACTAAATTAATAATAAAAATCAATGAATTAAAACTTCAGTTCTTCGGTTCAATCTCACCCTCGCAGTTAATGGAACAATCAATCAATTATAACATTATTCTACCCTTCAATGAATATAATAATCCTAGGTAACAACAAGCTCTGCTACCCGAAATTTCTCTTAATTCCTCACTAATGAAACAAGCTCTCCATTAGATTCTAACCATTACACAATTTAGAACAAGCTCTCTAAATTTAATATAATAGCAGCATTAATATCTAAAAAATTAGATTATTCTAAGCAACAATCACACAAGCTCGGACTGTTTAACTTAGGACATGATAATCACAGTAATAAACAAAAGTTTGACCACAATCATCTATCACTATTTGCCACAATTGATTAGGAACTATATCAATTACGTAATATACCTCCTGAATCTAGCAATTGATAATAATCTGATCAATCTAACAAACTTGATTAAATTAATCAAACTAAATATCAATAAAACAATTAAAATAGATTATCATGAACAGATTCATAAGAGGGAGAAATAACGTTATTGAATTAATTAAATCATTAAACTGCAATAAGAGTTCGAAATCCCTTAAAACTGAATTAGAAAATCTAACCTAACATACTTGAATAAGAAAAATCCTAATTTATTTATGTCTCTCATCCTCTTCTCCGTAGCCTCTGTCACGCCACATAGGTCTTCCATTTTTCTCTTGCGCTGCACAAGTTCCCCTTTTACTACTTCTGTTTTCCACATTTTTATTGTTGGTCCGCACCTCGTTCAGCGCCCTAGACCCAAACCATCACGCGAGCCCACTGTCCTTCTTTCTCTTTTCTTCTTTTAATTTCAGCAAGCTGGCCCCACACTTCTATTCCTTCTTTGTTTATTTTTTTTCTCTTTGACTTTTCTTCAGCTTTTTCCCTATTTCAGCCGTGCAGCACACCTTTGCATTTCTCCTTTTTCTATTTGCTTCCTTCAGCCACATAGCAGCCGCACTTTAATTGAGCTGAATCTTGCGAGCTGTTTTTCTATTTGAAAACGTCTGTAATCTTGGTTTGGGCTCTTCATAAAAGTTGTATCCCTGAATGTGTAGATAATTGTAGAATTTTAAATCACCTGATTTGGACTTCAGAAACTCAAGTTATGGCCGCTCGAAGTCGGCTAGTTGGACAGGATTCCACTGCACGGAACAACTTTCCAGACCTGATTTCGAAACTAATGTTTGGAGGCCCAAACGAACTCGGGTTTTTGCAAACCAAACCTTTCTGAAAAGCCCAAGACGTCCTCTAAAAACTTCATGAAGACTACTTCCTCGTTCTCAAACTCTGGCACAATCCAAATTTCAAGTGAAGCTTCATAGGTAAAATCTGTCCAAAAATCAAAAATTGCACAAAATTATTCTTTTACCATCAATGTTTTCCTAATTCAATAAATAAATTAATTACCTCACTAAAATAAAAAATATACCACAAAACTAAATATAAAGGAATTAAAAATACTGAATATTATGCTCCTATCAACATCTATATGAATTTTGACATAAAAAGATACCTTATATGAAGTTTTTCAATGATATTTTGATATTTTATAAAAAAAATATGTATATAATGTTCAAATTAAGGCATACAAAAATTTCTAATAATCTTTTGAACTAAAGATCTATTCCCTATGCTTACTCATGTTTCCTAACTTACATATTTTTTACTCCAATTAAAATAAAATTTTCAAGACATATCATAAATGGGATATATATATATATAAGTACGTGTAAAATTATTTTATTTCTTTAATAATTAATATTATAAAAGATTTTATTGAAAAAATATTAATTATTAAGTAATAAAATTATTAATTATTTATCATAAAACTAAATTAATTTTTTTTAAAATTTATTAATTATTAGAGATTATTAACTTATTAAATATTAATTATAAAAGGGTGAATTGTATCTCTTTCTCTCTTCTAAATAACTTTTGATTCCTCTCTCTGTCTTTCAATAGGATTCATGTTCATAGGTTGGATTTATTTTGAGGTCAGTAATAGTATTTTATTAGAAGACAAAATGATAATTAGGATGGACGACTCTCCCTACTACATCCACTCCTGATAATGCTCTAATAAAATGACTTAAAATAATATAAGTTAAGTCATATCTGTCCAGAGCAATGTCTTAGCTAACTATTTGAACTTTTAAATCCTAATCCTAGCTTTTTATGCTAAGGCATCCCAGCCCAGAAAATAAGAGGCCTATGAAGCCCAAGGATTAAAAGAATTGGATGTGAAGAGAGAGATTCTTTTCTTTTTTTACTTTTTTTTTTTTTTTTATACAAGCGATACAAGAATAAAATTTTTTAATAATTACGTGTGTGTATAGCAACTCGAATCAGAGTCATGTGTATACGAGAGATATCATGTGCAATGTGAATCTTAATTCTTAAATCTCAATTTTTAAGGCTTAAATATATAATTTTAAAAAATTGATTTATATATTACAAGTTATTTAATTATAAAATTTAAAAATATAAAAAATAATGACATGACAATGTACACTACGAATTAGTGTGAATTTATAAGAAGAAGTAATTTTGTCAACAAAATAGTATGAAATTTTTTGGATTACAATATTTTGATTTAAACCTTAACTTAATTAATTACTTTGTAAATGACTTATCTCTAAAGCTCCCATTTAAAAAAAAAAAGGATAAAATGTTGGAGAAATATATTCACACTGATTCACTCCTAGTCTTATTTCTTTTTGCTTACAAGCCTCTAATTTACTCAAAGAATTCTTGGTCAGCATCACACCGATGCATAGAATCCAACAATTTACTAATTTTGAAAGGTACTCACCTTCTCAATCAGTTGTCACCGAATTTTGACTATAACTCAAAAAAAATATTTATTTTACCTATTCCTTGAAATTTTAAAATATATATAATATTATATATGAATAATGTTAAATATCTCTAAGTTATATTTTAATTATATTCTTAATATGATGTGTTACTATATGTTATTTTTAAAAATCACATCATGTGAAGCCTAAAAGTATTACATAATGATTCTCAAAAACATTATTTAGTGACACATCTCTTTAAAAATATAATTAAAGATATAAATATAATCTCTAATTATATATAATTAAACTATACATTTAATAATAAAATTATGGTTAATGATATGCTTGGCTAATAAGTAATTAAGTATAACTTTACCATATATGATATGCAACTGCAAGAACTAACTACTAGGTATTTTTAAGTAGGCCAGATATATTATATGTTAATGCATTTTTTTAATAACATTTTGTTACACATGCCATGTTATATTACAAAAAATAAGTTATATTACATATAACAGAATATTATTAAATAAACAGACTACTAGGCACTGAAGTATTTTTTAGTAGGCCAGATACACTACGTGTTAATGCGTTTTTTTAATAACATTTTGTCACATATACTATGTGATATTAAAAAAAAATTAGTTATATTACGCATAACAGAATATTATTAAATAAACAGACTACTAGGCACCAAGGTATTTTTAAGTAGGTCATGTACACTACGTGTTAATACGTTTTTTTAATAACATTCTGTCACATATGATATGTTATATTAAAAAAATAAGTTATATTACACATAACAGAACATTATTAAATAAATAGATTACTAGGCATCGAGGTATTTTTAAGTAGGTTAGATACACTACGTGTTAATGCGTTTTTTTAATAACATTCTGTCATATATGTTATATCATATTAAAAAAATAAATTATATTACACATAAAAAAAAATACTATTAAATAAACGCATTATCACTTTACTATTATCAGACTCATTTATAAAAATTTCACAGCACTTAAAAAAGAAAAAAAAAAATCAACACTTTATAATATAATATCTTCTTCTTTTTTTCTTGACTCTCAATTAAATTTTATAATCCAAAATTTCATGAATAATTTTGTTTTATTCGACGCGTGCAGAGGTTTAAGATCTCTTCGTTCCGGTGTTTCAGGGAAAGGTCAAGCTGGTCACGTGAAACCCCCGTGTTGGACACGACCGCATGTCGGCATTTCCTCGTCCCCACCCACATCCATCCATCCATGTTCTGCAAGCCGCAGCTGTCGCTTCATCCAATTAGTTTACACTTCAACTTCCTCTTCAAAAATTCCTAATTAAAAATGGACTAACATTTAGATGATTTGAATTATGAACCTTTTCTTTTTTAATTATGTTCTGAATATTGACAATTTAATTTAGATTAAATTATTTGATTAGATTTTATTAAGCTTTTCTACTTACTATCTACCAATATTCTTGAATATTTATATTTATTTTACATAATTTTGCATCTTGATAATTGTACTTGTCTCTAAATATGTTCATTTTTGTTAAAATATTACATATTTAAGTGATTTCTAACCTCTTAAATTTTTAAATTAGGTAGTAATTAATGTTGATAGATTTAAGTGGTTAGGTCACCGGGACTTATCTCTCTAACTCACAAATTGGAACCCCTCAACAGTACATTGAGATTATTCCAATAAAATCTCAAAGCGGAAGAAAATAAAGACATGTGAAAAGCTGTATTGACATTAGGGATGTCAATTTGTGTTATCATGTCGTATTCGGATCGTGTCAAGGCATACATATTCAAAAATATGTATAAACTCAAACCCGACACTATTAACTAATCGTGTCAAGTTTCGAAACTCAAACTCAACCCATTTATTAAACAGGTTACACGTGTCAACACACTTAACCCGTTTATTTTAATTTTTTTATTTTTTAAATAAAAAATTTATTTATCTTTTAATATGTATAAATAATTTTCAAGTTTAGTAACTTTGAATAGGGGCGAAATCAAAGTAGAAACCTCTTTTATAAATAAAAACTCTTAAAATCTTGATAAATATTTGATGTGAGATGAATTACCTTAACTCATAATATATTTTGTAATTAAACGTATTAAGTCGTATTAAACGGGTTAACATTAGTAAAACCCAAACCCGACATGTTTATTAATCGTGTTATACGTGTCAACCCGTTTATGACCTAAATTCATTTATGCTAAACTTAAACCCGTTAACTTCGTGTCGTATTCGAGTCATGTTGTTGTATCGTGTTAAAAACTAACACTCCTAATTGACATAGTTTGATATGTACAAACTGACTTAAAACACCCTACATTATTAAAAATAAAAAATAAAAAACCTCTTGCGATAGGAGGGACAATAATGTAAAAATTGAAATTTAAAAAGACTATTATAGAATATTAAAAGTTTTGGGGGATCATTCTTAAATTTTAAAAAGTTTTCATACTGAGAAATTTTTAAAAGTTTGAGGAGTCCAAGCCCCTTTTGTGTTCATCAATAACGGTTAACATGAGTCAAATGGTCAAGAAGTTATTTCATAAATCTATCACTTGCATATAATAATTTTAATATTATAATAAATTATATATATTTTCATAAAATATTAAAATTATAGACACTAATATGTGCGGACTCACTTCAATAATTATTATTGCTGGATGATGTAACTTATTTGTGAGTATAAAATCTAATCAAATAGAATAAAGTATAGTAAAAACTAATTGAGACTTGTCTTATTCGAATTGAAGGTCACGGATAAGTCTCTTTTGTGACGGACTGACCTTGCCTCGCTCGAATTCACTTAGTTTTCGCTTTTAAAATAAAAACTCAATTTTCAAGATTACTTATTGTAATTGAGGATTCAATTCTTAGGGTGGACAAAGAAAATTTTTTAGAGTATATCAGTTTGATTTTCAATTGTATTTTTATAATTAAGAATTGTGTTTGAGTTTTTTATTTAAATTTTAAAAAAAAATTATGATAAATGATGTCATTTAATAAATTAATATGATGTATCTAACATTGTTGTGTTAGATATAGAACAAGAAAAAATCACCAAAAATAATTTAATTGTATACGATGAAGACTTGTACTCTAAAGATCAGCAATGACACTAAGACATGGAATATCAGAATAAATATATATTTATTTATTTATTTTGTCAAATAAATAGTATTTCACTTTTATCAAATTAATTTATTTTATGTCAATGAGTTAAATTGAAAATTTTATATGGTATAAACTCGATTGAATTTGAAATTTTTAGATTAACGAGTTTTTTTTTTTAATTCAGTCGTCACCTAAGCTCATATATATATATATATATATAGATAGAGAGAGAGAGAGAGAGAGAGAGAGAGAGAGAAATTGATGAATGATTAAGTGCATAATGAAATGAGAAGTAGGATGACTTTAAAATCCCTTGATGTCTCCGCTGCAAGGGCCAAGGCCCAAGACCATTTCCTCTAATGAAGGTTAAACTTGAATATTATATATATATATATATATATGCATGACATTCGGAATCTTAAAAGGCAGCCAATTTGGATTACAACTTACAAAAATAGAGCAAAACGTCATAGCTAGCCTTCCACTTTCAGCTAAAACTGTAGTCCCAACTTGCTTGCCAACTTGCAATGAAAATTTAACAAATGAAAGACTATGAGACCCCACTTCTCCCAACTCTCACTCAGTCCAATCTTGAGTGGACCCAAAACTGTAATTACCCTAAAGAAATGAGCAAATCGTACTGAGACAGGCATTTAATACCAGGTTTTGTGGGTGGTGGGGTGGGGTGGGGTGGGTTGGGATAAATGATATAGAGATCCTCACGTCTCTTTCTTTTTCTTTCATTCACACTCGTACGTATGGAAGGAAGAATGCTTGGGCATTTTTCTTTCTAACACTTAAAACTATTATATTATATGAAATTTAATGGAATAAAACGTGTGCATTTTTCCACACGATGTTAGTATTAGCAGATTCAGAAATTACGGTTAAGAGGAGATCAAATTATAAACTTCAAGATTTAGAAAAACTTTTATGTATATATAAAAGAAATTAGTAAGTCAAGTCATAATTTTAAAAAAATATTTTACCAAAATAAGAAAAAAAAATACAATTTCCAAACTTTGGAGGGCCATGGCCCTCCCTTAGTCCCCTCCCCTTCCCTTTGCCTCTGGAGTGTTAGGTAATGGTCGGCCTAAACATGGAGTAGTTTAGTGACATTATATATTTATTTTTAGAAAGAAAAGTAAAATTAAAGTCCTCGCATACGTTAAAAAATGAGGGATAGTAGAGATTAAAATTAAGACCTTGGTTCTATTAATGGTATAAGTACCCATTTCTTACATAGTTGGTATTGGTGTTGTTGTTGGTGTTAGTGTGTGATGCTGCACTTTTTGGCCCACATGTGATCCAAGCTCGGCTCCTTATGAAATACTCAAAACAGAAGATTAGAGGACCACCGGGTTGGCTCCGGCGGTAGCCGCTCCGATACTTAAGTTAATAAACTGAATTGAAAGACTGTAATGAAAGTCAAATAATGAGTATGAAAATAAAGCGTACCTCTAGGGTTTAATTTATAGGCAGTGACTTTCCCAAGTTGACTAGGATTTGGAGCCATGAATATAGGGATTGGATCGTTGGAGATATCAGTTACCTTGTTGAATATGGCAACAGAGTGTGGCAGTTTCCTTGTTGGAGATTGTTTCCTTATTTCCTGCTCGGTGCACATTGAGGCGGTGATGAGGTCTGATCATCGATGTGTCGTATTAAAGGCTTGCGTTCATACATGTTAGCTTTGCAGGAGAGCAGTCCTGCTCTGATGATATGAGCTCAGTCCCTGTGGGTCTTGCCCTTGAAAGACCGAGGATGAGCTATATGACCGAGCATGAGCTATATGGCCGAGCATGAGTTATATGACCGAGCATGAGCTGAATGACTGAGCACGAGGTGAATGACCGAGCATGAGCTAAATGATTGAGCATAAGCTGACCTGTAGTTACACGTGTCAAGTACTGGTTGGTGTGTCACATTGTGGTATATCAGTGTGGGTTCAATTTTTCACACTAGTAGTAATTAAGTTCTCCTTCATTGTATTAAAAAAAATAGAGGTTAAAACCATCATCCTAATAATTGATTAAGATTTTTTTAAAAAAAAAAATGTGTTAAGTAACGGGTTGTTTGAAGACCTTTTTTTAAAAAAAGAATGATAGTATCAATCGCGAATGTTAAAACTTGCGATTTAATAAGAGTGTGAATTACACGTGAGCGCGTAATGCATACTCCTATCAGATTGTAAGTAATAATCACTCGTGATTGATGTTAGCATTCCTCACTACAAAAATTCATTTGCGAAGCCCATAGCATAAACCACTCATGTCAATATTTGTAGATGAAATGTGTGATTGTTCTTATAAATTATAAAAATATATATTCTTAATTTTCATGTCTACCCTCGTGTGTTTGTACACATGAAACAACATATATTATAATATTATATATATATTAAATTTAAAAATATGTATTATTATTAAAATTGATTTTTTATAATATATAAAGTATTATATGTTGTGGTTATAAGATTACAAAACTTTTTACTAAATAAAAGATAAAAAAAAAAAATTCGTAGCTCCTAATCACTTTGAATTAAATTGTTACAAGTACCCACCTTTTTTTTATTGTTCAGTTCGTATTTTTTAGAATTTGAAGGTCTCAAAAGATACTAATACTCAGTAAGATACCAACACACGTTGAAGGATATTAGTATGTATTATATATAATTATGGTCAAAAACATATATAGTAACATCGGGGCAGGCATTATAAAAAAAAACTAAAAATTTAACCAATGTGAACATTACCTCTTATTCCTTAAATGTGATAGGCCTGCATCTGCAACCAGAAGCTTGGAATTGCTACTTTTTTCCTCGTCTGGAATAGGAATTATGAATGTTGGCCCGCTAATCCCTCTATTTATATATATATTGCACCCAACTTCCCATGATCCATCCCATTCAGGAGTCATTGGTTTGTAACCCATTTATTTATGCAGTTGTCCTCTTATATTGATTCTCTTTATGCTCAGTATCAAATATTTTTTAAAAAAAAATATTAAAAAATACACAATTTTGTATTGATAATTTTTTTTCAAAAGGAAATAATTCTTTGGATCAGTAGATATAAAGTCATATTGAGTTGTGTGAATTAATTATTATTAGTCTTAAAATAAAAAGTTAAGAAGTCTCGCAAGAATGAGTAAGTTTAAAAAGGTGTACAATTTAAGCTAATGTTTTTATATATATTATGCATTACACATAAGTACGTGATTTTAGGATTGTGTTTAAGTTTATATACGATCTTTACATTGATTAAAATAATTTTAAATATGATTTAGTTTTGATTATAAGATAAATATATTTATGAGAATTATCAAGAAGTATGTTTCTAAATTTATTTATATAGTTTTAAGTCGCATACGGGACAAACAGTAGGTTTCTCGATCGAAAACAGCTTGTCCAGTGATTTATATAGTTTTATGTCTCATTAAGGAACGTACCTTAACTTCTTGAAACATAGAGATATATTAAATGATTTTTAGTTTCAATTTTTATTCATATAGTCAATTTTTCTATAAGGTATGAATATTTTGTTAGTATCATGTAGTACACGTAAGTTCATATACCAAGCTAGGCATGTAGTTTCATTGCACAAGTAGGTGTATACTGTTGCGATAATGGATATGAGAATAGTGGACGATGTTGTAGTTATAAAAGACTAATTAAAAAGAAGTAGACATTGAGAAGAAAATTCAGCAATTAGAATAACGATAATCCACTGGTTTAGGGATGACAATTTGCACTGCCCCATCCCTAATGGAGCAGGTATGAGGTGCTCATAAACGGGATCGGGGTCGGATTCGAAGTGTGACTTTTAAAACCTCATCGGGTTAGGGGTAGGATCGGGGGATGGTCACCCCACTCCGACCCCCCTCGTTTATATATTAAGCTTTTTATTTATTCTTATATACACTATATTTACCAATAAACAACACTATATAAAATTAGTTTTAAAGTTTTTCATATCACACTCATATATTTTGTTTCTTGTATTAGTTATTTTGACAAAAAAAATAATTAATTTACTTATCAAAATAAATGTTTTAACTTACTTAAAAAATATATATATATATATATATCGGGGTTCAGGACGGGGTGGGGTGAAGTCAGGGAATATAAATTGGATCGGGGTCGGGGTCGGGGTCGGGGTAGACCTCTAAACGGGGCAGGGGCAAGATCAGGAACGGAGAATATCAACGGAATCGGGATTAAGAAAGTGTCACTCCGCCCCAAACTCGTCCAGTTGTCATTCCTACACTAGTTCTTGACAAGTTAATTGTTTGAAATTTATTTTTATGTACTTATAATGTGTTCATTATTGATTAGTGAGTCGTTTACAACTGGTGTATTTTATTTTCCATGAACATTTTTCACATAAAATTTTCGTGTCTCTTATTTATATTATTTACATACTTAATTATCATTATAATAAACTAAATATATGCATGAAATTAAAATATTTGTAATCTCACAAGCGAATTTCTTTGATAAAAATTTATCTTAATTAAATCTAAAAAAAGTTATTAAATTTTTATTTTTTATTAATTAAATTAATGTTTTAATTAATTAAGTTCTAATATAAACCTTTCCACACTATTGGCACAAAGTTTCTATCATTAGTTTTTATATGATATCATAATTTGAATATTTCACAAAAATCCCTCTAATTTTTACATGGAAAAATAAGTGGTTGACATATTATATCATGTAAGCGTCTTAAGTCCATCGTACAACCCACTTGCTTCTAGAATTGTGGGAAATTAATGAATGTGATGTGCCCAAGACTATAAGAAAGTCAGAAATCTTTTTATAATTCCATCTTATTTGGGTAATATTATGGTCTTAAGTAAGCTCCTCAAATTTGGTTTGTCAAGTTCAGTTATTGAGAACTTTGGCTTCAGCTCGAGCCCTCATGATTCGGCTCTCTTTGTATGCAAATTTACACATGACTATATTATTCTCTTTTTTATTACTGGGAATGATATTACTTAGTATTTCTATTCTCGAACAATTTCTTAACCAGCATTTTGAGATAAAACATTTTAGACCTTTTAGTTATTTTCTAGTTCTTGAGATCTCTTTTGCTTTTAATAGGTATTATTTATCTTAGGCCAAGTATATCTCTAATATTTACTCGTACCAAACTCACTAATAGCAAGATTGCTTCCACTCTCTCGAGTCAAATATTAGAGTCGCACCTCTAGATGGTGATGTCACCTTGTATCAATAGTTAGTTAAGAGTTTTGTCTATCTCACGTATCAACAGCTAGTTAGGGGTCTTGTCTATCTCACAATTACTCGACCTAGCATTACTTGTGCACTTCATCTGGTGAGTCAATTCTTGGTCCTATCTAACCCTCGTTCCACCCATTATGCTACAGATTTTTGTATCCTTCGTTATGTCAACGAAATTTTGTATCATGGTCTTCACTTCTCTCTTAATTTACGCACCTATTTTGATGCTGACTGGACAGGTGATCTTACTAATCGACGTTATACTATCTGATTCTACTTCCATTTTGGAGATTTCCTTATTTCTTAGCGTAGCTTGAAGCAAACTGTCATCATTAGATTTAACATTAAAGTTGAATATTACGCTCTAGTTGATGTCGCTCAAGAGCTCCAATCCTTTGGCTTCGCTAGTTATTTTAGGATATAGGTGTGACTCATACAACTAGGATTGTTCTTCATTATGACAATAAGATTGTTGTTCAAATTACTCACAATGACATCTTTCATGAAGGCATCAAACATATTGAAATCAATTAATTGTCATTTTTGTGTTTATATGTTCTTCTACAGCTATTCATCACCCGATTAGACTACAGATATTTTCACTAATGTTAATTCACCTAATCATTTTCAACACCTGCTTTCTAAAATTAAGTCGTGCCTAATCTTCTACTTTGAGTTTGAAGGTGGAGTTATACATATCAATGTAATATTCCAACGAACATCTTTTATTCCTCTTCCTTTGTAAAATCCTTTGTAGAGTACTCTAATTTTCCTATGGCAAAGTTTAAGGCATGTACGTCTATATATATCTAGGTAAAATTTTACTCTTTTTCATCGTTGTACTGAAAAAAAAAAAAAAAAGTCTAATTTCATATTTTTTTTTCTCTCTTTTTATTCATCTCTGACAGTAGACAGAAATAAAATCAAGACCCTGATTTCATGGATTATTCGTTGAAATTATGGTGAAGTAGTGACACATGAGAAAATACAAACATATATGGCTATAGATACGGAAATAATGAAGCTACTGCTGGTGTCCATATCAATGACAGATACAGGTGGGTGGAAGATAAGATATTCATGAACAATAATGTTAGACTGACTTAAAAATTTTATCAAAAGTGTTTAACTTCATAAGTAGGCAGTATTGTATTAGTCGAATATCACATTAATGTCATATCATGATGTGATATTTAGTCAATATAATACTGCTAACTCATGAAGATAAACGTTTTTAGTAAAATATAAAAGTAAAGCTAACATTACTCGTTAGTGAAACCAAAAATTAGGGAAGAAGGTTCCGTAGGGTCCTTTGCAAATGCGGCGCCACGCAACATTGCAGTACTAACCCCCATTTCACTATTTTAAACTATGATACATGCATCTACATATACACGCATTATTTGTGTAAATGTGAGTGCGTATATATTTATTGTCGTGGGCACCCAATATGTCCTGGTGGATGGCCACCACCAACACCCTCAAAGATAGAAGGCCCCAAGTGGGGGAAGAGTTAGTCAAGCATATATATATATATATATATATAAAGAATACCCTACTCTTCCCTACGATTGGCTGAAAGAGACTCGAGAAACTGCAAACTTTCTAGGACCCACCAATAGATTCCTTCAATTTCATCATCTTTGCACTCTTTCCACCCTCCAAAAGCCAGCCTCTCTCTCCCTCTCGCTAAAACAAGCTGGTCTGTGACTTCTGTCTGCCGAAAGGTGCTAAAACAACTGCATTTATGTAAGGGAAGAACACCAACTGTTTTTTAAAACATTTAAAGTATTTTGATTCTGGATAACTATATATTCGGAGAGAACTTAAGAGCAATCCTATGCTGCATGTTTTTTTTTTGTTTTTTCCTTCATGACGTGGCTTCCAATTGGACTGCATTTTTGAGCAAAGGTTGCTTCAATGCTTTACATCAATTTAAAAAGAGAGAAGAAGAATATGAGTCAAATATTGTACTAGTTAATTACATTAAATCTCTGTTTGGTTAAACAGTTTAAAATTATTATTTTTGAATTAAATATTTAGTTAAATTGAAAAATGTTACACTTTAATCCAAATTATAATTAATAGAAAATTGTGTTTAATAAATGCGTTCAATCTCTGTTTGGTTAAACAGTATAAAATTATTATTTTTGAATTAAATATTTAGTTAAATTGAAAAATGTTACACTTTAATCCAAATTATAATTAATAGAAAATTGTGTTTAATAAATGCGTTCAAATAATTTTAAAATTAATCAAGTACAATTAAGAAATTCAAAATACATCAGTTCAAAGCCAGAACCGTCTTTTTATTTCCTATGATATTTACAAAAGCAAAATTAATGTGGTTACCGAAAAAAACGGAACATGATAAAAACTAAAACATTGACTCATATCATCAACATGAATTTTATCTAAATCAAAAATTTAATAAGCTCCAAAAAAAGAGAATTGAAGGTTTTGTCATACGAGTTCAATGTAATCTAAAAGCTTTTTTTAGAAAAAAAAAAAATTAGGTATAATCCGGGTTGTTTAGATATTTGTTGTATCTAAATTCTTCCACACATTTCCTTTGTATAATTCAAAAATGCAATCTTAATTGAGCCATAGCATACGTAGATGGATCGTTTTTTTTTTTTTTTTTTTTTTTTATCTTTTTATATACTATTACGTCTCAAATTTTTTACTAAATTTATATTTCAAATAATGTTACTTGAATTTTTTTTCCCTCTGAATTTTTTCCTATCAGTATTAATGAATTGGAAGAATTAAATTAAGCAATTTTAGAAAATTAACACTAATAAAAAAAAATTGGTTCTAGTTTGGTAAGTTACCCCAACATGGTTTAAAAAGTGGATTAGTTTAGGTTAAGGAATAGTTAGGACTCAATTTCCAATGAAACAATATTCACTATCTTTGATGTAGAACAGATTGAAGAAGAATTCCTAGTGCAGCAGTGTAATACCTCGACCCAAAGATATCGGATCATATGGCACGCATTACGAGATTATGAAAAATTAGTGTAAGGATTTTTACACAAGAGAATAATTAATTAACTTAATATAATTAATTAATTATTAGTTATAATTAATAGAAAATATGATGTCACACACATACACACATTAAAGGTGTATTGTGTATGAATACATGGCCAAGTATGTATATGTGTAAGTATATACATGGATGTATATAAGCATAATTAAATATATCTATAAATAGTATATAAAAACATGCAAATATCTAATGTGTAAAAGTGTGTGTGTGTGTCTCCAAGTGTGTTGGTGTGTGTGAGTTATATTATATGTATGTATGTGTATATATATATATATATATATATATATATATATATATATACTAAACACCACACACACACACACACGGCCAATTGATGGCCTGCCCCAAAACAGTGACTGAGGACACTCATTAGAGATGTTGCAGCAAGCAAAGGGTGAGCTAGTGGTTGGGGCAATCAGATTTTGCAATGATCAAGTGTATACCTATATACATATTGTATGCACACACCCACACCCACACGAGAATTCAGTCACACAGAGAAAGAGTTCTGAGAAGAAGAAGGGAGAAAATCAAAAGTAGAAGGGAGAGAGAGACCACTGTAACAGGTAAATCCAAGTTTTTCATGTTTTTCTCTCTCTAGAAACTTTCTTACGTATGGACTATCTTAAGCATTGATTGTGTATATATGATAGTTAGAACATGTTTAAACAAGAACAAGCATGAAATTGGAATCTGAAAACAATCAAAAACATCAAACCTAGGAAGGCAGCCATTAGAGGACCTTGCTTAAGCAAGTCTGAACCTATGGCAACCAAACCAAGTTTGGTGTAATGAGACTTCAAGTAGACCTTATGAGTGTTCCAAAAACCTATGACCGCGATCAAAAATCAAAAGAAATGACTCCTATAACACGAGCTGCATGGTTTTGGTTTTGAAAATCAAACTCTGAAACTCACACCAAAACTAGGTTTAAAGAATGGAGAATGAAACCTTATGGAAAATGGATCACAACAGAACAAACCTCAATGATTTTGGCTCAAAAATGAGCATATACGAACGAGTTGCAGGTTCGGTTATCAACCCTCTGCCCAAACTCATGAGACCAATTTGAACACCAAGATGAATGCCAAAACCCTCCATGATGTCCCAGAAACTGATTTGGATTAAAAACAGAAAGATTTGGTTGAGTCAAACTT
Source organism: Nyssa sinensis (assembly GCA_008638375.1). NCBI lineage: Eukaryota > Viridiplantae > Streptophyta > Magnoliopsida > Cornales > Nyssaceae > Nyssa > Nyssa sinensis. The sequence goes on along the minus strand of CM018043.1, from coordinate 50,414,807 downwards.
CACGAAATTGAAGAGGAAGAAAACTTGTAATTAGGGCAACAGTGTTGGGTCGGAGGGGAAGACGACAATGAGTCGACTCAACTCATTTAAAACGGGCAGGGGCGACTCGGACACGTGGTAGCGTTTAAAGTTGCCACCGAATAAATGAAACTGCATCATTTTGCTTAAGGGTTTTTAAATCCCTGATTCTACCTGTCTAGTTACGCGTTTAAAAGCCAATTTAATAAACTGAACGCGACAGGGATAGCCTATCCACGTTTGAAGCCCTCATCCGTCATTTGTTTCAAAGAAAATCAGGAAAAAAAAAATGAGGAACCGCAATTCCTGGGATTCGAACCCCTAACCCCACGTGCCTAAACCCCCTCCCTTTCCACTCGGCCACGTGCACGCATGTGAGACATATGTGACAATATATATATATATATATATATATTATATTTAATAAAACCAGAAAATAAAAAGGTGCACACGCACCTATAGAGACTAGAACGCAGTATCTTTTAGAGGGGAGGTGACAAGTTGGCCAGCGTGCCACCCATTTCACATCCGACCTGTTATGCAATTAAAATGTATATATATAATACTAAAATGATTTAATTAAATTAATTAATTAAAATAAATAATGACGAAATGGCCCGTTGTTCAAAATTAACAAGTTATTAGTGTATTCTTACTATTTCGGACCTTCTGAGTCCAATGGTGAAGTCCACTGTCATGAGACTGAGAACCCGAAAAATTAAAGACCTGTAAAAGTACTAAAATGACCAAAATGCCCCTATTGCTACCGAACCCAAACGGAGTTCTGCGAAAGCCTAAATTGACTTTCTTCGACGTTTCGAACTCAATGGTAGAGTTTATTCGACCAAAAGAAGTGTCTAAAATAAAGAGACATAAAATTTGATGAATAGCATCAGTCGGGTGGCTCTAAACTAGAACATTGCCGAGGTACTAAACTAAGGCTCGTATTTCGAGATAAAATACGGAAAGACTCGACACGTAAACATATGAAGTAATTAAATCAAACTTAAAGTTAATGGAGCTACCAGAAGAGTATAGTTTAAATGAAAGTTAATTTCTAACACGTCAAATTATGTTATAGGTTAGGGCTCAAGTAATCAGTATGGATAAAACACAAGCAGCTTTTATGAAAGATTTATTATGGCAACAAAAGGTGATTGCCTGAAAAATCCGGATCGCTAAGACATGTGAAATCGTTTCAGTTAGGCCGTTCATGTATAGAACCCCAACTAAGGCATAACTTGCCGAAGCGAAAATTAAGGAACAAGAAAATACTGAAACCTTGAGTGAATGGCTTCGGAGGTAATATTTATTTACCATTAAAGTATGTAAAGAAATTAGATATGTGGTACAATAATAATTAGGCTGATTTTTTTTAGTTAGGCCTACACGATCCAAGGATAGATTTAAATCACAAGTTGATTTGAATGTATATGAAATTTATGAGATTCCCCTCAACTATTTTAGGTTAAGAAAAGGGAAAGGCAAAGGGAAGGCACCTCAGCAGCGCCAACCCAGACGTATAAGATGAGTAACCCTGTATTTGAAGTGGAGATTTAACTCCATATATTTGAAGAAGTTTTTAAGTTCAAGTTATGTGAAGCATTTGAATATCAAATTCAGTCTTTATATGATTGTTGTTTTAAAATATTCTGTTATGACATGCTCCGTAAATGTTTTTATACATTTCCTTTCTTAGAAATATTGAGCGTGTCTCAGTAAAATGCAAATTTCCTTAAATATTCTGAATTTGATTATTCCAAACATTTGAAGTCCTATTGCAAAAGTTATATATTTCATGTTTTAAATACTCATGAAAAGTATCTATTGAAGAAGCTATGTGATAAAGGTTTTATAAGATAAATGGTACTTAAGTACCACATGCGATGTTGAAATCCTTTGAGATTCAGCTATGACACGAAGAAATGCCTGATAGCAGGATCTAATCCCCCTGGCAAATGAGATATCTCCATTGTAGCATTGCAGTAAAACGAGAGTCTGGTTCGAAATAGATTCCACCTAATTAAAGAGAAAATATGACAAACGCTTTTAAAATGGAAGCAGGTTTTTACCCCCATTTTTATCATGCATGTTTATATGTTTTTGAAGTGCATATACTCTACTTGAAGAAATGTATGTTTAGCTTGAATACTTTAAATGTTTCAAAGCTATCTATTTTAAGAATTCATATATTCTGTGTTCTAAACGTACGAGCAATTGGTAGTGTGTATTTTATAAACTCTCATGTGCTAAACCACTACCAATTGAAAACCCCATGACGAATGCATGAATTACTCACAAGCTTAGATTAGCTTACCCTGATTTTTATCCGTCCCCCTTTCAGGTGATCAACAGCAGTTCTGATTTTTTATGGTGATGATGATAAGCCTACCTATTTTGGAAGAAGCGTTAGGCAACTAATCACAGGACTAGCAGCTCTCTTGTGGAACACTATAGACTTTAATAGTAGCATTCGTATTAGGAAGTAGTAAACTGTTATGTATTAAGCCCCGTGGGGCAGTTAAACATGTATTAATTATAAAGCCTTTAAGTTTTTAATTATACTCTGAATGTATAATCGTGTATACCGCAATATAAAGAGCGGCAGTACCGGACGGATGTGCAAATTTTAAAATGAGAAAAGAAAAGAAAAAGTTTTTCACCCTTCCGCAAACCACATGACGCACATCTATTCGATACCGCTGCTTATGTGAGCCTTGCCCTAAGGCCCTCTGGCCGAAGGGTGGCAGTCCCAACACGAGATCCGCACAAGGTAGATTTCAGGTCGTGACAAGCAAAATTTTTAGCACGGGATTACGTGTAATGTCAACGTGATCAGAATTGCGTGAAATTCGGTGGGTGGCTTGGAATCGATGTGCTGATCAATACTCATAGCTTCGCAATGACTTATGCCATTTTTCGGACAAATTCCTTCGTTTTGGACTTCAGAAGCGATTTTTCATATTTTTTACTATTTATGGTAATAATGCACTACTTAATTGTGGGTAACTACAGTTGACGTTTGAAGTTGTCCTTTTGGCAGATTACTGTTTAGGTTTCGGGTTTTTGATTTATGCTTTTAATTAAAATATTTCTATTTTTAGAATTTTTCGTATTTTTTCTTATTTTAATTAATTATTGTTTTCCTAGTCCTAGTCGAATTAGGGTTTGCTGCCTATATAAAGGTTGTTTTTTTCATTGTAAGATTAACTTTTGATTCAATAAAAATATTTTCTTTCTGAAATCTTATTCTCTGTACTCGTGAATTCGAGTGTGTTACATTTGTTTGTAGATTCGAACGATTTTTTAAGAAACAGGAAGTGTCCTATTTCTTCACAAGCTTCTGCTACGTCAATCTTTCACTCCCCCTTTTCCTCTTTACATTCCATTTTATCAACAAACACCACGTTTCCATGAAAAGAAATGGAAAGAAACAGAAAGTAATTGATTTATTCTAATTCTCTTTATTAGACATCAAAAAGCAAGCAAGCAAGCAAGACTTTTCCAAGAACGGGAGAGAGAGAGAGAGAGAGAGAGAGAGAGTACAAAAAGAAAAGATCATCGGAGAACTTTCATTTCTCCCTGTTTGTCGAAACCCAAACAGAGAAATCTTGTGGCGGTGATTTAGAAAAACTCAATGGAATTCAATTCCCAGGGAAAACCCCTTCCCAAGATTAGAGATTATAAAGAAGAATATTGCACCAAACTAATTGAACAAGTTGAGAAATTTCGCTTCTCCTCTTCCTTCATCTCCAAAACCGCTTTCGAAGCACTTATTGTAATTGAGGATTCAATTCTTAGGGTGGACAAAGAAAATCTTTTAGATAAAGAATGATAAAATTAAGAATAAATTATTTTATGAGACACAGGAGATAATTCTTTTTAGAGAGGAAAATATTTGGTATATAGTTTGATTTATCAGATAATGTGCCAATAGTATTTTTATGATTAAGAATTGTGTTTGAGTTTTTTTATTTAAATTTAAAAAGAAAAAATTATGATAAATAATGTCATTCAATAAATTAATATGATGTATCTAACGTTACTGATACGTCATAAAAACACTCTACTTAACTCAGATAACTTAAACACGTTCCGAAAAGCTAGTTTTTCTTACATATTATGGGAAAACCTCGGTATACCGATCTCGGAACAATTGAATAAATCGACAAAAAGAATGACGAAAGTCTCATGATTATACTGCAATAGCCTGACAGGCGGTGAGCCCTAGTCCTGTCAAAAGGAGCTACAGGCTTGGAAAACCATTCCTGCACGTACACGTGTAAAGGGAGCCATAAATTATATGAAAGGGATGTCCGCCGCTTGTCAGACAAGTTAAACCGCCTCCTCAACACTATAAACAAGGAAAAGTAAGTATGAAAGAGAGGTATCTGCATCTAAATTACATTTTGAGAAAAGGGCTAAACCTTTGATAAAACAGAAGAATACTAACTTAACCATCGGAGAGGTTACCACCGGAACCTTTCCCGGTGGCTTTTTACAAATCATCTCTTTTCAGGTTCACGACGACGGATTATTCCATGACGAGCCAAAATTAGCTGCATCAGCTTGGCGCCGTCTGTGGGAACGTTTAAACGTTCTTCTATATCTCGTTTTCTCCGTTTAAAAGTATTTGGTTGTCATGGCCTCCAACCGTCGCTCTGCACCACTATCAGCTCAACAGTTAGCTCAGGATGAAGAAGTTGCGACTTCTGATCCTGTGTAGCAACAACTGGATCAAATTCGAGCTCAGATGCAGAAACAATCTGATCAAACCCAGGCTCAGCTCTTAGCCATATCTCAAATCTTGGCCTCTTTGACACAAAATCCATCGGTTCTCCCTCACTCTGGAGTTCCTGAAAGTGGATATCCATTAGTGTATCCTCCGCAACGGAGGCAATATAAGGAGGGTGGCCCTAGCGCTCGTCCCTTTTCTCCCCAGGGTGTAACTCCAGTTCGATATGACGTTCCAGGGAGTGTACCCAACATGCAACCTAACAATGTTATTTATAGCAGGGGCCATGTTGTTAGCCCTGCGAATTCTGGTGCTAACTTGGTGCAATCCGGACCACCATTTCAACCGGCACCTGCGTCCAATCAAAGACAGCCCGAGCATGCAATCCCCAGTCAGAACAATCCTCAACCTACTGGGCTTGAGGTTGGTATACCAGGATTTCAGCACTCTGCCCCATCCAGAGTACCACTACAATCAGAAGAAGTGGCAGACTCCATAGGACAAGCAGTTCCTGCTCGAGAAGGACTTCCACCTCCTCAACAGGACGAAATAGCAAAGCTTCTCGAAAGATTTACGACTCCGTTTACCCCAGCTATATTGGCCGAGGAGCGTCCTCGTAAGTTCATTGTCCCAAAATTCACCCCGTATGAAGGATTGGATGATCCTGGCGATCATCTTTCAAATTACCAGCATACCATGGCCCTTCATGGCGCCACTGACGCATTTCTATGTCGCACCTTTGTGACGAGTCTCAAAGGGGCAGCCCTTCGATGGTTCCATAATCTCCCCCCAAATTCAATCCCCAACTTTTACGAGCTCAGCAGGCGCTTCCTTGATCGCTTTCTAACCAGCAGGCGGCTCAAAAAGGGACCGGAATTTCTCTTGTCCATAAAACAACGAAAGGGAGAATCCCTCAGGGATTATATCGCTCGCTTTAATGCCGAGCTGACCGAGATCACTGATTGTAGCGCAGCCTTCTTGGTGGCGGCCTTACATGCTGGACTCTGGCCAGGACGTTTTCATGATTCCCTGACAAAAAATCCTCCTGTTGATATGGCATCATTGATGGAAAGGGCGAGAAAACACATCAACTTGAAAGACACCAGAACATCCCTTCGTCTTGCCAAAGAACAAGTACAAAATGAAGGGAAGTCACAAATGCAGAATACTGGCAATACCAGCAAACGGCAAAGAAGTCCTGAGACGAAAACATCCCGAGGTCAAAATCAGACAACATCGGGACGTTTCAGATCATATGCACCTCTGAGTGTGCCATTGCCTCCCTTGACTACTTCCATATCTGAGATCTATAATCAGGTCAAGACACATGAAACTTTTAAGCGTCCAGATCCATTATATGCTGATCCGGACCACCGAGATCGTAGTAAGTATTGTGAATTTCACCGAGATCACAGACATACTACGGAAACATGCCGACATCTTCAACAGGAGATTGAGCAGCTAATTCGGAGGGGACGACTGAAAGAATTCGTTCAACGGGAATCTGGACCAAATAATCAGACCCAGAAACCCCAACAACCTCGGCAGGAGCCTAAGCCTCAGCCACCAAGACAAGATCAGGGGTCCACTCTTGGGACGAATCAGCCATCACAAGCCAATACTCATGTTATCCTCGTCCTCCATGCCACTAATTCTCTCTCTGGCACTTCAAATCGGGCGAGGAAGCGCTATACGCGAGAAGTAAAAATGGCACCAATTCCGGTTCAAATCATGACTCTGGAGAAAAGCTGAAACCCTCACCACAAATCCAATTCTTCGAACTGGATCTAGCTGGCGTACATCACCCACACGCCGATGCGCTAGTCATTACTCTTCGTGTCGCCAACTTCGACATCTCTAGAGTGTTGGTGGACACCGGCAGTTCCACTAATATTTTATTTTTTGAGCCTTTCCAGAAGATGAAGTTGAACGTGTCTGACCTCAAAGAAACCTCGGCAGTAATGGCTGGTTTCGATGGACATCTAAGTTCTCCTATGGGCGGTATTGACTTCCCAACAACTATTGGGGTCGGCGAAGAACAAAAAACAGTGTTATCTGAATATGTGATTGTGGATTGCCGATCTCCCTACAACGTAATCATGGGAAGACCGTGGTTACATCAAATAGGAGCTGTCACATCCACCCTTCACCAGTGTCTCAAATATATACAGAATGATCAAGTCTGCACCATTCGAGGTTCCCAATCATCATCTCGGGAATGCCATGTTGTTGCGCTCAAAGGTAACAACCAGCAATAGCAATTACAGACATCTCGGAGGCAAATGATTCTCGACCTGTCTGACCAAGGTGAAGATACGTATTGTCCTACCGAGATTGATGCGCCTTTGAGCCCGCGTGGCGTAGATAGCATGGCTGCTCCGGTCCAAGATCCACTGAAGATCTCGGTAGGACATGAGGAAGAAGGGCGTTATTTACAGGTGGGCGCCGACTTATCTCCACCAGAACAAGAAGTGATAATTGAGTTTCTGAAAACTCAGTTATCAACCTTTGCATGGGAAACTAAGGACATGGAAGGTATCGACCCCTCATGTATTTGCCATAAACTGACAACAAATCCTGAGTACCACCCTGTACGGCAAAAGAGACGAACATTTGCTCCCGAGAGACATAAGATCATTAATGATGAAGTCCAGCGGTTACTAGATGCACAGCTAATCAGGGAGGTATTTTACCCAGAATGGCTTGCTAACACAGTCCTGGTTAAAAAGAAAAATGGGAAATGGCGAGTATGCGTTGATTATACCGACCTTAACAAAGCTTGCCCTAAGGATAGTTTCCCGGGATGAGCCGTGGGAAGTTTCTGGGTTTTCTTGTCTCACAACGAGGCATTGAAGCCGATCCATCCCAAATTAAAGCTTTGGAAGAACTCGAGCCTCCGAGGTCTAGGAAGGAGATACAGACTTTGAATGGCCGGATTGCGACCCTGAATCGCTTCATATCAAGGTCTACGAACCGCTGTCTTCCGTTCTTCAAAGCTCTACGGGGAAATAAGATCTTGGAATGGACCTCTGAATGCAACAAAGCTTTTGTGGAGCTTAAAAAATATATGGCATCTCCAGAACTGTTATCTACACCAATAAAAGGAGAGAAGCTGCTTTTATACCTCGCGGTATCTGAAAATGCCGTAAGCTCTGCGTTACTCCGAGAAGACAAAGGGATTCAAAAACCCATATTCTACGTGAGTAAAGCACTTCTTGGATCAGAAAAAAGGTATCCCGAGATAGAAAAGCTAGCCTTCGCACTCGTCATATCGGCCAGAAAACTCAAGCCTTATTTTCAGTCTCATTCAATCATAGTCCCAACTTCATACCCCTTAAAAGCCGTACTACATAAACCTGAAATTTCAGGTCGTCTCGTGAAATGGTCAATAGAGCTGGGAGAATTCGATATCACATACACACCTCGGACTGCCATTAAAGCACAGGCTTTGGCAGATTTTATTGCCGAATTCACCCCGGCACTAAAACAGAAATTAGACGCTAACCCAACCATGGCCACATGGCATTTATATGTGGATGGCTCTTCCACTGATAAAGGGTCCGGAGTTGGTCTTATCCTCCGATCTCCCGATGGTATTTCTACAGAGAAAGCAGTTACTTTGGGGTTTAGGGCTTCAAACAATGAGGCTGAATATGAGGCATTAATCCTTGGCATACAACTAGCCCTAGAACATGAGGCTCACAACCTCGAAGCCTTCTCTGATTCCCAATTAGTGGTGGGCCAAGTTCTGGGTGAATTTGCTGTGAAAGATGACAGAATGATCAAATATGCTGAAATGGTAAGTTTTCTACAAAAATCATTTGCCACTTTCCGTATTCATAAAATAGAGAGAAGACAGAACGCAAGGGCGGACGCATTAGCAAATATGGCTTCTCACCTCGGTACCAAAGGGGATTCAGAATTGACTATCTCCTCCCGAAATCACCCCAGTATTGACAAAGTTCAAAAAATTCACATCTTGGAACAATGTCATAACTGGAGAGCTCCTATCTTCAGATACCTGAAAGAAGGAAAACTCCCAGAAGATAGGAATCAAGCACGTAAACTACGGATCAGAGCAGCTCGGTATCTGATTTTAAATGAGCAACTCTATCGTAGGTCCTACACCCAACCTTTACTGAGGTGCCTATCTCCAGAAGAATCGGAGTATGTACTAACCGAGATTCATGAAGGGATATGCGGCAATCATAATGGTGGCAGGACCATCTCACATAGAGCGTTGACCCATGGTTATTACTGGCCCGGTATGCTGATTCAAGCCAGAGAGTATGTAAAGAAATGTGACAAATGTCAGCGTTTTGCTTCCTATCAATATCTACCACAACAAGAGCTTGTACCCATTGCCAGTCCCTGGCCTTTTGCCCAATGGGGGATGGACATTGTTGGACCTTTGCCCAAAGCTCCTCAAAATAGGAAGTATTTGTTGATCGCTATTGATTACTTCTCCAAATGGGCGGAAGCAGAACCACTGACTCACATTACCGAGGTGGATGTAAAAAATTTCACATGGAGAAATATCGTTTGCAGGTTTGGAGTGCCACGAACTATCATATCAGACAATGGCACCCAGTTTACAGGAAAAGTATTTAGAAAATTCTGTGACGATCTCCATATCAGCCATCATTTTTCCTCGCCAGGACATCCACAGGCAAACGGACAGGCCGAGGTGACTAACCGGACTATATTAAGTGGTATCAAAAAGAGGCTGGAACGAGCAAAAGGAAAATGGACAGAAGAACTTCCTAGAGTACTCTGGGCTTACCGAACGACGAGGAGCAGTGCTACCCAGGAAACACCATTCTCACTCACATATGGTTCCGAGGCGGTCATTCCCGTAGAAATCGGTATGCCCACATGAAGAACAGAAGCCTTCAATCAGGAAGCAAATCCGCTTCAGTTAATCGAGAACCTCGACTTACTGGAAGGAAAAAGAGAACAGGCTTCAATCCGAATGGAAGAATGTCAACGAAGGATGGCCAAAAGCTTTAATAAAAAGGTGAAAGGTAAAAACTTTGACTTAGGTGATTTGGTTCTGCGAAGAATCTTCCCTAATACCAAGGAACCTACGATGGGAAAGTTGTCCCCAAACTGGGAAGGACCTTACCGAATTGTGAAGATTAACAGGCCTACAACCTACTGGTTGGAAGATATGGAGGAAAAACCGATTCCCAGACCATGGAACATCGAGCACCTGAGACAGTATTATCAATAAAATTATTTCTACCTTTCAGGTGATATATCTTCTCAACACGAAAGATCTACCAACTTGTTCTGCAACAAAGGCCCCTACAAGCGTAAGTGCTGTAGGTATGGCTCCAAGCAAAGAGACTGGTCTACAGACCTGATCTCAAAATTCATCAAGGCCCCTACAAGCATAAGTGCTGTAGGTATGGCTCCAAGTAAACAGACTGGTCTACAGACCTGATCTCAAAATCAAAAAAGCCCCTATGAGCACCAGTGTTATAGGTATGGCTCCAAGTGAAGAAACTGGTTTATAAACCTTGTTTCACGAAGAACAAAGGCCCCTACAAGCGAGATCGCTGTAGGTATGGTCCCAAATTCAATAATGGGTCTACCGACCTGTTCTATCTGAAGTAACCTCAACCTGTTTATGTGCTATGAATCTAGTCCATGTTCGTTGACAATTAAGTATCCGTATCTTCTCATATGCCAAAGACTGTATACTACAGAAAGTTCAGAACTTTCATCATCGTATCTTGTTTTATGGCAAGTTGCTGATCTCGGAATTCAGAAGTCATATTCTCGACATCAGTCTATAAAGTATTGATTTCAGCTTTCTTGACTACCGGAACTAATCTTGGTAAGTACTTTATTTAAAGTTTTGTCTTTTACATGTTTAGAAAGACATAAAAAAAATGTATATATATCAAGTTACTCAAACATTCCGAGTTAGCATGAATAGAAAGCAACACTTATATATATATGAATCAAGGTTCCCAAAATACAAATCATCACCACCAAAAACCGTACAAATTTAAACACTATTTCGGCTTTGGAGGGACAGAAGACAAGGGAGGAACAGTTTCAACAAAACCCTCCATATCTGGTGGGTTAGGAGAGCTCGGTAGAGACTCTACCTCTACATCATCCAAACAAGAAATATCCAGGTTTGGGTACAATTTTTGAATTTTCTTCCTACAGAGGAGATAACCAGAATCTACCAGCTCTCTTCCCATTGAGTTCACTAAATCCATCATTCCAGCTTTGGTAGCCTCCTGGGTAGCAATCTTAACTTCTTCAAGTTTTGTAGCCGCCGCTACCTCGGTATCTTTCACCTTTTTCTTTTGTTCCTCCATCTTCTGACGAAACATATCTCGTTGATCGATCATGACTCCTAGCTTCTGGCTTAAAACTATGTTCTCTGACTCAATAGCTTTACACTTAGTCTCCAGAGACATGACCCTGGCTTGCGCTGCCCCAAGGTCAGCATCAGAAACCCTCAATTTGGTTTCTACATGAGTCAGATTCGATTTAGCCAAAGTGAGTTCCGTTTGAGTGTTCTTGACTTCAATTTGGGCCGTCTTCAATTCGGCCTTCACCCTCTTCAGTTCTTCTTGAAGACTCGTTGCCTTCTGGGCTTCATCGAAACGATCCATTAAAAGTCCCATCGCTCCAACACCCTACCGACAAAACAAAATACATAAAAAAAAAAAGAGGAAGCCTTACCCTCACATAACCCGTCATCAGCTCGCCCATAATCTGCCTTGTATCTTTCTTTTAAAAGCCAGAAGGCAGTCCCATCTTTAGAGCCGCTTTAATGGCCTCTGAACCATTGGGCGCCGTTGCAGGATTAGGTGGTCCTGAGCTTGACCCCCCTTGAGCACTAGGCGGGCGGGACGAAGTGGTTACGGGAATAGCTGGGGCAGCTTCGGCTTGTGGAGGTTGGACCTCAACGGGCTGCGAAGGTCCGGGTTGAGTTGTCCTGCTGGCCTCCTGAGCCGATGTCTCGGCGGCCTCCCGAGCAGCCCTCGACACTACCCTCCTCTTCTTTTGAACTGGCCTCGGTACTTCCGATGACGTCGGGACCTCTGATGACGTCGGAATCTCAGCTGGCTCAGGCATTGAGGAGGTTGAACCTCCCACTTTCGACTTGGAGGGTGGGACGTAACAGGCCAAAATGGACTTCTTTACTTTAACAGCATCATCCTTGGTCAGTCCCGCAGCCATCAGATTTGCCGGTGAAAGAATCTGTAAATGATGTCGGTAGGGAGGTTGAAGAAGTTGAGCGAATTTTCTCTCTAGTTCGGGCGTGGAAGGTGCCCTTTTCCACCTCTTTTTGTCTGTAGAAAGATCATAAAACAAAGTAAAATCGTAAATATGGAGAGAAAGACATTAACATATTATGATTTAATTGAGATCTAACAAGACTCACCAATGGGGCCCGTTTGCCGAGGAAAAAGACTCAGGTCGCCTTCATAGTCTTCTCGCTCCCAACCTCCCCCTACGAAAAAATATCACTTCTTCCATGTTTTATTGGAAGAGGGTACCACTGTCAGAGGTCGGTAGCTCTGATCAAAACATGCATAATAAAGTCCCTCTGTAGAGAGGAACTTCATATCCATTTTACTACGAACAAGGTCCAGATCTACTGGGACTTTATTCAAATGCCCTAAAACGATAAAACCTAAAAGCTGCCTCCAACTATTGACGTTTAGATCGGCATGACAGATATTAAAATAAATAAAAAACTCTCTAAGCAGAGGGTGTAAAGGGAGGCGTACACCTAATTCAAATCATTCTAAATGAACGCAGATTTCCCCCCGTTTAACATCGGAGGGACGATCTGATGGCTTGGGAACTCTACATGATACGTTCTTGGGAAATCGAAATTGCCTCCTAAGGTTGAACAGCATCCCCTTAGTTATATGGCTCTCACCCTCTTCCCTCTGAGATTTTTTAACTTCCCCCTCGCTAGATTCATGGGCGGAGTCATAAGAAGAAAAAGATGAAGTAGAAGATGAAGACAACGGATCCTCTTCCCCCCTCATTCCTGGCTCAACCCTTACTTCACTCGGGTTGGGAGTAGACATGATTGATTCGCAACACAGAGTGATTACGAAGAAAGAATAAGAAGAAGAAGAAATTAGAATATTACCGGTCACAAATTTCCAAACTCGATTTGACGTCGCCGGAAATCGCCCTGAACTTACTAGAGATTATGCTTGCAGAAATTTGGAGATTATGCTTGCAGAAATTTCCAAAAATCTTTGAAGATATTCCGCAAGGTATAAATGGATTTGGTAAAAATAAACCCTCATTACCCCTCAAACGTATCAGTTTACCCCTTTCGAGAACCGGGAAAGTGAATATTTAAAATTCTCGAGAAACTCAACATCAAAACAGCTGATATAATAAATGGTATCGATTTTCAAAGCGACAATCTGCGCATTAATTATACCGTGACGGCTATGTCTTTTCGAGATATAAAAATCAATTAATACGCGCGTGTTTTCGATATACACGTGACTTTACCAAAACCACAGCCTCAGTTCAAATACGTGTGTTTTTAGCACTAAGGCTTAGGGGGGGGAGTAACTGATACGTCATAAAAACACTCTGCTTAACTCAGATAACTTAAACACGTTCCGAAAAGCTAGTTTTTCTTACATATTATGGGAAAATATACCGAGGTACACCTCGGTATACCGATCTCGGAACAATTGAATAAATCGACAAAAAGAATGACGAAAGTCTCGTGATTATACTGCAATAGCCTGATAGACGGTGAGCCCTAGTCCTGTCAAAAGGAGCTACAGGCTTGGAAAACCATTCCTGCACGTACACGTGTAAAGGGAGCCATAAATTATATGAAAGGGATGTCCGCCGCTTGTCAGACAAGTTAAACCGCCTCCTCAACACTATAAACAAGGAAAAGTAAGTATGAAAGAGAGGTATCTGCATCTAAATTACATTTTGAGAAAAGGGCTAAACCTTTGATAAAACAGAAGAATACTAACTTAACCATCGGAGAGGTTACCACCGGAACCTTTCCCGGTGGCTTTTTACAAATCATCTCTTTTCAGGTTCACGACGACGGATTATTCCATGACGAGCCAAAATTAGCTGCATCAGTTACTATATTAGATATAGAACAAGAAAAAATCACCAAAAATAATTTAATTGTATACAATGAAGACTTGTACCCTAAAGATGGGCAATGACACTAAGATATGTAATACCAGAATAAATTTATATTTATTCATTTATTTTGTCAAATAAATGGTATTTTAATTTTGTCAAATTAATTTATTCTATGTCAATGAGTTAAATCAAAAATTTTATACAGTATAAACTCGATAGATTGAATTTGAAATTTTTAGATTAACGAGTTTTTTTTTAAGCCAATTCAGTCGTCCCCTAAGCTCATATATATATATATATATATAGAGAGAGAGAGAGAGAGAGAGAGAGAGAGAGAGAGAGAGAAATTGATGAATGATTAAGTGGATAATGAAATGAGAAGTAGGATGACTTTAAAATCCCTTGAAAGGGCTAGTGTCTCCGTTGCAAAGGCCAAGGCCCAAGACCATATCCTCTAATGAAGGTTAAATTTGTATATTACATATATATATATATATATATGCATGACATTCGGAATCTGAAAAGGCAGCCAGTTTGGGTTACAACTTACAAAATAGAGGAAAACGTCATAGCTAGCCTCCCACTTTCAGCTAAACCTGCAGTCCCAACTTGCTTGCCAACTTGCAATGAAAATTTAACAAATGAAAGGCTATGAGACCCCACTTTTCCCAACTCTCACTCAATCCAATCTTGAGTGGACCCAAAACAGTATTTACCCTAAAGAAATGAGCAAAGCATACTGCGACAGGCATTTAATACCAGTTTTTGTGGGGGGTGGGGTGGGGTGGTTGGAATGATGATATAGAGACCCTCACGTCTTTCTTTTTCTTTCATTTTCACTGGTACGTATGGAAGGAAGAATGCTTGTGCATTTTTCTTTCTAACACTTAAAACTATTATATTATATGAAATTTAATTGACTAAAACGTTTGCATTTTTCCATACGATGTTAGCATTAGCAGATTAGAAACTACAGTTAAGAAGAGGTCAAATTATAGACTTCAAGATTTAGAGAAACTTTTATGTATATATAAAAAAAATTAAGGAGTCAAGCTGTAATTTTAAAAAAAAAATTTACTAAAATAAGTAAAAAAGAATACAATTTTCAAACTTTGGAACGGCCATGATCGTCCCTTAGTCCCCTCTCCCTTCGCCTTTGGGTGTTTGGTAACGGCCGAAGCAGCCTAAACATGGAGTAGTTTAGTGACACTATATATTTATTTTTAGAAAAAATAGTAAGATTAAAGTCTTCGCAAACGTAAAAAATGAGGGTTAGTAAAGATTAAAATTAAGACCTTAGTTCTATTAGTGGTATAAATACCCACTCCTTAGGTAGTTAGTGTTGGTGTTGGTGTTAGTGTGGGTTCAATTTTTCACATTAGTAATAATTTAGTTCTCCTTCATTATATTAAAAAATAGTAAAGGTTAAAACATCATCCTACTAATTTATTAAGTTTTTTTTTTATAAAAAAAAATGTGTTAAGTAATGGGTTGTTTGAAGAGTCTTTTAAAAAAGAAGAATGATAGTGTCAATCATAAATGTTAAAACTCGCGATTTGATAAGAGTATGAATTATACATAAACGCGTAATGCATATCCCTATCAAATTACGAATAATAATCACTTTTTACCACAAAAATTTGTAGCATAAATCATCCGTGTCAATATTTGTAGATAAGCATGAAATGTGTGATTGTTATTATAAATTATAAAAATATATATTCTTAATTTTCAAATCTACCCTCGTGCGTTTGTACACATGAAACAACATATATTATAATATTATATATATTAAATTTAAAAATATGTATTATTATTAAAATTGATTGTTTATAATATATAATGTATTATATATTTTTACTGAAGGTACATAGTATGTATAATTGGTCCAAAAATATATAGTTACATCGTGCCACGTCATATAAAAAAACTAAAATTAAAAATGTGGAACAATACTCTTATCTTAAATCTGACAGGCCTGCATCTGCACCAAGAAGCTTGGAATTGCTACTTTTTTCTCGTCTTGAATAGAATATGAATGTTGGCCGCTATCCCTCTATTATATATATATTGCACCCACTTCCATGATCCATCCCATTCACGAGTCATTGTTTGTAACCCATTTATTTATGCAATTGTCCTCTTATATTGATTCTCTTTATGTTCAGTATCAAATATTTTTTTAAAATATATATTAAAAAATATACAATTTTGTATTGATAATTTTTTTCCAAAAGGAAATAATTCTTTGGATGAGTAGATATAAAGTCATATTGAGTTATGTGAATTATTACTAGTCTTAAAATAAAGACTTAAGAAGTCTCGCAAATATGAGTATGTTTAAAAAAGTGTGCAATTTAAACTAATGTTTTTATATATATTATGCATTACACGTAAGTACATGATTTTAGGATTGTGTTTAAGTTTATCTACGATCTTTACATTGATTAAAATAATCTTAAATATAATTTAGTTCTGATGATAAAATAAATATACTTATGAGAATTATCAAAAAGTATGTTTCTAAACTTATTTATATAGCTTTAAGTCGCATACTGGACAAACAGTAGGTTTCTCGATCGAAACCAGCTTGTCCAGTTATTTATATAGTTTTATGTCTCATTAAGGAACGTACCTTAACTTCTTGAAGCATAGAGATAGATTAAATGATTTTGAGTTTCAATTTTTATTAATATAGTCAATTTTTCTATAAGGTAAGAATATTTTGTTAGTATCATGTAGTACACGTAGGTTCATATACCAAGCTAGGCATGTACTTTCATTGTACAAGTAGGTGTGTACTGTTGCGATAACGGATTTGAGAATCGTGGATGATGTTGTAGTTATAAAAGACTAATTAAAAAGAAGCAGACAGTGCGAAGAAAATTCAGCAATTAGACTAACGATAATCCACTGGTTTAGGGATGACAATTTGCACCACCCCGCCCCTAATGGAGCAGGAATGAGGTGCTCATAAACGGGATTGGGGTCGGGTTCGGGGTGTAACTTTTAAAACTCCGTCGAATTCGAGGTGGGTTTGGGGGATAGTCACCCTACCCCGACCCCCCTCGTTTATATATTAAGTTTTTTATTTATTCTTATATACACTATATTTACCAATAAACAATACTATATAAAATTAGTTTTAAGGTTTTTCATATCACACTCGTATATTTTTTTCTTGTATTAGTTATTTTGGAAAAAAAAAATTAATTTACTTATCAAAATAAATGTTTTAACTTACTTAAAATATATATATATATATATATATATATCGGGGTTCGGGGCGGGGCGAGGTGAAGTTAGGGAATATAAATGGAGTCAGGATCGAGGCCGGGGTCGGGGTAGACCTCTAAACTGGGCGGGGCGAGATCGGGGACAGAGAATATAAAAGGAGTCGAGGTTAGGAAAGGGTCACTCCGCCCCAAACTCATCCAGTTGCCATTCCTATACTAGTTCTTGACAAGTAAATTGTTTGAAATCTATCTTTATGTACTTATAATGTGTTCATTATTGATTAGTGGGTCATTTACAACTCGTGTTTTATTTTCCGTGAACATTTTTCACATAAAATTTTCGTGTCTCATATTTATTTTATTTACATACTTAATTATCATTATAATAAACTAAATATATGCATGAAATTAAAAATATTTGTAATCTAACAAGCGAATTTCTTTGATAAAAATTTATCTTAATGAAATCTAAAAAAAGTTATTAAATTTGTATTTTTTATTAATTAAATTAATGTTTTAATTAATTAAGTTCTAATATAAACCTTTCCACACTATTGGCAAAAAGTTTCTATCATTAGTTTTTATATGATATCATAATTCGAATATTTCACAAAAATCCCTCTAATTTTTACATGGAAAAATAAGTGGTTGACATATTATATCATGGAAGGGTCTTAAGTCCATCGTACAACCGACTTGCTTCTAGAATTGTGGGAAATTAATGAATGCGATGTGCCCAAGACTATAAGAAAGTCAAAAATCTTTTTATAATTCCATCTTATTTGGGTAATATTATGGTCTTAAGTAAGTTCCTCAAATTTGGTTTGTCAAGTTCAGTTATTGAGAACTTTGGCTTCACGTCAAGCCCTCGTGATTCGGTTCTCTTTGTATGCAAATTTACACACGACTACATTATTCTCTTTTTTATTATTGGGAATGGTATTAATAGTATTCCTATTCTAAAACAATTTCTTAGCCAACATTTTAAGATAAAAGATCTTAAACCTTTTAGTTATTTTCTAGTTCTTGAGATCTCTTTTGCTTCTAAATAGATATTATCTATCTTAAGTCAAGTATGTCTCTAATATTCACTCGTACCAAAGTTACTAATAGAAAGACTTGCGTCCATTCTCTCGAGCCAAATATTAGACTCGCACCTCTATATGGTGATGTCACCTTGAATCAATAGCTAGTTGAGAGTTTTGTCTATCTCACGTATTAACAACTAGTTGGGAGTCTTGTCTATCTCACAATTACTCGACCTAGCATTACTTGTGCACTTCATCTAGTGAGTCAGTTCTTGGTCCTATCTAACCCTCGTTCCACCTATTATGCTACAGCTTTTTGTATCCTTCGTTACGTCAAAGAAATTTTGTATCATGGTCTTCACTTCTCTCTTAATTTACGCACCTATTTCGATGCTGATTAGACAAGAGATCTTACTAATCAACATTATACTATCTGA
Source organism: Nyssa sinensis (assembly GCA_008638375.1). Lineage (NCBI taxonomy): Eukaryota > Viridiplantae > Streptophyta > Magnoliopsida > Cornales > Nyssaceae > Nyssa > Nyssa sinensis. The sequence continues at coordinate 50,396,230 of CM018043.1, read as the reverse complement.
TTCTACTTCCATTTTGGAGATTTCCTTATTTCTTAGCATAGCTTGAAGCAAACTGTCATCGTTAGATCTAACATTAAAGTTGAATATTGCGCTCTAGTTGATGTCACTCAAGAGCTCCAATCCTTTGGCTTCGCTAGTTGTTTTAGGATATAAGTGTGACTCATACAACTAGGATTGTTCTTTATTATGACAACAAGATTGTTATTCAAATTACTCACAATGACATCTTTCATGAAGGCATCAAATATATTGAAATCAATTAATTGTCATTTTTGCGTTTATATGTTCTTCTACCGCTATTCATCACCCGATCAGACTACACAGATATTTTCACTAATGCTAATTCACCTAGTCATTTTCAACACTAGCTTTCTAAAATTACGTTGGTGCCTACTCTTCTACTTTGAGTTTGAAGGAGTTTTACATATCAATGTGATGTTCCAAAGAACATCTTTTATTCCTCTTCCTTTGTAAAATCCTTTCATTGTAGAGTACTATAATTTTCCTATGGCAAAGTTCAAGGCATGTATGTCTATATATCTAAGTAAAATTTTACTATTTTTTACTGTTGTACTGAAAAAAATTCTAATTTCATATTTTTTTTTCTCTCTTTCTACTCATCTCTAACAGTACACAAAAATAAAATCAAGACCCTGATATCATGGATTTTTCGTTGAAATTATGGTGAAGTAGTGACACATGAGAAAATACAAACATATATGGCTATAGGTACAGAAATAATGAAGCTACTGCTGGGGTCCATATCAATGACCAGCAACAAGTGGGTGGAAGATGAGGTGTTGGTGAAACCAAAAATTAGGGAAGAAGGTTCCGTAGGGTCCTTTGCGAATGCGGCGCCACGCAACATTGCAGTACTAACCCCCATTTCACTATTTTAAACTATGATACATGCATCTACATATACACACATTATTTGTGTAAATGTGAGTGCGTATATATTTATTGTCGTGGGCAGCCAAAATGTCCTGGTGGATGGCCACCACCAACACCCTCAAAGATAGAAGGCCCCAAGTGGGGGAAGAGTTAGTCAAGCATATATATATATATATATATATATATATAAAGAACACCCTACTCTTCCCTACGATTGGCTGAAAGAGACTGAATTTTTTACCATTTTAAGGTTTTTTTTACACTTTTTTATCATAATAGGGTTGTTTTGAACTTAATTACCAAAATAGGGTTGATTCAGAAAACGTCTTTTGGAAAGACGTTTTCAGTTCGTCTAATTACCCCTCGCGTTCAGCTCGTGCGTCCAATTCTTCAAAGCCATTCCTAAAAGAAGCCCTAGTTTCAGTGAGACCTGATAAACCCCCACCGTCTCCATTAGAGGAGATCGATCTCGAACCTAGAGGATCTACAGAGGGACAAGTTCAGTCAATCAACTCTGCCAAAAGCCCTAGTTTTATTGAGACCTGAAAGATTCCCCACCGTCTCCATTAGAGGAGCTCGATCTCGAACGTAGAGGATCTACAGAGAGACAAGTTCAGTCAATCAACTCTGCCATCTCCAGTGAATTTCTTGCGGCGCTAGGGTTTGTTACGGTTCGTTCATCTCTACGACTTTTCTTTTTGAATTTTTCTCGAAACCTAGGGTTTGTTACATAACATAGAGTTAACTCGATTTCTGGTTGAGAGAATTGTCCCTGGGACACTGCCTTCATCTGTAACAGGACCTGTTATTCTTGTGGTCAGCAAGGCTGATGGTGATGAAGAGGTCATTTCCTATCTCTCTATATGTTGTTATGTTTTATATTGTTAGACGATAAATACATTGCAGCAAAGGAGAAGTGCACCTTGATTCTCACAGTAGATGCATCTGGCAGGTAAAAAAAGCTGTTGGGAGTAACATAGCTGGAGTTTTACTTCTGCAGGAGCTGCCTCACTTAACATTGATTCTTTTTAAGCTGATCCAAATACTACTGTAGAGGGAATCAAAGCAGGATGGCTATTTCCCTGGTCTGTTATCAAAATGTTTTCATGATACTAGAGAGGTTATTTTCTGATTCTGTTATTTCTCTGTATGACCAATCAAGGTATCCTGTTTCAATGTTTCAATTTATTAGATTAGACTAACAGTTATGTTTACTAATTTATGATCTATCTAATGTTTAACAATGATACTAGTAACAAGAACAATAAGAACCTCAAAAGGATTCCTCATCCTTCTATATAATGTTTTACAATATATGCAAACACTTGCATAATGTTAGAAGTGCCTTGTCTTATCTCATTATTATTTTCTTTTTCATATTATCAGGTGGAGAAACAGCTGGAAATTTTAAATCAAAGGCTTAAAGAACTTCAAAAGGAGGTGTGCACTTTATAAAAATTATGAATAACAGAAAAATGCCTATTCTTAAGTTTCTCATTGCTATTGATTGAGCTTTATGGAATTTTGGCATGATTTTATGCATCCAATAACCAAAAAAATTTGTTGTGACAAATTTTAAAAATGTGAAAAATTAATGAGTATCATCTATTGACTGGGGTAACAGATCCTGGTAAGAGTGGGATTTGTGGGACTTCAATCTCGCAGCCTCCCGCTTGAAATGAAATAAGAATTCTCATCTTCTCTTTCCTACCTCTATATAACCCTTGTTCAGCTTCTCTTTTCACGTTTCAGAAGGATTCCTCATCCTTCCATGCCATAGTACATCTTTATTTCTCTCTTGTCTAAATTATATTTCTCATTTCTTATAAAAAAAATAAAATTACTCAGTTCATTCTTATTTACATGAAAAAAGTCACAATTGGCAGTAGAACTTGCTCTCCACAAATTCTGTCAATTGTTTATATGGCTTGCTCAATTTCCATGTTGGTTAAGTTCTTCTATGACAACTTCCTCTGTTCTTGTGATTGCATATTAGGACATTGAGGTCAGTTGGTCATGGACCATCCTTTATGTTTCTTCATAACTTTTGAAATCATCATGGTAATTGAAAAAAAAAAACGTTACTAATGTTTATTGCATTCCCAGATATCTCAGATGGAACGGTCGGCAGAGGAGAAACAACAACTTGTTTCGAAGTTGCAAGAGAAATCTGAGTTATTTTTATTCTGATTACACTTCAGATCATGAAGAATTTTATTTGCACGTCTTACTCTAAGATTTTGGTGAGTCTGTAGCTATGACAGATTTTTCATGAAACTCCCATAATCAAAAAATTATTTTAATTATTAACTTCTCTAAAATCAAAAGATTTATGTTTAACTTCTTTAAAATTGAAAGTCAAATGATACTTGTATGTGACAAGTACTTGTTACCAAAAAGAATCCTTGATAGATGAGGAATATAGTGCTTTTTTTCCTTTTATTTAAGGCTTGTTATCTTCTGATATTTCAAATCCTTGTTCAATGATTTCTTTTATTTATTTATTTTTCATATCATAATGGGCCAATGGCCTGTTGGTGTGATTATAGCTTCCAGAATTGTAGAATTTTGATATTTTATTTTTATTTTATATAGAATTTTTTTTAACAATTGAAAATTATCTCCTCCCTCTCTCAAAATTGTTTACAAGAGACCCTTTCAAATTTCAAATTTTATTTTTTGCCTCCTATATTACTGGACTAAATTCACCAGTATCACTGGCATTCTCTTCATATTATGTTGTGTCCAAAATCTTCCTATGTGATATGTTTGTCAACATTATTTTTTAAGTAAATTATACTGACTTTCTTAGAAATTTTTGACAATTATTAAATTTTTAAAATTACATTACTCTCTCTTATTTTTATTGATGAAATACATATATCTCTTATCTTGTCTAATTTTTTTTTTTCAAAATGACAAAATATTTTCCCTTCATATATTTTTTCTTTTACATCAAGTTTCATCTTCTTTTTATGAATCCTTGTTTTCAATTACATTCTTTTTTAAGATCTTGGATTCAATTAAATCACACGCTGCCATGGACCAATTAGGACTCGCGTGTGGTTTGTATCTATCAAAAAAATAGAAAAATAGGAATGGCTTGCAACGATTGAAGGAGTTAAGTAGAACAATTTCATTGCACTTGATCATTATTTCTTGCAATTAGAACGATTTTGGGATTTTACTGATTGTTCAGTGAAATCTTTTAGTAAGGGAAATTGTTCGAGTGTTTCTTTTTGTGGTTTTTTAAGTTGGTGACATTTCATGATTTGAAAACTTATCAAACAGGGATTTCAAATTCACTTGGGACATTGGCAGCAATAATCAGTACAACAAAATTAGTGAATTCAGTTCCTTTGGTATTTTACATGCCTTTATTTTTGTTTTGTCCAGCAGATGCAATTTATTTTTGTTTTGTCCAGCAGATGCAATTTATTTTTGTTGAGAGTGGAGGAAACAACAGAAATTGCTGTGATGCCTTTATGGCTGAGATTGAAGCAGAGAAAGCAGTCACAGAGGCTGCCAATAAGGCCCCTTCCATAGAAACCTAGTCCTGCTACAGTGGTGATACTCAACTCTGCACTTGTTTGGTAGAATTTTAATTTCTTTAAAATAACATGTTTAGATTCTGAAGTTTAATTTTAATTTCTTTAGAATTTTAATTTTTTTTCCGCTGATTTCATTAAGATTCATGTTTAGATTCTGAAGTTTCTAGTTTGGTTCACCATGAAGGAGATAAGAGAAGGGAAAATAAAGAAGAGAGAAGAAGGGGAAAGAAGACACTGATTTTTCTATTTTTGACTCATATGGAACAATGCTATCCAGTGGATCAATTAGTTCTCTCTCAATTTTAAATGATTACAATATATCTTGTATATGATATTTTTTTAGTTAAACAGCTTAAAGAATTTAGAGCAGCTTTGTAAGTTTACAAAGTACTTTTTGAAGGTTTACATATATGTTGTCCAATTACAAATATCAGTCTATTTTTTGTTCTTAACAAACTTTTTGAGTAGTTGAAAGGTTATTAATATGCTCTTTCTCCACCAGGAAATGAAGACTGAAGGAGTTGAAGAGGATCGTCTCCAACTACTACAAGATGTTAGGCTTAAATTATTCCAAGAGGTGAGTCTTTTTCATGGAAGCTTTCTTTTCACCATATGAATGAAAATCTGTTGTGTGAAAGCATTAAATTTGAAATCTGAGTTACTTAAAATAAATTTTTTTAAAACCAAAACACATTAATTGTTTTTATACTATTTCAATTGAATAGATTGATTGGAATAAATCAAGAGGTGAAGTAAATTGTGTTTTTGCACTTCTGCTTCTTATGCAACATTAGGTTCTTAATATGTATGGAACAACTTTGTGATGCTTTGGTGAAGATGGTTCTGTGAGAAATTTTTTTGAAATCACATTTTCTTGAATAAACCTGCAGATGCATTTTCTTAATCATTTTTGCTTTCCCTATTTTCCAGAACCAGAAAACATTTTGGCAAAATGATACAATTATGCACTCAGTTGTTTTTTTTTAACTGACTAATATAATCCTATGTTTTTTTTATCCATTTTTTATTTTTAAAATTCATTAAAAGAAAAGCACAAAGGGAGTTGTAACCCATGTACACAAGATTTATACAAGGCTATGCAAAAGTAGAAAAAAATGCTATCCATTTGTCTGAAGTGATTGGGTTTTGATTCCTTATTAAGGTGTTATATTGGGACTGTGGCTTGGCCACTAGAGTAACATGATTGAACCAATGGGTTGGGATTTTAATAGCTATTGTGACTTCTAACTAGATTTGAATACTGCAACATTTCACTCTTTTGGCATTCAAGTATAGAAATTTGATGATTGTGTCAATTTTGGGTTATCAAATACTCGAAATGAATTTTGTTGGTTCAAGCATTTGTAGCAAAGGCAAAATCTTGTTCCATTGTAGTAGAAAAAAGGTTCTCATAACATGTTCATTCATTAATGGAAGTTAGAAAGTTTGGATACAGTTTGTTGTTCTGCTTGGTTGAGGAAAGTTTTGGTCATTTCTGTTATGTTGTTTATGATTTTCCTGGAAATATCGAAATCTTAAGTTGCAGCCTTTAATTACAGGAAAAAAGATTTATATCCTGATAAGGTGAAGTTTAAAGAACATTTCAACGTGCCGAAGGAGAAGAAAATTGGCATTGTTGCCCATATTATACGGATCCAGAAGTCCAAAGTGTTTTAGCTGCTGCTCAGAAGCTGTGGCCTCACATCCACATATTTGATTCATTGGCTATGACAGATTCAGCAGTCAAATTGGCAAAATGTTGATGCCAATTTATCATTGTCGTAGGTGTTCATTACATATCAGAAAATGTTTATGTAATCCTTGACAGGCTGGCTTTAGAAAGATATTCTGATCGCGTGATTTATTTATTTTTGTTTGGTTGATATTGGTGAATAATAGATACAGACACATTCTTTACTGATCTTCTATATAACAAGTTGAGATCTATTCCTCTAATACAAAATATTGTGGTGTTGAGCTCAAATAATTTGACTTTTTGGGTCTGTTGTGGACTTCAATTGCTTTTGATAATTTTTAAGTAGGCTTTTAAAGTTGCTTTTGAAATCAATCTTAAATGGCATAATTTTTCTACAATGAAAGAAATGAAAATTTTGATGAGGAAGAAATATTTAAATGGTTTGTTACTTAAAATAAAAATTAAATCAAGAACAATTATATAAATTTTATTTTTTTATTTAAAACAATATTTTAGAAAAACTTATTAAGTCTATCATTTTTTTATTAAGTTTATCACTTTCTCATTACATAATTAATTAATTTTTTATTTAACATTTAATTAATTGATTCAAAAGGAGACAGCTGGCAGTAGGGAAAGAAAAAAAAAGAAGGAAGGAAAAAGTAAGAAAAGAAGCAGCTGCTAGCAGCTGAGAACAAGAACAAAAGAAAGAAAAGGAGACAGCTGGCAGCAGGGGGAAGAAAAAGTAAAAAAACGAAGCAGCAGCGGAAAAGCGAGCGGCGCAAAGAAAGAATTGGGGTAGGAAGTTTTAAAAGCGTCTATTGAAAAGACGCTTTTAAAAGCGTCTTTTCAATAAACGCTTTTAAAAACGTTTTTTCAAAAGACGTTTTTAACTAAAAATTATAAAAAAAATATAATTTTAAAAACGTTTTTAAAACTACCCTATTTTGGTAAATAAGTCTGAAACAACTCTAAAATAGAAAATAAGTTTTTTTTTTACCCTACTTAAGTATTTAACTCGAAAGAGACTTGAGAAACTGCAAACTTTCTAGGACCCACCGATAGATTCCTTCAATTTCATCATCTTTGCACTCTTTCCACCCTCCAAAAGTCAGCCTCTCTCTCTCTCTCTCTCTCTCTCTCTCTCTCTAAAACAAGCCGGTCTGTGACTTCTATCTGCCGAAAGGTGCTAAAACAACTGCGTTTATGTAAGGGAAGAACACCAACTGTTTTTTAAAACATTTAAAGTATTTTGATTCTGGATAACTATATATTCGGAGAGAACTTAAGAGCAATCCTACGCTGCATGTTTTTTTTTCCTTCATGACGTGGCTTAATCCCACGCCACTCTAATTGGCGTCAGACACACGCTCTGACCACCCCACCCTGTTTGCCACGTAATTTCTTGGACTCATCTGATTCACAAATTGTGGGCAGGTCAAAGTTTGACCCGAAGTACCCGGAGCTTCCAATTGGACTGCATTTTTGAGCAAAGGTTGCTTCAATGCTTTGCATCAATTTAAAAAGAAAGAAAGAAGAATATGAGTCGAATATTGTATTAGTTAATTACATTAAATCTCTGTTTGGTTAAACAGTATAAAATTATTATTTTTGAATTAAATATTTAGTTAAATTAAAAAAAGTTACATTTATTAGTTTAATCCAAATTATAATTAATAGAAAAGTTGTATTTAATAAATGCATTCAAATAATTTTAAAATTAATTAAGTACAGTTAAAAGAGTTCAAATACATTAATTGTATTTAAAAAATTGATCCAAACCTAACATTAATTTAAAGATAAACTTATTAATTAAGGAATTGACATGAACCATTAGTTCAAGGCCAGAACCGTCTTTTTATTTCCTATGACATTTACAAAAGCACAATTAATGCGGTTACTGTAAAAAATGGAACATGACAAAAACATTGACTCATATAATCAACATGAATTTTATCTAAATTAAAATTTAATAAGGTCCAAAAAAAGTGAATTGAAGGTTTTGTCATACAAGTTCAATGTAATCTAAAAGCTTTTTTCGAAAGAAAAAAAAAAAAAAAAAGTTAGGTATAATCCGAGTTGTTTAGATATCCGTTGTATCTAAATTCTCTCACACATTTTCTTTGTATAATCTAAATATGCAATCTTAATTGAGCCATACCATACGCAGATGGGTCATTTTTTTTTTATCTTTTTACATAATATTATGTCTCAAATTTTTGTACTAAATTTACATTTCAAAAAATGCTAGTTCGAATTTATTTTTCCCTATGAATTTTTTTCTTATCAGTATTAATGAATTGGAAGAATTAAATTAAGCAATTTTAGAAAATTAACACTAATAAAAAAATTGATTCTAGTTTGGTAAGTTACCCCAACATGGTTTAAAAAGTGGATTAGTTTAGGTTAAGGAATGGTTAGGACTCAATGTTCCAATGAAACAATATTCACTATCTTTCACTCCCCCTTTTCCTCTTTACATTCCATTTTATCAACAAACACCACATTTACATGAAAAGAAATGGAAAGAAACAGAAAATAATTGATTTATTCTAATTCTCATTATTAGACATCGAAAAGCAAGCAAGCAAGACTTTTCCAAGAAAGGGAGAGAGAGAGAGAGTACAAAAAGAAAGGATCACCGGAGAACTTTCATTTCTCCCTGTTTGTCGAAACCCAAACAGAGAAATCTTGTGACGGTGAATTAGAAAAACTCGCCGGAATTCAATTCCCGGGGAAAACCCCATCCCAAGATTAGAGATTATAAAGAAGAATATTGCACCAAACTAATTGAACAAGTTGAGAAGTTTCGCTACTCCTCTTCCTTCATGTTCAAAACCGCTTTCGAAGCACGTATTCGTCACAGATTCTTCCGAATTCATAGACGGAGTTCCTGGCCGCATCTTTTGGGTCACTCCTACGCCTCTTGATGATACTTTCACCGGAAAATCTGGGGTTAGACTGAGATCGAGATCGGCAAATTGCACTTTCGAGGGTTCATCTGAACGCCTACGCTTCAGCTCCTTTGATCGTGAATAAACAGTTGAATCTTGAAGCTTAAACATGTCGGTATAGGTAAACTCGGATTCGGAAGCCTGGTCGAGTTCCGGTGGAATCGAGCTCCTACCGAGGAGCTCGGGGATAGGACGCAACGTGCCGCCGTGGAGGACGGTTTCTACCGCCGCCTGGCACACGTGCCAGTTCCCAGTCCACAGAAGCCCGACGGCTCCGTTCACCGGATTCACCGTCCGGCCACATGCTTCGAACAACAGCGACTGAAACAAAGCTGTAACATACATATAACGAATCAAGACACCAATTCTATACGAGATCAAAGACTATGTTTTTATATTCAGAGAGAGAGAGAGAGAGAAAGAGAGAGTTAATTACCAGGTCTTTGGCTTTCAGGAACGGCGGAGATGAAAGACATGAGACCGGCGCGACCGAAGAACTTAGCAACGAAAACGGTGGCGTGACCTTGAGCTTCGGGGTTCTCAATCCACTGCAAACATGGACGAAGAATACAGTTCTCGCTGCATCCCTTTCGAAGAACTCGACATCCATTGCAACTCATCTCTATGTATATCAACCGTGCATGAACATGAGATTTGAATCAATGGAGAAAATTGAGGTTGCAAATGACTTTGGCAGCAAGACACAAAAGCAAGAGAGAGAGAGAGCAGGGAGGAGGTGGAAGAGAAAGATTAGGCTTTGTAATGGAGTAGGAGGGAGTCTATATATATATATATGGAAAATGCTAGAAAGAGAGAGAGAGAGAGAGAGAGGGGGGGGGGGGGGGTGGTTAAAAGTTGAGCTTACTAGGGTTGAGTTGAGTTAGTTTGGCAAATTGGTGGCGGTGGGATGGGTAATAATCGTGAGTGTGTTGGGTTAAGTGTTGTTGTGAGTTGAGTGTGTGGTTGAATTAGATTCCAAACTCTTGGGCCTGAGCGGCTCCGTGTTTCCGCGGATGGCTGTTCCTCAACCGTTGGATTCCTTCGGATTTTGATAGCCTTTCCCTTTCATTTTTCTTTCCTTATTTTATTTTTATATATATATATATATACACGTATATGTGTATTTTATTCATGTGTATACTTATGAAAGGACTTTATTCATGATTCATCACAGTATTTGTTATTTCGAAGAAACAAACATGTTCCAAATATATTTTCAATTTTGGAAAAAATTATTATTGGGTAACAAAGAATTAAAGTATTTCGATAATTAAATAAAATGAATTGTTGGGATAACCAAGGTGGGTTTGGAATTACATTACCACCAAAGTCATTCCAATGCTTTTGAAATGAATTGTTGAGAATGACCCTTAACCTACCAGCAAAACTAAAACCCACCATGTGTTATAATAAATAAATATAATCCTTATAACCACTATATATATATATATATATATAAATAATCCCAACCAGAAATTTGCAAACGAGTAACATTATCCTCCTATATTCTAAGTCTTGATCTAGTAGCAATTTTTTTTTTTTATAACGTGGAACCCTCGTAAGGACCTAGTCTAATGGCAGACAGAGTCTTCGACCAAAGGCTATCCCTAGAAGGTAAATTCTGGATGCCCCAAACCGTCCATTAACTCTCCGCATCAAGTAAATCGGGAATTAGTGCAGCTAGGAGGAGTCGAACCCACACCGATAACTTTTATCGCCTCCCAAGACTCTTACTCTCACCGAATACACTACGCCCGGATGGGCTAGTAGCAATTTGGTGACGGCATAAATTAACAAGAACTTTATTAAAGGTTAACATCAGGTACAACGAAATGTGGATCTGCAGCAACCAATAGTTTTTGGTTGCAACTAAATCATGAGACTACTTTCTGTCCATAGTTTAACTTTATACATACCACTTAAGATTTAAAGTGGGGGGAAAACTCATTCACTGCTTCTTGTTTTTTTTTTTTTTTTTTTTTTGGGGGGGGGGGGGGGGGGGGTGGGGAGGGGTTGCTATAAATGTTTTATAAATGTAATATAAAATTTATATTTTTTTATGGATCAATTAGGAATATTTTTTATTAGTTTACCTGTATCAAACTAAATCATCTTCTTTATGAAGACCTGACTTCTAAGTACCAACTACCAACGCAGAAAAAATTTGAATTTAAAACACTTGAATTATACTTTCAATGTTTTTATCACTTGAATACACCCCAAATGATATAAAATTTATATTTAGAAAGCCTAAAACTTATTTGTGGTTACTTTTTGTAAGTCAATTTCTTAATCAATACCTGTCAATCACAACACAACCAAATAATGACATGTATATGTATATAAATTATATACCTATGCACATATACAGGCCTGGCGTCTATATATATGCATCTATACACATGTACAAATTTATATGGGCGTATAATAGATATTCTTATATGTACTCACTTGTATACATGCCTTTATACAAATCTATACATATGGTGTTATGCAAAAGCACAGTAAATTGGAAAATTGAAATCACAAAAAAAAAAAAAAAGAAGAAGTAACAATCACATAAGGAGTACAAAATTTATGCGATCCAACAACTTACCACCAATCACAAAGAAGAAAGGGATCCAATCCGTTATATACAATAAAAATTACAAGCTCTCAAATCTCAAAACTCGAAAATAGTCCAAAAAAAAACTTCACACAACAAAACTACTATCACTCTAATTACAAAATCCTAACTTATACATACACCCAAAAATGGGTTTCGATTTTCCCTCTTGAAAACCAATAAATAAATAATAAAATACAAGTCATTTCTTAATAATTTTCACATTAACTTGTATTTTCATAAATCATCTTGAAGAAGCTTGTAGGCATCTCTGCATTCACAAAGAAAAAGGAAATCAAATTTACTATGCACAATAAAAATTACAAGTTCTCGGACTTCTCAACTCTCAAAACAAAAAATTCACGATATAATTATTTATAACATCATTTTTTTTTAAGTAGAATTGAACGCACTTTAACTGTATCTCTCTTTTTATACTCGTGCATTCTCATTCATACATTATGAGTTAGTGTATGTAAATAAAAAAAGTGCATTTAACTCGCCCTTTTTTAAGGATAGAAATAAATACACTTCCATTTGAACCTTTTTACATTCATATACTCATATTCATACAACATGAATTCGAGCGCAAAGTATAAAAGGAGAGATTATAATTTTTTGATAATGATTCAGATATAATTTTTTAAAAAAATTCTAAAATATACTTAAAAGTTTTGTAATTAATTTTTTAAAAATTATAAAAATATATTTAGATATGATAATTTAAATTTTAAAATATTAAAAAAATTTATTTTGAAACGTGTATCTCATATTTTAAAATTAAAAAATTATTTTTGAAAATGTAGCCAGCTTTTTTAAGTATTTCCCACCAAATGTCCAAGAAAAGGATTAAAAAAAAAGGAAAAGGAATTGATTTTCACGCCAAAAATCTTAAATCTCACATAATCTATAATAAAAAAATAAATAAAAAATGTGTCACAATCGGTCGAAGAATTAGACGGTGGTAAAGCAGTCCGTACAATGATGATTTTACGTAGCAAGAGGAACGAGTGGACGAATTGGAAAGGTCGCTGTCTCCGCGGACGTGGCGTCCTTATCCGCCCGGCCAGCCCCATTGTGTGCCTGTCACCCTCCCACTTGCAAGCTACTATTGACTTTCCGGTGCATACAGACAACTTACAATGACCCCAGCCGAAGCAAGCAAGTCTTGCCTTATTCCTTACAGACAAACACCTACAAACACACACTTGTGTGCTTTTTATGTCCAATATGAGTGTTTTTAAGACTAGTTTATTGTGGATGCCGGCAATGACATAGTAGTATTATCTTATTATTTTTAGAGAAAAAGAAATGATTCAAGTTTTCATATGGGAGAGAGAGTTTACGAATTTAAAACTATCAATCTTGATGTCTTGTTGATATATGACTAAGGTCTGTTTGGCTAGGCTTCATGTCCATTTGCACCTAAAACTGTTAGTGACGCTTTGTCAAACACACTAGAAATCCAGCCAACATGTTGCCACCAAGGGATGCTGCTTGCTGGTAGCAAGAGTTAAACTTGAGCACTAAAAAGCAACAATGGAAAGTCTCATTTCAGAACATAGTATAGCACCATCTCTCTCAAGCCAGAATGAACTCACTTTCCCTCTTTCAAAATTCAATCCCCAATTGTCCAATGCATTTGATCAAAAAAGAGCAAAATAATTGAATTGCAAAAGAACCATCACTAGTTTTGGCAAACAGAGAAAAGAGAATCACCCAAAATCATGCCGAAAATTTGAGGTTGACAACTTCACCATGCTCTCAACCTGTCAATCTAAACCCATATCTTCATAGAGATACGAATCTCGCCCTAAATCATGCGGATGATGCCATCATTTTCTGTTCAAATATATATACATGTGCATCCAGACTTCTATGAACAGTCATCGGGACCATCCCCATAGACCATCATGAAATATCCCTAAGATTCCGATCTGTGGGGTATTCTAACAAGGCAATTTGGATTGGCTTGAAGCCTATTTTTCCATCCCAGAATGATGTTGGTACTGGAACCCATTCCCTTACTTGATGGAAAACATCAATGTGTAACCTGAAAAATCACAATGACATTTCTATTATACTGTTCAAATTCATCTACAGTGCATGAATAGTACTGTGTTTAATCTAATCACACCAATTGATAAACAGGATAAAGTTCCTACCGATGAGCGTTGGCATTATTCTTTAATGAGTGGCTAACTTTACTTGTAAATAGCAGAGGTGAAGCTTTGTGGTGTGGGTCACTATCACACTCTAAAATACATTGTAGAATTGCCCCCTCCAGTCTCTAATCACTGTTCGTGTAATTAACCTTTAAGAAACGGTGTCAAGAGTTCAATCAGATGTGGGTGGTCCACCACTAGAGGAATTGTGGTGCCATTCAGTCGCTGTCAAACTTCCAATCTGAAAATGAAGGCTGCACAATTTCAACCCACTCCAAGGAATCTTCCCCCCATTAATAGGTTATCTCTGTCTTGCCTGGGCTTCATGCTACAGATCATCTTTTACGGATCCAGAGTGAGCCATGGCTGCTCTATGTGGTTCGAAACTGGTTGTGCCCATAGACCTAAAGAAGAGGCCATGGGAACAGGAACAACCCCTTCACAACAGGTGGCACCCAGACATACCCCCAGTTGCAGAGGTTAGAGTCGGAGAGGTTTTCAGGGTTGAGATGGTGGATTGCAGTGGGGGTGGGATTACACGTGACAACACTGTCGAGGACATCAAATATGCCGATCTCTCTGTTGTAAGTTGGTTCCTCACTGATTTTACAAACTTACACCTATATTCATTGGCACCCTCAACATATACAGTCAGTGTTATCCTAAATGGAGACGGGACTCACACCAGGTATCGTGAGGTCGCCAGGTCAAAAAACGGACCGTAATCAACATCTAATCTAGCTTATAAAAAAAAATATACTTGACTAGTTCCTTAGGGATACAACTCTAAATGTCTTCCCCAGTCGATTTTTAATCCTTTCCTTCGTTTCTGTACAGCTTTGTACATAGTTTAAATTGACTTGTTTAATTTTCTCTTCTCTAATTTCTGTATTACATACTTTAAACTGACCTGTTTAATTTTATCTTCTTTAATTTCTATATCACAAACTAATGGCAATCAAGTAAAATTTGTGAGCTTGAAGTTAGACAACATATGTAAAGTTTGTGAGGTTGAGGTTTGAGTTTAATTAGTTATATTAATATTGAATTTCAGTATATTTGTCCTTTTATGAAAAGTTGCTGGGGGATATTGGAAAAAATGTCACTCCCATTTGTCAGCTTCTAATCTTATTGAAGTCAAACTCATCTTCCAATGGATGCCATTTGGTTAACCTAGTAAACTTACAACCAAAGTTCCCAAGCTTAGTTCCTATCTAGTACTGGTTCATCCATGGCTCCTCCAACTCCAAGACTAGTGGTGCCAATAGATCTGAAGAAGAAGCCATGGGAGCAGAAGCTACCTCTTCACAATCGTTGGCATCCTGAAATAGTACCAGTTGCAGAGGTTAAGACAGGTGAGGTATTTAGGGTAGAGATGGTAGACTGGACAGGAGGTGCTATTAGAGATGACGATTCTGCACTCGATGTAAAATTCATAGACCTCTCATCTGTAAGTATGAACTTCATCTTATATAGTATAATATAGAAAAACCACACATACAGAGATGAAATAGACCACTTTGTCCACACATAGATAACCCTAAAAAATCTTCAGAGTAACAGGTAAAGAATAAGAAAATAACCATATATACCTCAAGATAACACTATGTAATCTGATAATTAATCCAATCAGAAGATATTATCTGCTACTGACTTACCAGTAAAATTGATCAAAACCATATTGGGTAGCTGTTGATTAAGGTGTATCTGGAAACTGGCCAGGTTCATTATCTGAGTGGACCAATCAGAGTTGTGGACACAGAAGGCATTCCAGCCAAGCCAGGCGATCTTCTTCTTGTTGAAATCTGCAACTTGGGTCCTCTTCCTGGAGATGAATGGGGTTTTACGGCAACATTTGACAGAGAAAATGGAGGTGGTTTTTTGACTGACCATTTTCCTTGTGCAACCAAAGCTATTTGGTATTTTGAAGGAATATATGCTCATTCCCCCTCACATACCAGGTAAATTTTCTACCTTTTCTGGGTTTTGTCTGCTCTACCCCTACAAGAACAAATAGAAGTAATTCGCCAGTGTCAAATAACTAAAACTACTAGTATACGTTAATCTTACACTAACTCGGGAAGAATATATGCCTATTTTTTTCACATGCAAAGGGAATTTTTTCTTATGCTACTTCCTATTGATACTTTCATTTGTATAATAGGAGTACGATTTCCGGGTTTAACTCACCCTGGAGTAATTGGAACTGCACCTTCAATGGAACTCCTTAATATATGGAATGAAAGGGAAAGAGAAGTTGAAGAAACTGGCCTTCAATCTCTGAAATTATGTGAGGTTTTACATATACGGCCATTGGCAAACCTACCATCAACTAAAGGTTGCTTTCTTGGCAAGGTACGATTTCCCCAGAGTACTAATAAGAGAAGCATCAAAGCAATTATGAAAGTACTTCAACAATTCCCACATGGTTATTTTCTTCTAAAGTTCATTCTTACGTTTATGATGGAATCTATAATTTTAACCATCCAGACAATAGTCTAAGGGAAACACATCCTAGTAGGACTTTGAAAACTTTTCAACCACAATTGTGCATTAACTAACACTGACAAATACTGCGGCTAGGTCACAAATTGACCAACTTCTTACTAATGGTAAAGGATTCTTCTAACAGGCTACAATTGTTTGCAGATTAAAGAGGGAACTCCTGACTGGGAAAGGATTGCTAAGGAGGCTGCACGGACAATTCCTGGAAGAGAAAATGGAGGAAACTGTGACATCAAAAATCTCAGTAGAGGATCAAAAGTATACCTTCCAGTATTTGTGGATGGAGCAAATTTCAGTACTGGGGACATGCACTTTTCTCAAGGTGATGGCGAAGTTGCATTCTGTGGGGCAATCGAGATGAGTGGTTTTCTAGAGCTCAAGTAAGTTTAATGCTCAACTCTTAGCCTTTTTCAATTTGGGATCTCCCCCTTAGATGAAAAGGTAATATAATTGAAAGAACAGATCTCTTGGTACCATACCATGAAAAATACCAACAAACAAAATTCAAGAACAATAGCAACATAAAATCAAACACAGAAGTCATAAAAGATAAATGCAGATGTCGGTAGGTCTCCAATACATGTCAAAATCTGCAAGAAAAATAATTTTTTTCCTACCTAAAAGACTCGGCTCCATTCCTTATACAAGTCCAACAATTAGCCTATAGCAATCACTTACTTCTAAGGTGCAGAATTTCAGTAGGTCTGTATCCAGTCTCCACACTGTAAAATGGACTTTTTATTTGAGGCCATAAAAAAGGATTTGAGATTCCTTAATTTTTAAAATTATCTGTTTGGATACAAGATGGGGATTATTAAATTCTTCTAAAAATTTCAAGAACGGATTTTAAGACCCCAAATACATAGATTAAATATTGCTCCCAAAACAGATGTTATTTTAAAATCCTTAAAAAACATCAGAGTAAGAACATAAGGTGCTTGTATAAGAAATACCAAGTTTCAAAAAAATTGTCCCAACAATAGACTTTCCAAATTCAGGAATTTAAAATTATGTGAATTTTAAAATCTCTTCAATTTGTTTAAAATTATCTCAAGTACTTATAACTCTTCATCCAACACATGCTTATAGTAATTTGACCTTGAAGATTTAAGAGTTTCCTTTTTTCCCTATACTTCTACTTTATGATAATACACCATACTTTTGGTGGCACCAAAGATGATATCATAATCACAAACTTTAGAAAAGATTGAAAAAAAATGACTTTATGCCATAGTGATTCCACTACCAAGTAGACTGGCAGTAGCAGTAAGTTCTAGTAACAATTATTATAATAAAGACAGCAGATATTTAGGGATAATCAAAACATGAAGCTAATATATCCCCCACAATTAAATTCAAAATCTACTGAAATAACACCTTCCTCCTCCGCCAGCAACACCAACCAAAAAGCCCCTCCCAGATTGAACCTACGAAGGAACCCCCCAAGAACCTGCAAAAAACCTCCTCATCTCTTCCACTCCAATCTTACCCCAGATGTAACCACCCCTCTTCCCCTCCTTTTGGCAACCAAAACTTCAACCTATGTGTTGATTTTATGGCCTTCCACCCCATGGCCGCGCCCCCCCTCCACCCCCCACAGACACCAATGTAGACATTGAGCACTCAGATGCAAATGAAGGAAATGACCAAACAGACTCTGATGATTATTCCATCCCAAATACATATGAGGAACAAGCGAAATTAGCTGATGAGATTGCAAGTAGCGCTGCTGCTAGACAGATAGCCAGCCTTCATGCAGAGGTTTCCCTTCTCCGTGAAGGCTTCCAAGATCGGGAGAAGCTTCGGGATGAGATTAAGTCACTCAAGCAAGATCTCAAATCTGCCACAGACAATACCAAGAGAAATCAAGAACAAGAGGGTAGACAAAGTAGTCTCTCAGGAGGAAATAATAGTCTGTCGAGAGAAAGTAATAGTAGAGGACACAGCAGAGGTGCATATAACTCCCTTCCCTCACATAGAGCTCATCCCACTAATCCCAAAATAGTGGAATACAGTCGAATGGGACTCCCCAAGCCAGCTGCAGATTATCCCATCTCCTCTTGTTAACCCTACAAATCCCCTTCCCCAACCCTCTGTAGAGGAGGGATAACTCTGTGAGCAAAAGGGAGAGTGGCACTTGAGATATCACCCCTACCGCGAATAGGCTTCATAATCCTGCTAAATCTATCTTGTCAAAATCTCACATTCCATCAGGCCCTATTGAGCCACCTAACCTAACCACCATACCAGCTTTATCCATCCTCCCATCCCCAGCAGTCCCCTCATCCTCTGGAAATCCCCTGCCACAACCCTCCCTTGCTATCCCATCGTGGTCAAACCTTTTCAGAGGAAATCGAAGATAGGAGCAATGGTCTCCAGCTGGACTTCCACCCCCTTGTTGATTTTGATGTCGAGTTCAAGGTTCAACTTAGTGAAGCTGAGGTTCAAGGAAGAAATCAAACACTGGGATAATGCCATCGTTGGTTATGTCTTCGGCTCAAAACCTCCCTTGTAAGCTATGGAGAGATTTGCAGAGCGGAAATAGGCAGATTTTGGCCTGTTTGAAACATACCTTCTTGACTTTGGAGTGTTCATTTTCAACTTCGATAGCCGTGACAGCAAGCACAAGGTTATGGAGCTTGGCCCATGGTATTTTGAAAACAAACCCTTAGTTCTAACCTTCCTATTCAATTCTGGTCTTCCACTGCCCTTGGCAAGATCACCGGCTTTATTGGCAGACCTATGTTTATTGATAGACTCACTGCCAATAAAACAAGACTATCCTATGCTCGGGTTTGTGTGGGTTGATGCTAGTAAAATCCTCCCTACAGGCATTCCGATAGTTGATCACAAGGGAGCTACTTATTGGCAATCTATTACCTATGAATGGAAACTCCATCTCTACTCATTTTGCAAAGTCTTTGGGCATTCCAACGAAAGGTGCCCCCACAGGCCCCTAGCCAACTACGGTGCTCCCTCCTCTTCCCATTCCTCAAAACACTGCAGAATCCCCTAAGGCCACTCTCCCTCATAAGCCTCAAGAAGCCCCTATTGTTGCAGCCTGTCAACCCCCAACAACTAATGATGCTAGCTGCTCTAGAAGAGAGAATTCTACCCATAGCCAACCTCCCAGACCTAACCCTCCCCCCTCTCCCAAAGATAAAGGGAAGGAAAAGAACTTGCAATTCTCCTCCTCTCCATCTGCTAACCCTTTTGAGAAACTTATTCTCCCACCCAAAAGATAAAGGGAAGGAAAAGAACTTTCAATTCTCCTCCTCTCCATCTGCTAACCCTTTTGAGAAACTTGCTGAGATAGGGGACTATGAGAACCCCCTACAGGACTCAAGGAGCCATGAAACACAACAATCTACCCCAAGGAAGGATAGCCAAAAGAAGAACAAGAAGAAGGGATCTGATTCAAGAATTACTCAATAGAGCAGGGGAGTATCAAATCATTCCAAATCCTCCAAATGATCTTTTTTGCTAGCTAGAACATAAGGGGTCTAAATGATCCCCTTAAACAAAAAGAAATATGGCTCCTCATTAGGAACCAAAAGTTGTCCCTAGTTTTCCTTGTTGAAACCAATGTCAGAATGAGTAATCTTGCTTCCACTTTTAAGAATTGCTTTGGAGACTGGCACCACCTCCGGAATACTCCCTTTGATGGTGTAGGAAGGATCTAGTTAGCCTGGAACTCTCATGTGTTGGATATAAGCACCATCTCCAGTACTAATCAGGGCTTTCTCTGCCACATCAACCTCAAGCCCTACCGAAACGAGTTTTTCTTCTCTCCTATTTATGCCCACCATAATCAAACTGGTAGACTAGAGCTTTGGAGATCTCTTCGACAATGGAATTCCGTAGTCAAATGGTAACCAATGGCTCATCACAGGTGATTTCAATGTTGTGAGAAAAGCTCAAGAAAGAATAAGAGGATCAGGTATTAACTTCTCTGCTGCTGATGACTTCAACAGATGTACTTTTTGATATTGAAATGGAAGAGCTCAAGACCTCTGGCTCCTGGTTTACCTAGGACAACAAAAGGCAAGGAGATGCCAACATTCAAAGTAGATTGGATAGGGTTCTAGTCAGAGCAACTCCAAGGGGGAGTTGCATTTTGGGGTGCCAAATCACTTATTTACAACCTTGAACAGTGTTTTAGCACCCCTAAATTATAAATCTGCTCCAACCGTAGGTGCCAAAATAGGGTGCCATTTTAATATTTTTTATTAAAAAAATATAATTAAACTTAACGGTTATACTTTAATGGGTATAATTTTCATAACAATCGCAATTTAACGAATATAATTTTTTAGTCAAAATTTAAAATTTAAAATTTCAAATTTAAACATTAAAATTTCAAATTTCAAATTTTGTCCGCCAAAATTCAAATTTCAAATTTCAAAATAAAAAATTAAAAAAATAAACTAAAATTAAAACATTCAATTTAAATTACAATATTATTTTAATTAAAAAATTAATTTAAATTCTAAATAACAATTAACTAAAATAGAAAAAAATTCTTCAATTATAAAAATTAGCTAAATAAATAAATTCACCCTAAATTAACAAAAATTAAAAATTAAAAAAATAAACTAAAATTAAAACATTCAATTTAAATTCTAAATAACAATTAACTAAAATAGAAAAAAAATCTTCAATTAAAAAAATTAGCTAAATAAATAAATTCACCCTAAATTAACAAAAATAAATAAATAAATAAATAAACTAAAATTAAAACATTTAATTTTAATTACAGAAATTAAATTAATTTAAAAATTATTTTGAATTCTAAATAACAATTAACTAAAATAGAAAAAAATTCTTCAATTATAAAAATTAGCTAAATAAATAAATTCACCTTAAATTAACACAAATATATACATAAATAAATAAGCTAAAATTAAAACTTTTAATTTAAATTACACAAATTAAATTAATTTAAAAATTCAATTTAAAATCTAAAATAATTAACTAAATGTAAAATATATAAATATAAATCAATTATATATATATATATATATATATATATATATAGAGCGAGAGAGAGCATCCAAAGAAAGTTCTTTCAGGATATATATACAGAGGGGCAAACAGGGACGGCAGACCCTTCCCCCCAACTCTCCGATCGTCCTCCTTCCCTTTTCTCTGTGCGTCTCCTTCCCCTTTCCCTTCCTCTGTGCTTCCTTCTTCATATCTGTCCATCACCAACACAAGATTTGACGAAAAATCAGGAGCAGGGAACAGAAAACTTACAATTTTTACGGCGAGCGATTTCACGGCGTTCAAATTTTTGACCTTTGGTAAGTTCTCTTTCTAAATCTCTGAAAATTTCTCTGTATTTATAGAGTTTTGTTGGTTGAATATAGCCGTTGTTGGTTGAATAGAGCCGTTGCCAGAACAGTAGAATCTGAAAATGGCACAACGGCTCTATGCAACCTCTCACTTTCTCTCTCCAGGGGTTGGAAACATGCCACTCCAAGACCATGGCTGCCATTTTCCAACCCTTGATGCCACCCCCGTTGGAGTGGAAATTTTTAAATTTGGGGTGGCATTTTAGCGGTTACCGGCAGTTGGGCATATGCCACCCCTGATGCAACTCTCCGTTGGAGTTGCTCTCAACCATCAATGGAAGGAGGACTTCCCTGAATCAGAAGTGCTATATGGCTGTCCTATCCTTTCTGACCACACTCTAGGCATCATAACCATTTGTCCTTCCAAGATTCAAGGTAAAAAGCCCTTCAAATTCTTTTATTATTGGATGAAACATCCAAATTTCATTGATATTGTGAAGCAAGCCTGGAGCTCCAAGCTCTTATAGTGAGGGCACCCCCATGTTTAAGCTTACTCACAAGCTCAGAACTCTCAAGACCCTCCTTAAGGATCTGAACAAAGATTTTTACAGTGATATCTCTCGAAGGACTTCCATTGCCAAAGAGGCTCTCAAAGCTATTCTACTTAACCTGCATTCCTCTCACTCTGATCCTGCTCTTAGGAATTAAGAGAAGATCCTCACTATCAAGTATGCAGAATTAAGTGCAACTGAAGAGAGCTTCTTTAAACAGAAATCTTGTACTAGATGCTCAAGCTTGGGGACTCAAACACAGCTTTCTTTCATAAGAAAGTCAATAGTAGCAGGAACAGAGGGAAGATTTTATCTATACTCAAGGAGGATGGAACCAGAGTTTGCAATTACAAATTAGTTAAAGAGGTTGTTGTCAACTATTTCTCCCACCTCCTTGGCTCCCCCTATACTCCCCCTGGCCTAGCCAGTAGACTCTCCTCTATCATCACCAAAACTCTTCCTGTTTCCATTGCTAACCAGCTTTCCCAACCAGTCACAGACCTTGAAATCAAGGCAACTATGTTCTCCCTTAAGGGCAGTAAAGCCCTAGCCCTGATGGTTACACCTCTGGTTTCTTTAAATCCAACTAGGATATTGTTGGTCAAGATACCCTCAATGCCATTCACTCCTCCTCTGGGAAAATTCTTAAAGCTTGGAATACCACAGCTGTTTGTCACGATCCATCTGTCTGCTAAAAGGTTACGCCACGCAAACGCCACATGAGCGCTTACTAGACAATCACTTTTATCTGCATAGCAAGCTTGCATGGATTCTCTAGAATACTCTTGGAGTCCTAGAGTCGTGTAGAACCTTCTACATACTTCTAGTCTTGTATAGATTATTCTAGAATGTTATAGATACTTGAGGATTCTAGAATGATACCCTAAAAAGGTGGGAACATTCTAGACTCACCCTTATAGCCCTTAGATCAAAATGATCATAGCCATCCATTGTAAGGCCAAGAGCCTATAAAAGGGGGTAGGGTCTCATTTACCACTCACCCAATCAAGTGTAAGCAATCTTCTCTTGAGCAATACAAGTTCCTCTGTCTCTAGCTTTCTTGTTCCCTAGCCACCAAGACTAAGTATGCTAGCTAGATAGGTTGACTTAGCACTACAAGCCCAATTGTGAGTTGCTAAATGCCGCACGGGTGCTTAGGAATATTAAGTTCGTGACAATTGGTATCAGAGCTTAGATTGCGAGTGTGTCGCAATAGAAGGAGCGAAGGACATTATGTCAACTTCAGAGACAATTCATGAGGAGGAGCAAACCCAAGTCCAAGAGTGTGCTCGAGATGTGCACCGCAACCCTGCCCAAGGGAAGCAACAGACCAAGTCCAAGGACACTTCTAAGGACATGATGGCTAGCTTGGAGTCGCGGGTGGCTAACGTGGAGGCCTCTGTGTCACTATGGGACTCATACTTGGAGGAAGTGGGGCAACGTCTCGACGGCTTAGAGACAGAATGTGGAGAGCTTAACCAAGCTATGAAGGGATCCCTTAACGAGCTAAGCGGCTCCATCAAACTGGAGTTCCGAGCACTACGAGACCCACTTATGGGCGAGCTCGTTACCCTACGTGGATACATCGATGAGGAACTCAACACCATCCGTGCTCAAGTAGAAGAAGTACGATCTGATTGGGCATTATGAAAAAGGGTCGTTACTGCAAGCAACGTCGCTACCTGAGAGATGCCTAAGGTAGATGTCCCAAAGCCCAAGAGTTACACCAGCACAAGGAATGCTCGGGAGCCTGAAAACCTCCTTTGGGGCTTAGAACAATACTTCCAAGCTGTCGGCATAACCAACGAACCTTCAAAGGTGCGCACTGCTACTCTATACCTCACTGACACTGCTATGCTATGGTGGCGTAGGAGGCATCACGATATAGAGAGGGGCATTTGCACCGTTGATACTTGGAAGGATTTCAAAAGAGAGATCAAATGGCAATTCTACCTGGAGAATGCCGAAGAGGAAGCACGAGGCCGACTTCGTCGACTCAAGCACACGGGTGCCGTCCGAGACTATGTGAAAGAGTTCACAACCTTAGTGGTTGAGATCCCCGATCTATCTGACAAGGACTCTCTTTTTTTCCTAGATGGTCTACAATCATGGGCCAAGACGAAACAAAGGCGACGAGGGGTGCAAGATCTTGCCAGAGCCATTGCGGAGGCCAAGTCATTCATCGACTATACCAGAGATAACTCCCAACCCAAGAGGGGTAACGCTAGTAAAGGTGAGGGAGGCAAGACCAATACTACACAACATGACAACAACAAAGAAGCTGGACCATATAAGCCACCTAGTGGCAAGGACAAAGGCAAGGGAAACGAGGACAGGGATCAACCCTCAAAACCAAGAGTTCATGCTTCTTGTGTGATGGCCCTCACTGGGTGAGGGATTGCCCCAAGAGAAAGACTCTTAATGCCTTGACATCTCAATATGAGGAGCAGCAAGAGCAAGAATATGCTAACATAGGGTCCTTACAAGTCTTAAATGCTATTAAGGCCAAGACAGTACCACCTAAGGGCCGAAGCAAAGGACTCATGTTCGTGGAGGCCAAGATCAATGGGATGCCTACTCGTGCTTTGCTGGATACTGGAGCACCCCATAACCTTGTGTCCATGGAAGAAGCCAAGAGACTTGGTCTCAAGGCTAATAGAGAGGGTGGTTCTATCAAGGCAATTAACTTAGCAGCTAAACCTGTCCATGGCATAGCTCGGGATGTACACACCAACATTGGTGAATGGACTGACCTGGTTGACTTCTCGATGATTCCTATGGATGACTTCAAGGTCGTACTTGGCATGGAGTTTCTCGACGAGCTCAAGGCCTTTCCACTCCCCTTTGCCAACACAATGTGTATCATGGAGGCCAGGTCAACATGCATGGTCCCTACAGAGCGGGTTGCCAAGCTAGAAGCTAAGTCACTATCCGCCATACAATTCAAGAAGGGGTTCAAGAAAGGTGAGACTAGCTACCTAGCCACCCTATGTTCTGATGACGATGAGCCAGCCCCCCCCCCCCTCCCCAAACAAACAAGAACTGCCCAAGGCCATTGAAAAAGTGTTTGGTGAGTACAAGGATGCCATGCCCAAAGAGCTACACAAGAAGCTACCACCTAGGAGGGAGGTGGATCATAAGATAGAGTTAGAGTTAGGTTCTGAACCCCCAGCCATGGCGCCCTACTGCATGGCGCCACCTGAGTTTGAGGAGTTAAGAAGGAAACTCAAGGATTTGCTTGATGCAGGCTACATCCAACCTTCCAAGGCTCCCTATGGTGCACTAGTACTCTTCCAAAAGAAGAAGGATGGGTCTCTACGTATGTGCATCGACTTCCGGGCACTAAAGAAGGCAACAATCAAGAACAAGTACCCCATACCATTGATAGCCAATCCCTTTGATCAACTTGGCAAGGCACGATACTTCACCGAGCTAGACTTGCGGTCGGGGTACTACCAAATGAGAATATCAAAAGGAGATGAGCCCAAGACCACATGTGTCACAAGGTATGGCTCCTACGAGTTCTTAGTCATGCCTTTTGGTCTCACCAATGCACTAGCCACATTCTACACACTCATGAACAAGTTCTTCCATCCCTACCTTGATCGGTTTGTGGTGGTCTACTTAGATGACATAGTGGTGTATAGCACCATGCTAGAAGAACATGTGCAACACTTAAAGAAGGTCTTCCAAGTGCTACGCGAGAACGAGTTTTATGTTAAACTGGAGAAATGCTCATTTGCCCAAGAGGAGGTCTTATTCCGAAGGCACAAGATCAAGGATGGGAAGCTTATGATGGAGGAAGCAAAGGTGAAGGCCATTCTAGATTGGGAGCCACCTGCCAAAATACCCGAGTTACGATCTTTCTTGGGCCTTGTCAACTATTACCGTCGCTTTATCAAGGGTTACTCCGCATGAGCAGCCCCCTTGACGGATCTACTTAAAAAGAACCGAGTGTGGACATAGTCGGATACATGTCAAGAAGCCTTTGAAAATCTCAAACGGGCAGTCACCGAAGAGCTTGTCCTTAGCCTACCAGACCATTCCAAGCCCTATGAGGTCCACACGAATGCGTCAGATTTTGCAATTGGAGGCGTTCTTATGCAAGAAGGACACCCCCTAGCCAATGGTGTTAAATCGCGGTTGCGGGATACAACGCGGTCGGTCGCGGTCGTGGTGTTACAGTATCAGGAGTATCGGCCCACCCGCAACGGGAATCAGAAACCGCGACTGTGAATTTTTTTCAAACATTAGCAAACCTCCTAAAATTTATTGATACACATGTTTTTACTTCAGTTTATTACTTTTAAGGGTTTTAAAGTAATTTTTATCATTTTTATGACACTTAAAAAGATGTTTTATAATTTTATATTACTTTTTTAAAGTTAAAATACCAAAAAGTAGCATTTTTATGATTTTTAAGAATACCATTGTAACAAATAATGTAAATAATAACTTCAAATTTCAAAAGCAATTAAAAGTCCATTATCAATAACAATTCACAAACGAAGGCAAATATAAATATCTAATTAGTTGGTAGCTAGTTGGCACTTCTTGGCACTACCACCAAAATGAATGGCGTGCAGGTACTTGACAGTCTGTATCATTGTCATCATCATTATATGGTCTCTCCAGCACTTGCCCATTGAAATAATTAGAACCTCCCACTCCTACTGATGTACTACTGCCACTAGAATCTTCTGGTTGTTGCTGCATGTAATACCTAGTCCCATCCCCATAAGGCATTGTAGACCCAAAGAGGTTATTTGTAAAAGCCTCTGCATCTGAAAGAAGTGGATATGGAGCTGCATATTGTGGTGGTGGGAGGGGATAGTAATGAGGTTGTAGTTGGGGGTATCCCTGCTAAGGTGGTGGGTAGTAGACTGGTGGTTGTAGTGGTAGTGGTAGGGGTCCTCCTGTACCTGGGGGATAGTATAATGGGTATCTAAATTGAATGCCCACTTCATGTCCAACTCCAAGATCTCCAAAACGTTGAGCAATTCCAGAATCATCATCATTGTCATCAACTGATGGTAAATAATGTCCATGCCTACTTGATTCACTTACACCACGATGAGGGCGACGTGAGTAATGTCTTTGGGGGGGGGGGGGAGGGGTGGATTTGGAAACTCTCTAATTTCTTCACTAGGGCGAAAACCACTGTATCCAGCTTCTCCACGATAAGGTGAATCATAAAGAACACCACCTTCAGAAGTTCTAGCTTTAACAATTTGAACTTGTCCTCCAGGTCCAAGGCCTCCATCACTTAAAGGACTTGAGTTATCATCATTTTCACTACCACTGTTGCCACTAGGAGTCTATCTGCTGGAAAGTTACGCCACATAGACGCCACGCAAACGCCACATGAGTGCTTACTAGACGATCACTTTTGTCTGCATAGCAAGCCTGCATGGATTTCTCTAGAATATTCTTGGAGTCCTTGACTCGTGTAGAACCTTCTACATACTTCTAGTCTTGTATAGATTATTCTAGAATGTTATAGATACTTGAGGATTCTAGAATGATTCCTTAAGAATGTGGGAACATTCTAGATTCACCCGTATAGCCCTTAGATCAAAATAATCCTAACCATCCATTGTAAGGCCAAGAGCCTATAAAAGGGGGTGGGGTCTCATTTACCACTCACTCAATCAAGTGTAAGCAATCTTCTCTTGAGCAATACAAGTTCCTCTGTCTCTAGCTTTCTTGTTCCCTAACCACCATCTTCTTTAGCCACCAAGACTAAGTGTACTAGCTAGATAGACTGACTTAGCACTACAAGCCCAATTGTGAGTTGCTAGGTGCCGCACGGGTGCTTAGAATATTAAGTCCGTGACATGTTGCTCTTGTTCCTAAGATCAGTAGCCCTAGCAAAATGTCTGATTTTAGACCTATTTCTTGTTGCAACACCGTGGACAAGTGTATCTCCAAAATTCTTTCTTCTAGGTTGAAAAGGTCATGCCGCATATCATTAGTAATTCACAATTAGCCTTTGTTGAAGGAAGGGCCATCTATGATAATTTAGGTGTTGGCACTAAAAATGAGTGAGCACTGCAGCCAAGAGACCCACACATACAGGTAAAAATCGAAGTGTCTAGGCTTGGGAGAGACCAAGCAAGAAAACAACTCTGATTGAAGAGCCATCGACGATCAAAGATAAAAATCCAACAGTGTGGGGGGATTTTAGGACAGTAGACCATGATTGGTCCAAATTATGTGTCACCTGCAGGAATGTGATGAAGTGTCCAATCCATTTAATATATAAAATTTAGGACACAGGGTCATGGCCGAGTTCCTAAGTGTGTCTATTTTTCTTCTTACATATCCTAAGCCAAAATGAAAGTTCTACATGACATAGTAGGGCTACAAATGAAGCGAACCATTCATAAACAACTCCAGCTCAGTTTGATTACAGCTCCTTCATGCTCTATTCATTAAATAAACGAGACAAGCTCGAGCTTAATTAGGCTCTGGTATAAAACGACCCAAGTGAGTCAAAATAAGACTCGACTCATCAGGCTCACAAACAAAGCTTGAATAATAACAGCTCGTTTGGCTCGTTAAAGCGAATGTATAAATATTTTGTTTTTACCTGGATTCCTTCATTTTGTTTTTGGGTTGCACACTAGTTAAATATTCAAACAATAATTACTATTTTTGTATTAATGTTTATAAGAGACTCCTTCATTTGACTTATATTAATTGTTTAGGATTATGCCTCTCCCAATTTATGTACTTTATTATTATTAATTTAGAGAACTACTAGAGTTCTGAACTTGCTTCACCATTCCAATACTAATGCCAGCATCATGCTTGCTTGAGACAGTTACTTCAGAGTTCTAATCACTTTGGAGCATCCATATCAATTGATACATGGTCAACACCACCAACCTCTAGCCTCAAGGAAAATTGAGCAACATAATGTTAGGCTACGAAACCTATTTTGGCACACGTATCAAGTGTTGGACACATTTGGACACATGTTGGTCTCGCAATGAAAGAGTGTGTGCTCTTTTTTTCTAAATTTCAAACACTTTTGGACACGTTTTCTAGAATTTTTCTTTTTGAGGGGGGGATTTTTGTCCTATTTTTCTCCTCTTTTCCGCTTTGCACTTTTTTTAAGGGGGGTTTTAGGGGGGTTTATACACACACATATATTCTATGTAGTAGTTAGCAAATTTGTTTTAAAAATTGGATTATGAATGTTAATGATTAAATGAAGAAGTTCCTAAATTTTTATTCAAAGTTTTTTTATTTTGATATCTTAATAATATTGTTGTAATTTGTATTTTTTTATGTTGATTTTGATTAAAATAATATTAGATTTTTATTACATGGTCATTCCTAAATTTTTATTTAATAGTTTCTGCGTCTTACTTTTTTGATAAATGACTTGTCTGTGTCGTGTCGTATCCGCACCCATATCCATGTCCATGCTTCGTAGATATCAGGAATCCAAAATAGGAGAATGTTAGTCACAACACAATATATAACAAAAACTTGTCTCTTTCAACATTAAATTAGATAATGGTTAATTGCAAATCTGATACTGACACCAGTATTAGTGATGAATGAAAACTATTGCCACCGTGAACCACAGGGACTGGGGCAAGAACCTGAGTTTGCACATTTGGTTCAAAACTAGTCTGTAAAACAGTTCTTACTAAAAGGCTTGTGCCAGAAATCAATTGAATACTGTGATACAAAACGTATAGTACCTGGTTCAAGGAGAGTAAGGAATGTGATGGCCTGGCCCATCCATTTAATTTCTAAATTGTAGGACACGGGGCTATGGCTAAGTTGCCAAAGTGTCAATTTTTCTTCGTATACATCCAAGGTAAAATGAATTTTCTACATGACACAGCGAGTCCAACACTGTCATTCTTCTAAAAGTATCCATGTAGCAGCAAGACCAATTGAGAAAAATATCCCAGAAAATTTGGGGGAAGGGGGTTACTCTTCATTTGTCAGACGTGCCTCTCCGAACAAATTCCACAGTAGGGAAATTTGACTCATATCCAATGCCCATACCCACGTCAGTTGCGCCCAGCAGAGTTACTGTGCATTTTGGACAGTCCATGTCACCCAAAACATGACCAACCTCAACTCACTCTAACCTCAAGAAAACCCAGGGGCATAATATCAAGAATTTAAGACAGGAATAAGATTGTCACAACAAAATGTTATAGACCCAAAAGTTGTCACTTGAGTTATTATCATAAATCTACGAAATATATACTGGATACTAAGAAAGGGCCATGAGGTATTTCTTTCTAGTTGTTTGCCTGTCAAAGAAATCTCTCACCAAACATTCTAGTCTCTTGCATGCTTCTGACCATCTTGGATTAACATCTTCCTATAATTTTATATATCCATGACTCTGATTATGTTACATGCACCTATTTACATTATTCCATTTGTTCAGAACTTATTTGAAAGAACCCTATTTGTTACCAGGTGTGAAATCATTAGGGGTGGAATGAAAGAGTACCTCACACCAATGGGGCCCACTCCTCTTCACGTAAACCCAATATTCGAAATAGGTCCTGTTGAGCCAAGATTCTCAGAATGGTTAGTATTTGAGGGCATCAGTGTTGATGAGAGTGGAAGGCAGCACTACCTCGACGCCAGTGTCGCTTACAAACGTGCAGTGCTCAATGCAATTGACTACCTGTCCAAATTTGGCTACTCTAAAGAACAGGTCTAAGATCTCTCTCAAGAAACTTCTTTATAATTGCTCAAAGAGCTCACACAAACACAAGCATACACGTAGAGAAGCACCCCAAAAAATATGGTAATTCAGATTTTGTTACATTACTGAATACTGACCTAGGAGATATGATGGTGGCTATCAGATCTATCTCCTACTGTCATGCTGCCCCTGCGAAGGAAGGATTTCGGGAATAGTTGATTCCCCCAATGCTCTTGCCACCCTCGCAGTCCCAACAACTATATTTGATCAGGTAGTTCATTTCACCTAATTATCTATGTGAAATCACCGACTTATCTACTGAGGGTGTAACTTTAATATTATATCCTCTAACACGCCCCCTCAGTGTGACTTTAGTCTAGACTGAGCCAACACGTGCACAATTCATATTATCAAGGTGATGGTAAGGTTTGAACACGGGATCTTTTGAAATCACCAATTCATCTAAAAGCTTAAGTTGTTAGAGAGGATGTATCTTTAATATATATCCTCTAACAATCTACAAACCTGAGAAATTTATAGTAATAGATCACTCTATGCTTACCATGTTGCTACATTCTCACAAATCCCACCATATTGCAAGAATTTTGCCCCATCAAATGCTTATGCAAAAACAGTGCTCCAGATTTTCTCGCAATGAGTAACATCCCCAACAACCTCACAAACTGCATATCACAAATGCATCGAAAGAAAAGGCATTACCCTTCCAGAAACTACAATTAGTTTATCCTTTCAATAAAGAGCAGTAACAGTAAGCCGCTAAAAACTTCACTTGGATTTAACATGATGGCTCCCAAAGCTCAAACAAGGAAGAGGTTGCAGACAATATCATTTCTTGCTTTGAATTCTAATTGTATCTTGCATACAAACAATCATCTTAAATAAGTGCAGCAGAAGTATAGGGTGCAGGAACATAGCTAAATGTCAAAACCAATTGTCTAACATCTATTGAAGTACAAGGATTCAGGTATCTTACAAGGCACAAATATTAACTCAAAACATATTACGGGAATATGACAATTTAAAAAGTTTCCATGTGTATATTATAAAAATCCATAAATTAATACAAATACTAAATCTAGCCATTTAAAGGACCCATTAATGTTAAGAATGTCAAGATATAAAATCATACTCAATGTGACAAGAAATGAACCTTGAAAAAATCAGATGGATTTAACAATATGGACATGTAACTTCTACTCATATTAAGATCAAGATCAGAAATAAGCATAATAACTATGGTAAAAGATTTAGATTTCACAAATCTTCACCACACTTAGGTCAATTGTTAAAGTACAATATTAACATAAAAGACCATCTGCTTCTTCTTAGATAATCATGTTACATGCTCAAGCATCCATGAATAATTCCCAGTCTCAAACCAAAGTAAGTTCATATATAAGTTGAAGTCATATATTAGACATTAATAGTGGATGCTGAAGATTTAAAATTTCAAAACTTAGCTCACTTCTGTGGGCAACTGATTTTAACCTCAACCAAAATTATAACCTTATCCAAACAAGTTGTAAAGCAAGTTTACTTTTGATCTACAAATGTGTTACAGAAGAAGTAATTTAAACTCCACACATTCCAATATTTCAAGTGTTCTCTAGCATGATTTTAGATGTTGATGGTGCTAACACAAAAGCCACTACAACAGTACAAACCACGATTAATCTAAAAGCAAGAGAGACATGTAACATTTCTCCTTTGTGTGTGTGTGTGTATAAAATCTAATCAGATTTCTTGATGTTAGATACTTGGATCACAACATCTCTTCTCTTAGAATTGTTTGTTTTTTCTGTAATTTGTTAATCTGGCAAACATGGAGACTATTTTCTTCCATATCCTTCCTACTTCATTTAATTATCTTTTATCCTTTCTCCTTTCCTCACTACTCTTCTTCCTTCTGATCGTCTTCTTATCAGACTTCAAAAAAACTGTGCTTTCCTTTAGAAAATTAAATATATACTTCACAGGCAACGTGATATCAGCATCACTTGCCAGAACCAATACTTTATCCAAGTTTGAAGCCCTAGTGATGAGATGCATTTAAAAACAAATCGGCAGAGGCAAACAGATCATATTATCAAAAGCTAATGTAATAATTTAGGCAGAAGTGCAAAACCATATGATCACTAACAATAAAGCTAATAGGTAAATTGAATAGTTATGCCTGCGTCTGTTACAATCCAAAATAATAGCCTCGGCAATGAACAGCTTCATGAGAATGTTGGGCCCATCTTAGGCATATAGCTAATGCTAGTCCAAAATGGAAGGCATGAATATAAAGCATGTGTAACAGGTCCTTAAAAGCTTCTTTAGCATGTGTTACTTTTCTGATGATACTTTTTCTCTTGGCCATTATTTATTTCCCACTATCTTGGATTACTTTAAGGTGTGGTCTAATTGAAAAGAGTAGAATGGTAAGACAGGATTCATGTAACTGACCCCAAATAGTTGGAACAAGAGTTTTACCTTTTATCAACAAAACTTTGCCATGTGGCAGCATTTGCCACTCTTTCATTAGACCAAAACTGCAACCATACCAGAACTACTGCTAAGGATAAACTCTTGGCTTAACAAGATAGAAAACATAAAGTTTAAGTTTATGTATTTTTTAATATTTTTTTAATGTAATTAGTTGTTGCCATGCAGGATGTTCGTCCAAAGACCAACAAAGTGCCAGTTGGGCCCCGGCTTGTGAGGAAACCAGATGTCCTAAGATGCACTTATGATGGAAATTTACCAACAACGAAAAACCCAGGCGCTACAATGTAATTACTGTCAGTGGAGCAAACTAGAAGCAAGTATGCTGAATAACATCTTAGCAATGTAGACACAAAATATAAACTTATAGATGGGACTTGGGAGATTATATGTGTTTGGAGAATCCTGTCTTTCTGGTCAAGTAATGAAAACAGATTGTGCTTGTTAAGAAGCTTGATATACGTTGTTGGTCTATTCTCAAACAAGCTTAAGTTTTTAAAAGAGTTAGTGATTTAATATGGTATTAGAACCTTGGTTATGAGAAGTATAGGGTTCAAGTCTCTTTATTTGTATTTATTTCCCGTTTAGTTTGTTTGTACAAAATTGTACTCTGTTATGTTTTGTGTTTGTTTGTGGGTTGTGTCTCTCTACATGCGAGTTTGGGGTTGCACGTGAGTGTAAAATTGCAGTTTATTCTACTTTGTGTATATGTGTGGTTTATGTCTCTCCACGTAAGTTCAAGGTCGCACGTGATGGGCAATGTTGAGAGTTTGATAGGCATTGTTGGCCTGTTCACTAATAGCTTAAACTTTTAGACGAGTTAGTGATTTAACAATACTAATGATAGAAAATGTTTTAATTGCTCCGTAACATTTTTAGCATGAATACCGAGACAAAAGTTTACAACATGAGCCAAAAGGAAATAGAATGGTGGCAATGAGAACTTAATTAATGTGGATGAGAGAGGAAGAACTCTAATCCAAGAAGTAATGCTGCAAGGCCAAACAAGATGCCAACGATTATATCATTATTATCACAGTGATATTAACATCTTGTTCACTGCTAATGCAATTTTAGTGCTACATGTCAGTCTGATGTTTCGATGGAAACAACAACTGCCAAGTTAACATATTACATATAATTGTTGTAGATATTGAAACTTTAGGTACAAATCCAAGTCCACATTGTCAACTTAACAACAGAGAGTTAACCACAATTGAAATGCAGGGGAAAAAGTTGTGGACATTAATTGATATCAACTTTAACCAAACTTCCTATGGATGATTAGTAAATATCGCAGCAAGGCAGGCTGCACTCAGATGGGACAAAAACCATCCAACTTGCAAACCCTAACATATAGAAGAAAAAAAATTAAAAATAAATAATTAAGCATCTCATATTTCTCTGAAAATTGAAAAATAAAAAATAAAATAAAATAAGAGCAGGGATGGCAATCATGTCTAAAAGCCAAAATCCAAACCTAATTTGCTGTGGCAATCTGGGAAATTCAGCACAAATTTGCCTACTCTAGTAACTAAGTCACAGTTGATAGATAATATCAATGGTTCCAAATGCGTGCATTTTTTAAAATTTTAGCAGTGGTTCCACCACCATCCATATTCTTGAACCATTGCACCTCATATAATGAATCATCATATCATGCTCTTCTATTGTATCCAGAATTTTTTTATTTTTTTAACCTAAACTCCCTAGTCCTTGGAATTAAGTTTTATTTTTAAATTTTTCATTTTTCAATATGTTTTATATACTTCACAATATTCACTTTAGATGTCTACCAGTAAGAGTAGTCTAGGCATTGCTTCAGCATTCTTTTGACATATTTTTAACCAATATTAATTGAGAAAGAAGTTTACATTTAGGTAAATAACTTCCAACATTTTTCAACTGTTAAACTGAGCCCATTTACATATCACAGTCACCATTGATCAACATGCATACACATACAAATGCTTGACACAATGTTACATGTAAGGGATTGTCAATAGGCAATATGGAACACAAACATGCACAGTGCAATTCATCACAAATTAATATAATCAGAATTCCAATATGATTCAAAAGACACTGCTAGTTCCATTGAGATACTAGCAAGTATCAACACCATGAACTCCTCTGGAGAGATTCTAAAAACAGATATCAAAAGAAATTAACAACAGAAAATCAATTTATCAGATGCAACAGTCAAGATAAAAATGGGTCTGGAAATGGATGCCAAATCACCAACGAATGCATCTTTTAATATATCTATACAACAATAAATTTGGTTGACATGCAGTTTTTCTTTCCAAAATTTTGAATAGATGGAGTAATCGTTCTAGAAAAAATAGGAGAAAAAAATATACATAAATAAGGGTCATGGTTTGATTTTCACAATTTCCTAAGAAATTACCTCAAAACTTCCACAAATCAAAATTTCTTATCTGGCTAACACATGAATGACAGATATGAGAAATTACAAAAAGGCTACTGAGCATATAATCCACTCAGTAATATATAGAGTGTTCGATGGTGTTGGAGAGATGGGCATTGGAAGCCAAAAGACCATAACCAAAGATCCAACTCCACACTTAATACCGAATAAACAACAAACAAACAAAAACATCAGAATTTAAAAAAAAAAAAATTGAGAAGTGCAAAAGATTGAAAAGTTCCTATTTCTATTTTGGAGTAAATTAGACCGATCAATTACAACAAAGTGTTCTTGGGGCACACCTGGGAAAAACCAGAAATTCCTTGATAAGGTACACATAAGCCTCAACAGCCACAAAGTTCACCTATTTCTAGAGGTGATTAACAATTATTGACTTGTGCACAAGACCAAACTTTGTGTGTGCAGATAGAAATTAATTAAGGTGGGATGTCCTTTGGCTGAGGACAAGAAAACTTGAAGACAATCACTATTTTCAGGTTGTCAATTTCCTCAAGGGTTCCTATTGAAAAGATCCAACTTTCTTTTTCGTAATTTTTATCTCTCAAGGAAAATAGGTTTCTTCAGTATTTGTTCTAAACACATTTGGGTAAAATAGCATGTCTCATCAAACTAACACCAGAGAATATTATTCATATCTAGTCTTGCCTTGCAAATATACCACATCTGACCATGTTTTAATGCTCTACATCATCTACTGTTTCAGGAAAGGAGTTTAAACATTAAATTTGCATCAAAGGGGGGAAAAACCAAATTAGCCAGGCCACAAAGTTGAGGATTGAAGAGACTAGTTGAGCATTAAAGCTTTTCTTTAGGTTGAAGGAAAATGGAGGAAAATAAAGATGATTTAAAAATCTAGGTACCAGGAAAATCATTTTTTTCCTCCACCTTCCTCTCAACCAAGCATAGCACGTAAAAAGAGGGAAAACTTAAAGACAACAAAAATCAAAAACAAAAGTATGGGGAACAAAATTTGAAAACAAACAACACATCATTTCTGTATAATAGAATAATGAAAAGATTGATGTAGCATGCCAGGATCAGCAACTCCATTAAAATGTATTAGAGAAATGTAGGTAAAAATGTTTGTCAGAGAATATACAAAACAATAAAGTTGCATACTATCTCCAACATACTGCCATTTATAGAAGGTTTTATACTAGATAAAATCAAACTTTTACAAATACAAATATACATGGCCTCACAGGAAATGATTTCTTTTAATTTAATATAACATGTGTGTGTGTGTGTGTGTGTGTGTGGTTGATCTAGAAGATAAAGTTTGTTAGATTATGCATCGAGTGGCATTTATAGTACTGAATCCACTTGGAATGCCTCTTCAAGACCATAATGAAACAGTATCACGGTACAAGCTCATATGGACGCATCCCTCAGTTCCTACACACAGTTTTATGCTATGGCTTGCAATTTTAAATAGACTCACCACTGAGGCCAAACTCTGTCAATGGGACTTTATTGCAAACTTACATTGCTAGCTCTGTTCTGATATTTTTCTTTATTCTTCTTACATTGCTATATGGATTCATTATGTAGCCCTATGTTCTTGAATGGGCCTAGCTTACAGTGGCAGAATATTATCTCATGGTTTTCAAGCAAGCCAAAGGAAGAGTTCTTCTAGTGTGGTCAGGCACAGGTGCCTATCAGCAACGGTATATCATACATGACAGGAGCGTAACAACAGAATCTTCAAGGGTCGTGTTAAGACTCCCTCTGTGGTAATAGATGAAATCAAAAATGAAACTAGAATTCAGCTAACTTGTGCTAGTAAACATTGTTGGAGGCCTTGCTCTAAGTTTAGAAGATCATCACAACTGGACTCTACATAATCCATAGCCAGATTACTTAATATCTTTCTAAGAGCTGATTGTATAATTTATCTTACATTGTTGGAGGCCAGGTCCCATTTAAATTTGTTTGTTTCTCTGTCCTCTTAGTTCAGAGGGTATGCCCTTGGTGTTTTTGTACTTCAGTCTTGTTCTTTAATAATAATATACATACTTATCCACCAGAATATACATCACCTTTAACTCAAAACAACAACAACATAACCAAACTAGAAGTACAAGCGATTGACTCAAAAGTGAAACTACCCTGGACAAAAGAAATAATATACAATGGGATAGACAAGACAGACCTGCTTTCCAGATTTTTTACTAATCAACTCCCTCACTTTCTCTACAGCATATACTGAGCAAGCTTGTATTCTACTTCCTCCCCACTGCCCGAACCAATTTCACTATTAGCCTCAATAATGCTGGCTAGGGTAGAACTATATCTCAGCACACCAGGCTGCCGAAGCACAGCAGGAACAATATAGTCGGCAAATACTGGTAATTGAACCAATGTCATTGAACCCACCATGCCCTTTTCCCTTGAATGCACCCCATAAATCTGCCGCAAATGTCTGAGCTCTTTTATACAAGAATATCTGGTGGCCTTTATACACTGAGTGGTCTCGGAAGCCTATACCAATTTACATTTAGAGTTTATAACAAGTATTCTCCTTCACTGTTGTGAAGTCTTGTGACCTATATACACAACTATTTCAAGGATTGTCTTATTAACAAATAGAGATTTATGAATTTTTTTTTATCAGTAAAAATAGAGATTTATGATGGAAATGCAAAAAATAGATAAATAAAAACTAAATAAAGATACCAGGGAAAGTGATGTGTAACAAGTGCTACAAGCTTTACTGCTGATTTTCCACAAGATTGGAAGCTTTTCCCTCAAAGCTTCTCTCCAGTTCAAGCCCAATCTAAGCCATGACATTAATGATATAGAAGTAAATATAGACAATTAGAGAAACAGTACAAGAAGAAAATTGAAAATTTATGAAGACTGAAAAATACATGAGATATATATATATGAAACTGTCAAAATATACCTCATGCATTAAACGGACCCGTTCATCCTCCAAAGGTAGTGGCCTTGGCCATTTCAACAATTCTCGTAATTGAGGACCTGACAACAAGCACTACTATTATCAATATCTTATGGAAGAAATCTCCCTTAGTGACACCAGCTAGATTCCTGTATTTACAAAAATATATCAAGTAACACTTGATCTTCACCAGCAAGCCAGTTTAGATCTCATGGGAGCAGTTTGAGCAAAGATTTTTCTACATGAAAAGTTAAATTTGTTTAAATTGACATAACTTGAAAACAGCTTCTAAGTATAAATAAAAACAAGGTGCCATGGAAACAGGTAGAATTTGCATGCTTAAATTAACGTGAGGCCATCTGCAAAGTATTTTCGCTGAATATTTCAATGGCAGCTTTACTGATTATTCGTACAAAGCAAATTATGCAGCTGCCTTTAATGTGCTACTGTATGTTCTAGGATAGTTTGAAAAACAAAGCATGTATTTTTTTCAACCTAATCATTGTAACAATGATCCTTTTTCTTCAATCTATTTATATTGAGAGAGGGAGGAAGTGGAGAAAAAGAACTCTTGATGCAGTATGAGCATGTAAGAATGCATCTGGATGTGCATTAAAAAATAGAAGGTTCAAGAGGAAACCAAAATACCAGTGTATTTTTGCAAACGATCAGCATCAAACACGGATTTGTCATTTTCAAGAGCTGCCTTCAGTCCCAAAGCCAAGCAATCATAACTTAAATCCTCATCTATTATGAATAAGAAATTGAGAATTAAAAATATTAGTGATAGCATGAATATTAAAATGAAATATATAGTATCTATCTGGAGGTTTAATTTTCAGTTGAGCAGTCTCAATCGAATTAGGAGTTGATCAAGTGATGCTGCAAACTGCAGGGCAATCAAGCATTAATGGGAAAATTATGGAAAAGTTGCAGCTGGAAACTTCAACACACACACATACAGGGAAGCAAGCTGAGGATTGCAATCAGTTCAAAGTTCATACATGAATAAGCAAAGTTGTATCCATTAATTTTTGAGAAAAATGCACATATATGGTGGGGTTATAACCTGTTCCCAAAATGCATTCGGGAAATAACTTCTTGGCTCCTCATGAAACTACAAGTCAAACATATCGCAATAACCAAATCAGGTAAGATAAGCATGTTAAGATCATTACCCAGTTACATGAATGTACATTATTTGAGGAATATTTAAAGGATCTCGCCTTATATATAAAAATCATCAAGATTTTGCCATTCTGGTAATGGAATCGCAATTCCACACTCCTCTTAAGAAGCTTGTGAAACTCACAATTCTCATTGGATTAGATTTGTGATTCAATTATGATTAAAACATAACTAACCTTTCACCCAATTCGATTCCCAAGAGGGCCATGACACTTGGTTGTTTTCATCTGTTTAATAATTTATCAATTGGGGAAAGGAAATTAATGCGGAAATAATGTTAGGCTCATTTTGCAATTTTATCAAAACTATTTACAGGGTTAACTGTACAGTATTTTATTAATTTTATATCATTTAATAATATATGATCTACCAAATCAGACGTATAAGTTTTTAGTTAGTATAATATTACTTTAATACAAAACATGATTATTAAAATTAGTAAAGACAGATATTATGATTGGCGTTGTATTGCTTCCATACAATATTTGGGCTAAATTTTTAAAAACTACTGGATCTAATTGAATCATAAATTTTGTTGGATTCAGAATTTCCAATCAAAATCTTAATTTGTTAATAATCAACTTTTAATATTATAATATAGATATACTATGTAAAGTTTGCAATACATACAAATCAACTCTTAACTCTGCAAAGCTTATATAGTTTAAAATTTAATATATAATTTATATTTAAAGTATATATTTTTTAATACAATATATTTTTAATAACTAATTTTGTAACATAATGTATTCAAAAAATTAATATACATGTTACAATATATAATCAAATTGCATCATTAAGGGAACATATTGGCATTCATTAAAGTAACAAAATTATCATATTCGGATTAGATTATCAATTCAAATAAATATATCAGATACAAATCAAAATTTAATCGATTTACATACTTAGTTAGACAGTACTTGTCACATCCTAAATTTGAACATGGGATTTAGAGTGCAACCAACACAAAATTAATCTAATCCAAGCATTGACATAAGCTGGCTCAATCAAATAATTAGAACTGTAACGAATACAATCTCCCAAAATCTAAACTAAAATTAAATATTCATTTATTCCTCAAGTTCCATCACAAGAATAATAATAAAATTTCTCATATCTAAAATAAATAAATAATTTGTCTCCAAAATAAATCAACGTACAATCCCTTCAATTAAGAATTTCTATAGGCCTCCGAGTAATGCAAATAAAATAAATTAAGTCCTAACATAAGCAGAAACAAATAATTAAATAGTCGACAATCAATCTCTAATGTACTTGTACCTAGCACTACTCCACTCTATCTCTAGTCATCAGTGGGGGGGGGAACATTGGGGTGAGCTCAAAGAACCCATAAGGTAACAAAACATATTACACATCGGAACAAGTCAAACAAATAGCACGAATATTTTATAAAACAAGTTCACATCACTAACACAATTCAGTAGACATAACAAAGAAAATATTTTTTTTTATGCAAAAATAATTTAACAGAATAGTGTGGTAACAAATAACAATTTCAAACTTTTATAAGCATTCACTTTAGTTAACACAATAATATGGTGCCCATCAAAGTGAGATTTACAGACATCACCAATTTCGCAGTTAACAGTGTTATGTCCCTGTTAACATGGTTCAGACTCCAACAGTAACCTATCGACACAACACAAACAGCCTTTAACCAGAGGTCACATCCACACTAAAACAATTTAAATATCTGATATCCATACAAATAAAATAATTTATTTAAATGGATAAAATAATTTTTATGAACATATTTATCAATGACCAATGATCAGATAATACACGACATATACAAATAATTTTGTTTGATCTAGACAAATTCGAAAAAATAAATAATTCATTGTAAAATACTTTTGAACTAAAGTCATTTATAATCATTGTATGTATAAATAATTTTTCATAAAAATAAAACTAAGAGAATATTAATTTGTATTTATCTACAATTTGGGTACCACATGTATTATTTCCTTACCTCAAAATTAATAGCAAATGTACTAAAATATATTTCAAGAGCCTCCAATAATCAATCCAAACTTGAATGGTTGATCGCTCAGTAATCAAGCCTTTAAACCTCAATATACAAAATCTTAATTATCTTTTCTTCCTTCTCTCTCTTCCACGCCTCCTCTCTCGTGTTGTATGGCTTGTGCGTGAATATTTTTTTTTTCCTATTTTTTCTATATGTAGGCTTTCTTTAAATTTTAAATTCTTTTATCTATTAGGTTTGTAAATATTTAAATTTAAAAGGAGTCCAAACATTTGATAATACTTATCACAATTCTCTATCTTATATATATATATATATACCGGGTATTACTAGTACTTATATTGTGTTACGACAGTCGTGATGTGCCTTTGCTGTGCCTAAACTAAAATTTCAAAAAAGATATCATTGGATGGTGCTCACGCCATTTTATAAAATGGTTGTCCAGTCTATGCTTTGTGATAGATCAAAATTCACTGTCCACACTTAAATTTTCATTTGTTATACGACACATTTGATCACTGTGGATAATGTCCTGATAGGTTATGATCACATGTTGCCGATATATGCTTCAATTTCATGGCAAATTTCTTTTGTCATTTAAAGTCAAAAGAGTTATTTGAAGTCACGCATCATAGCTTAATCTTGAATAGATATTGCATAAATAGGAAATTAAATAAGCATGAAAACACGTCTATGAATTATTATCCTCCATGTCTACAATTAGTGTCAGACCTATGAATTTTTAAAGCACACTCGGTACCTAATTTAATTACAATTTCTCTTCAATAAAACATACGTAGATTACAGGATCTGAGAACATAAAATGAGTAGTCATATTTTTTTTTATCAACAAAAAAAACTTTATTAACGTAAAGGTAATAAAAGTAATTACAATACATTAACATACGAGAAATGAGAGGTATAGAGACATCATGGTAAGTACTAAAATTTCAGCCAGGTTAGCACCTTGGAATCAACAAATCATATGTCAGCACACACAACCCCATACAATAAAGTTGGCAAAGTGTCACAGGTCCAATTTCAAGCACCAAATTTTCGTTTGTGATGGCGTTGTCATCAGATAACCAGCCACTCAAATCACTCACCAACACACACACGGTATTTAGCACAGTGGAATAGAAAAATAGACACAAACATATAGAGAAAAGCCCCAACCTTTTTTATTCACTAATCCCCACAATTATGAATACAAAATGAATCAAATTCTGTAGGACTACAAGACACTCTGCACACACATAGTGAGAAACACACCAATATTCTTCCCTCTCTCTAGTCTCTTTCTGCCTTTACAAGAGACTTCGCACCCCTACATATATAGCCAAAAGTCTCAACCGCCCATATGCATGCTTGTGACATGCAAATGGCCTGCAGTTACACCCCAACTGCAAGGGTTTGTCACAAACTGCCACATGTGCCTTGCAGTTGCGCCCCCAACTGCTAGGGTTGTTTGAAGCCTTGGATTTGCGCCACCTATGAGCAGCAGTTCATCTCATTGCGGCACACAATGTGACCCTTGGATCAATGCGCCAACACAGCAAGCAGTTGCAAGCAGTTCCCCTTGGCTGCCTTTAGACAAACTTGTCTTCTACCAGTCCAGCAACTGCCGCCAATTGCTGCCACCTATGCTATCAACGCTAAAGCCACCCCGAGCCCTCACTCAAAGACACGACTATGTGTAGTTAGCCTTGAACCAGCGCACCACTTGATCCCACTAATGCTTCCGTGTCAACCCTCATTGCCAAGCCATGCCCCCACATGCCTTGGTCTTCCTTAGCCGCATAGGCCACTCGTCCATGGGCACCTCAAGGAGGTACTCCCCCCTATATATGTCTTATGAAGATTTGTCCACCTGACAATAGTGGATACAACAGATTGCAAAACCAGTTATTCCCCTTGTGCGCATTTGCCTTGCCAAAGGCTATCCATGTACCAAACTGTTCACAAAGGCATTGCCTTGACCCCCTGCTGTCAAAGACATATGCATCTTAGTTGCACCAACTCTGAATTGTCTAAGTATTCCTCCAATACTTAGAATATCTTCGACATACCCACAAGGATGCCCATGACAGGCCACCCTTAACAAGATGAGGCTCATTAACTTGGCTAACTTCGGAATGTCATTCCAACACTGAATCCCATTCCCCTCTTGAATCTCATTCCCCTCCTAAATGTTATTCCAATGGCATCCCCCAAGTTAAGCTATCAAGGTGAGGCATGCCTCCCCATGCCCATGCCGCCGTATCAAGTAGAAAAAGGTATAACAGCAAGGTACTAACTTAGAATATATAAATACAAAACATATAACTCTTACAAAACGTAATAGACATTTACTTAAAACAATACACCTCCACTTCCTACAGTAATATTCGAAATCAATC
Source organism: Nyssa sinensis (assembly GCA_008638375.1). Classification (NCBI taxonomy): domain Eukaryota; kingdom Viridiplantae; phylum Streptophyta; class Magnoliopsida; order Cornales; family Nyssaceae; genus Nyssa; species Nyssa sinensis. The sequence continues at coordinate 50,351,863 of CM018043.1, read as the reverse complement.
AAGCTCATCACACGACTATAGTTTCCAATATCAGCCCCTAAATAAAGTGAAGCAAAACATCCACCATTCATCAGCAAATCATATGCACTTATTGGTATGAGAAATATCTATGATTTTTTTCTAATTTGTTAAAGTAAAGTTTGATAATACTAAATGGAGCTGAGAAATTTCTTGGTATTTTTTTTTTATCAACTGAACATAAACATACATACGTTTTGTAATAAAAATTTCAGTGTTGAATACAAAAAAGAGAGAAATTTATCTATTTGTTGTAAACAACGAATCTTCTCTGTCAAATTTTCTCGAAAGTGAAAATTCAATAATGCAGATTTATTGTATAGTTACCAAAAATTGCCAAATGATATTTGAGCATTACTCATCATGCATAAACAATACTTGGACAAGTCCCACAAAAAAATAAAAAAGAGCAATATAATGACTTTTTGTAGCGACGTAAAGTTGCTAAAACTTATATAAATTTCATGTACTTTTTTTTTCTTAGAGATTTTGTCAATTCAAATCGTTAAAGGCGGTGTAGCGCCTTTAATTTTTTAAAAAATGATAAATTTCAGCCTTAATTTTGAATCTTTATAAGTTTTCGACAAAATAATAAAATTTCTTTGTTTGAACAAGAAGTTTTGTTGGCAGGCATTTCACATGCAAGATGGATTTCAGTTGATAGATCTTGATTTTTAAAGTCCTAAATATATAATTTTTTTAATAAAAAATAGATTTATGTATTATAAGTCATTTAATTTCAAAATTAAAAAAAGATTTAAGTAACATGTTGCATGAAGTTTTGTCAACATTAAACTTTTATCGCAGAAGAATATTTTAGAAATAATAATATTAATGAAATTTGACCAACTACGTTTGAGTGAATCTCCCTCTTAAAAAAAAAATTGTATTTGTATTATTATTTTTTTAAAAGACAAGAAAATGCAAACTAAAATCATTTCCAAGAAAGAATGCATTATGGGAGGCATAAGCTTCTCATTTCAATATTAGAGACATTATAAGAAGTATTTTGCTTCTAACTTATAATAAGTGAATGATGATAGACAAATATGGCTTCTTAAAAGGAGGGGAGGCAAAATTTGATAGAAAAAGTAATAAAAAAAGAAAGAAAATGGGGATGAAAGAGAAAAGAGAGATAAAAAATAAATTAAAATATAAAATAAATACTCAATCTAATTAGAGTAATGTAGATACAACAAATTGATTTAAGAACTTACATTATTCATCATGATTATATTTTAAAATTTAAATAAAAAATCAAATATATTTATTAATTGTAAAAAAATAAATAAATTATTAACATATCATTCAATAAAACAAACCGACCAAACATTTTCTAAGGAGACAAACGGACCAAACATTTTCTCTAACTGTAAAGAAAAAAGGAAAGAGGATAAATAAAAGAGAAGGGCCGCACGAGGGAAGGCTCTGCATCTTGGTCTTAAGCCGATTAACCCAACATTTAATGGCCGTAAGGCCTCTGCAATTCATCATCTCCTGCACAAACAGACTCCACACTTCTTCCCTACCTCACTCATCCTCTCTCAACCATAATCGGTGTTCCACTCCATCTCATCCGTTGTCAACATCTCTAACCTTTATCCTCCGTCATATCGCCTCGGGGGCCCCACTCCCCCTTTCACCACAACAACAAAACCAAAAACAACAGCTGTCACCACCACCATCGCGCCGTCTTCGGCCGTCACTGCAGGAAACCCTGGCGCAGAAGATCGGGAAATCCATACACCGCCCAGGCGGTCCCTCCGAGTCGAGGGTTTACGCCGACGTCAATGTGATCCGCCCAAAGGAGTACTGGGACTACGAGTCCCTCACCGTACAATGGGGGTAACCACCTAAATTTCCATTTACGTACATGTGCATCTTTATGTTTCTGGGTTTGATTTATTTATATTCTGTGTTTGATTGTGTTTCTTTGTGTGATGTTGGTTGTATAGGGAGCAGGATGATTACGAGGTTGTGAGAAAGGTTGGGAGGGGTAAATACAGCGAGGTTTTCGAGGGCATTCACTGCACCAATAATGAAAAATGCATAATTAAGATTCTTAAACCCGTGAAGAAGAAGAAGGTGAGTACGATGTAATCTGTCAAGTCATTTTCTTTTCTATGCTTATGTTTCAACTTTGGATTGTAGTCTCTCACGGACAGGAACAAGGCCGGGAATTTGAGGTAGGAGGGATAAAATTATTGCTTAATGTTTGATCATAAATTTTAAATTTGAAAAAGTATAGATTGATAATATTTTTGATAAGTAACTAAATTTATTAATAGAAAGGAACTTATGAATTAGACAAGAAGTCTAAACCAAAGAAAAGAAATACTAAAAAAAGTGTAGACTACAAAATTCCAAAAATTGATAAAAGTCCCATTCAGAAGTTAGATTAAAATTAAGATAAGAGTAAAGTATGAAAAGTTTTAAACTTAGGAGGGGCAAAAACTTAAATTAAAAGGGTATATAATATATATATATATATATGTATATATTTGAAAGATAAATAAATTTCAAATAAAAAAAATTGAGATGAGGCAATTGCCCCTCCTCAGTCTAAGGTGGCCTCGTCCTTGCTCAGGGATTAACCATGTTTCTCCTAAATCTTAATCGCATTAAATTTCTAGTGTTATCTTTTAAACTTCGGTTTTATGTACAAAAATACATGGAGAGCATGAATTATGTTAGGTTCAGAGGTCATTAGTAGGGTTCTTTCTTGTAGTCAATGCACAAGAATTCATAAGATAAACTAATGCTCAGCTGGGTCAGGGTGAACTTGAGATGTTGGACCTGCTCAGCTTGAACTCATCACATTTGTGCTCCAACTGAAAAGCTCGGGCTATCTCTGTTTTGTGATAGAGAAACAAGTTTCCAGGAATAGTTTTCATTTCCAGAAAACAGAGTGTAATTCTTTGTATTTTAACAACCTGAATTTCATTTGATAGCTAGATTTACATACATATGTTCCTCTGTAAAACGTATTTGGTACAAGGGATTAAAATGTAAAGAAAATAGGAAAGGAAGGGTGGATTTTCCATGGAAAGCTATTTGGTGTCCTAAGGCTCCTTTGAGGGTGACTTTTTTGGTTGATGGTGGTATGGGGGACAATATTAACTTTGGATAACTTGAGAAAAAAAAAGGGGCTTTCTTTTGGCAAATAGGTGTTCCATGTGCTTGATGGGAGAAGAGTCTATTAATCATCCTTTTCTTTGTTGTCCGTATGTCAAGGATGTGTGGAATCTATTCCTAGTTGTTTTTGGTCATCAATGGATTAGGCTACACTTGGTTGGAGATCTTATCAAGATTTGGAATGGTACCCGTGTTTTTTGCAATGCTAGTAGGACTTGAAATTGGTTCCTCTTTTGTATTTCTTTTCGGTGTAAATGGCAAGAAAGAAATAGTAGAATTTTTGAAGGGGAGTTCAATTCCCTTGACAGGTTCAAAGATAGGACCTTCCACTTGTTATACTTTTGGTTAAAAGAGGCTTGTCCTCATTGTATAGATTCTCTTGTTGATTTTTTTGGGGGTTTAAGCATCAACTTGGAAGGTGCCCTTTTTGGTAATTATTTGCCTTTCTCGGGCACATTAATAGAATTATCTTTACTTATAAAAAAAAATGTTTGCTGCATGTTCATAATCACCCATTAACTTGTTAACATGATTAATTTTTTCTAGACAACAAACTTCAGAGAACATATCCAACAGGTGAGCTGGTTCTTTTTTTTTTTTTCATTTCAACTACCATGGCATCAATATACCATTTTTAAAGAATGGAAGAGGAAAAGCATACTATCAATGCTATTATATTATCCATTTATGTGTAAATACCTAAGATCAGGAACATGAAGACTTGTCATGCATGATTTAAGGTCTATTACTTTGCACAAAGTTTTTATAACCTATGGCCATAATACACCCCCCCACACAGACACACAACACACACGCACAAATGAAAAAGAAAAAGAAATCACCACAAAAAAAGAAAGAAAAAGGGTCCAAAACGTATAGAGTCAAACCATAAGCAAAGAGAAGAATTTTCAGAACCAATTTGCTGGCATTTGACATGTACTATCAAGCCTTTTATAATTAAAAAAGTGGGAGATAGAAAATTTTATAATTATTAGAATTATCAACTATTGAGTTTTCTCATACTTTCACTAACCAAAAAGTATTTCTTACATGTATATGACTTTCTCATACTTTTGACTCTAGTTATTTAAAATTAATAAATATAATTACCAAAACATGTCATAAATAGGATACATATAAGTACATATATAACTATTTATTCTCTCTAATAATTAATATATAAATGAGTTTTTTTTTTAAAAATATATTAATTATTAAGTAATAGAGTAGAATTATTAATTATCTATCATAGAACCAAGTTGGTTCCTTAACAAGTTATTAACTGAAGGGCTAGCCAGTGCACAAGGCTTCTGTCACTTCGCGGTCTGGGAGGATTAGATGTATGTATTCTTACCCCGCGAGTGGAGATCATTGTTACCAAAATCGCGATCCGGATTGTATGGTCCTACAATTTAGTATGGCTAAATCGATTTGGATCATATGAAAATTGTACAGGTAGCAGGATCGTACAGGATTGTTGGGTCGTAGTAGAATCATTTCACTTGCTAAACAAAAAAGAAAAAACACCCAAACTATCTGGTTATGTAATGATTCAACACTAAATTTTGGTAAGTATTGTTCCATTTAGCTGATTATTTAGAGTTTTTTTAATTTATTTCTTTAAAATGTTAACTTTTGTTATTTTAGAGTTATGAAACTTATATTTTATAAACAAATATGAATAAAAAATTATAAATACATATACTGTTCATATGGTGTCACAATATTTTATATATTTTTTAAAATTTCAGGCTTATTTATTATTGATTTTTATCAACTCTTTACGCTTTACTCTTACAACTCGAGTAGTCTGAAGAAAATTAGAGAAGTTGTTCAAAAGGTCAAAATGTAAAGGAATTTTTGACATAACTTATTCAATTAGTACATTTATGTAGGTATTGATATACATGCATATATATAAATATTATTATGGTATTGGGTCGCAATTTATTAACAAAACTTGCGAGGATAACATTACAATGTTACATTGTAGAATTCCCCAAGGTCCCAAGTTCAACTCCCACTCCTAGGGCTACTTACCTATAAAAAAGGTTACATTGTAGAATCAATAGTCAACTTAGGGTCCTATGATTCTGGCAATCCTGGAGGGATTTCAAATTCACAAGGGTTCTACCCTCTAGGGAATTTTTTTTTTTTTTGCAATCTAGATTGATTTGGTATTTTTGGATCCAAATCCGGTTTGGGATTGGGATTTAAATGACAGTGGATGTAGGATTTGGATTCGGATTTTAGTAACCGTGGATTGTAAGGTTTCAATTGAGGATTTTAAGAACTTATAAAATGAGAAAAAGACTAACAAGATATGTATGAACAAAGAATTCCTTAAAATTGATATAAAACAACCCTAATATGTAAAAATTAATACAGAAATTTTATGACAAACATATGGAACATGGATGCCCCTAGAAGTTCACCCCAACAAACTTGAGTTTTTATCTCAAAAGAAAAAAAAGATACCGGATCTATGTTACAGATTCAATTAAAGGCAATGATTCCACTTTTCTATAAGAGCAGTAATGATAGAGCAAAAATATAACAAATAGAGATCCGTAAGAGCAAAAGTTTAAAATTCATGGCATGAAAAACTATAACAGGCTAACCTAAAATAAAAAGGAGCAGCTTTGGAAAGGAATAAAAATTGGAGTAATGATTCTACCATTATTGCTAAAATTATAACAACAAAAAGCTATACAAACATCTCTATTCCAATAAAACATTAAAATAACAAAGTTGTGTAATCAGAGTATCAGATCCTAAAAGAAAAACGAAAAAAAACTTTGTAACTTGCAGTCTCTAGTCAAACTCATGCAAGCAATGGAGTCGATATACTACACGAGGGGGAGAGAGAGAGAGAGAGATAGACGTGGTTTTTGAGTGATAGAGAGAAAGTTGAGGTTTTTTGACTTTCTTCAAACCAATCGAGTGAGTGAGAAACCTCCTGGTTCAATGAGTTCTTGTAACATTTGATAGTTTGGTAGTGAGTATTTATCAAATGGGAAGATGAACTTCTGCACATGTTACTTATGGAAAAAAAAAACTTCTGCACATGTTTTCAGAAAACCAACGGTGTTGATCTATTCATTTACTTATAAACATCGTGTATTAGGCTTAATTTTTCATTTTTTAAAATGCTTATGAGGCTACTGCATTTTTTTTGGTTGTATGACACAACATATTAGACTTAGTGAAGACTGACTTACTTTCAACTTTGATGTCGAATGCAGATCAAGAGGGAGATTAAAATTCTGCAGAACCTTTGTGGGGGGCCTAACATTGTAAAATTGCTTGATATTGTCAGAGATCAACAGTCAAAGACCCCAAGTCTAATATTCGAATACGTGAATAATACAGATTTTAAAGTTCTCTATCCCACACTTTCAGACTTTGATATTCGATACTACATTTATGAACTGCTAAAGGCAAGCTTCCTGTTCTGTTGGTCTCTTTTGTTGATGGGATGTTGATTATGATGCAACTGCACGTTTGTGTACATGTTCATGATGCACTTGTCTCTTTATTTTAATGTGACGCAAGCTAGAAGCTAGGAATTAACTATGTCTGGTCTTATATCAACAAGTTACCAGTTTCTGCTGTTGTTATTTTTTTATTATTTGGGATGGGTAGGCATGTGTGTAGATGTCTCATTTGCTGTTCTAAATTTCTGTCACGTCTTCAATTTGGTAAACTGAAAGTTTAAAACTGGTGCAATTTCCGAATAGTTTCTTACTCTGTGGGTTGTGAAGCAGTTAATTTTGTTGAATTTTTTTGTGGGAAGAAAAAATATATAACTTAACATGGATCAAGGGCAAAAAAAAGGGGCTAGTAGTTCCAGCTGCTGCTCTTGATGGGGAACTTTCTTGATGCAAGTTGTTTGTTTTCTCTTTTGGATTTTTTGCTCTGGATAGGTAGGACCAGGAATGTGCATTGTTTTGGTACTTAGAACAGGAATGGAACATGCTTTAAATGCAATTGTTTTTTTGATTTCTTTTGATACTTTCCTTTTATTTTTCTCTTTAAAAGTAAACTAATGAAAAAAATAAGAAGAAATTTCTTGAACTGTTAAATTTAGTGTTTTGGAATGAAGTGTTCCCTATTCTAGAACGCATGTACTAAAATGAGGATCATTAAGGTATTACCGTTTTTTGGTAACTATGGGTAAGACACGTGCATCCACCTTGTCCCATTTGGGGCCTGAATGCTCAACCTCCTCCTTAGGAGGGGGAGGAAATTCTGCTCAAGGTAAAGCTTATTGGTCTTTTGAAAATGTTTTTGGCTTAGGTGATGCTATACTTTATTTTTTTATTTTTTTGATATTGTTTGGCATTACCCAAGTTCAACTATTTTTTTTTATTTTTTTATACAAGTACCCAAGTTCAGCTATATAGAGAAGTCATCATGAATATTTTGAAGGAGTTTGTATGACTAGAGTTTACGCAAATGTTGGACACAACAATCTTTGGAAGTGTTTTTGACTGAACTTGGACACGCGTGTTGCCTAGAAGATTAATGTTGTGTCAATGCATGTAATCCTTTTTGTCCTCCATGAAGAAATGGATGATGTATTTTGTTTTCTAATGTCAATTCGGAGGAGTTCTCAAGGGTTCCTAGTCCTTACACAAGTTACAATACATTTTAGAGTTAAATTGATATGCATCTCTGACATGTATATGATACACATACAATACACAAGATGATCCACAATTCGATCCGTACTATACAGGATACAAACAATATCTGCACTTGTTGATTGTTTTTGGCCTTTTTTTTCTACAATTTTTTTTTTCTTGATAGGTAATTGGCCCTTGGGGTGGGAGTTGGATGTGGGACCTTGCAAATATTATCTGAGCCTCCTCCAACACATCCAACCCCAAGGGTTTTCTAGAAAAATTAATTTTAATCATTTTTTTAACAAACAATAACTATAATAAGGTTTTGCAGATGCATTAAGACTAAAGTTGATCATTTATTTTTGCTTTCCTTTGCCTAGTTTACAAAAAAATTCCTATTCTATCACAACTTGGGGCAGTTAGTGAGCAGTCCAGGTAGGACATCTATTATTAAGTTGGAGCAAGCTTTCTCCCTGTTTCACCTCTACATTAATGAGATCTGAATTAACATTCATTTTCTTCCATTTTTTAAGGTACATGGGAATTTGCTGTCATAGGTGAAATTTTAAAAACCTGAATTTGCAATGTAGAACTTGCTGTTTAAATGGATTGGAGGGAACTTATCGTTGTTTATATGTTTCTTTGTAGAGTTTTTGGGAAATATGAGGATTTAGTTTTGTAAAGATTGGGGCTCTTCGGGGTATGGTTTTTGTGTAGTTTTGGTATACTTTGTTTATTGGTGCACACCCCCTTGGTGCTTTCTAGTGAATTTTTATACGACTTTACTTAATACAAAAATAAAATGGTAACATATCATACACAAAATATTGTTTAGTTTTTAAAGGCAAATATATTGCAGAACTTCTATAGCTGCTCTCTCTCTCTCTCTCTCTCCTCCCTACCTTTTGTTTTTGTTAAAAAAAAAAAACAGAATCATTAAGTTTCTTTATTATTGTGTCTAGTCACCGCAACAGAATGGAATGTCATATCAATACACTAATTTTCATTGTTTGGTCTCAATACATGAATAATAGAGTTTGACAATTCATTTGTCATATACATTAACATTACCTCCTGTGAACATTACTGCTCATTTATTAGATATTTATGCTCATTATTATTATTGTTGTTGTTGTTGTTGTTATTATTATTATCGAGAATCAAAATGTGTCTTATACACAACACACAATACTAAAACTATACAATTCAATATATGATATGATTCACTATTTGCAACTATTTTATGTTCAGTTTTGATAGTCATGGAAATTAGCAGTTATCCACCATTAAAATTCACGTGTTAATATAGTTTACTGAATAATTTATCTTTGTTTGAGAAGAGCTAATTCTTTTCTCCCTCTTTATCTTTCTTTCTTTCTCCCCAAATGATAATTGAGTTAAGAAATATAGTAAGCATTTGAAACATAATTAGGAAATCATACACTTCTTGTGGGTCTTGGATTATCTTGATTTAGTCAGCTCAACAAGTTTCTCTACTATTCCATTTTACTGCATATCCATATTAAACTCTGTTGGTTGTTGGCTCAAATGACATAAACGTGGCTTCCTTTGGTTGGGGATTACAAAAGGAAAACTAGATAGATATCTGGAGTTCCTAGCTATTCTCTTATAGCCACCTGGAGTTCTATTTTTGCATTGGCCTCGATTTGTTTCTATAAAAGATATATTTGACTCTCTTAATCGTTGTGATTGAAATGTCAATTTTAAAATAGAAAGTGGAAAATCAAGTTTTTCAGATCTTTATGTATAGGCATTAGATTACTGCCACTCTCAAGGTATTATGCATCGAGATGTGAAGCCCCATAATGTGATGATTGATCATGAGCAGCGCAAGCTTCGTCTTATAGATTGGGGCCTCGCAGAGTTCTATCATCCTGGACAAGAATACAATGTTCGTGTTGCTTCGAGGTGTGTTTTTCTTTCTATTGTTTTATTGGAATTAATTGATGAGACTAGTTCCCACGTTATATTTATCTTTTTCTCTTTTTATCAAAATTGTTTATCTGATTCCTATTCATGGTTGTATATGGGGAATCTCTGAGCTCATAAGTTTTATTTGTTTGTAACTCTTATCACAATTTTATTGTTAGATCTTATCACTTTTATGGATTTTAAATCCATGAAGCATGCCACCATTTGCCATCTTCTTCAACTTGCAACAGAGTGGACTTTGGTGTACAAGTAGAATAAGAAAATTTTCACAGGCTGTGAAAGAAAGATCATGACAGTCAATCATAGTGAGGTTTACTATGCTTGTTTCGTTGTTTTTGTGTCTGCCTTCTACGCCTGCTTAACATTTGAGGGCTCCGTGACAGACTTTCAACCGAATCTTGTTCATTAAAAATAAACTTTACTATTCTTCAAGCAATCTGTTAAGAAGAGAATTCCATCAGTTATTTTACGAGGAAGGTTTACTTGTACAAATGGCATTGGGCTTGTATGGTTTTAGTTGTCTTGTATCTCTTGTTACGGAACATTTGATGATCCGAGGAACTTCTGTTTGTGTAACTTGTGGTATTAGTACCTCTTCCTGAGGTCTGCAAGTATGTCTCACATAAAGTTCAAATCAGTGCTTGAGAGTTGAGAATCTACCCAGTCATCATCTCTACATGCACACTTGTACTATGGCGCCTCATATTTTTAAGAATGGTGTAGGGACTCAGAGTTCATCATTTTCATTAAATTTGAGTCTAGAGTGCTCCAATGGCACAACTTGGAAGACCTCCAAGGTCACGACTCTAACGCTTTGGTGGAGTTTTCGAAAGAATGGAGAGGGGGCCACTTTAGGAAAAGTGCGATAAAGATTTGGGATATGGCACTGTTATGTCTCTTTTGGTGTCTATGGATCTTGGAAGGCCTTGAAACGCCTACTTATAGATTGAAAGATTTATTTTTAAAAACTTTATACTTTTGGACCATTGAATCTTTCCATTTTTTGTTCATTCTTTTGCAGAGTTTTTGGGAAATATAAGGCTATAAAATTTCTCCTTTCCCCTTTGCAATTTTTTAATACAGTACTTGTCAAAAAAATTACCCATTCTTTTATCATTTTTCCAGTAATGCTCTCCATATTGCATTTATAATTGGCATTTTTATGATTTGTTAGCAAACAAATTGTTTATTGACACATTTTTTTCTTAATGTGATTAGTATTACATCACTAATTATCCTTGGTGGTTCATGGTTTGTGGTCTCTAGAATGTTAATCTTGAACAACCTCGGGATCTTAAGCTTTGATTTTTGTAGCCGGTTCCTTCTTTTTGTTTGTATGGGTTCGCCCACCTTGGGCACCAATCAATACATATAGACTTTTACCAATAAAAAAAAATCTGGAACAACTTCTTGGTGCGATAAAACCCGAGGAACGTTGCATACATCTTCTTTGTGAAGATCCAATTTATAGATAATGTTTTTCTTTGTCATGGAACTGACCCACGAAATATCCTCAATAATTTTGGGAAGATCTAAGAAAGATTTTTAGAATATGAAAAACAATCCATCTTAATGAAAAATGTGGTATTCATTCAAATATTGATGTTACTTGTGCTCCGGTTCTTCAAATAAGAAAAAATTATATTAAACACACACACATATATATTTGATAAGTAAAAATAAGAAAATATATTTTCTTGTTAAAGGGTAAAGAAGTACTAGATAGAATAATATGGAGAAGAGGCAAAACTTCTTTCAATCATATCCAAATATTTTTCACTCAACATCACCTCCTATTGAAAAGGAAAGTTACACCCCTACACATAGCATTTAAGGAGGTTTCTTAAATACTACTAAGTGATAAGAAAAGTGGTGACATGCTAGCTTCAAAAAATAGTGACAGCCAGGGTACAAACTGGTGACAAGCAAATGGTTTCCAAGATGGTAAAAGTTCAATAAAATTTCTAGCTGTCTGTTATGATAATACGGCTTCATGCTGTGTCTTTTTTTATTTGATTGGGTTTTGGTGCAACTTGTCAACTTAATTACTAGCATTTGAATTATTGAACAACACACTCTACACTAGTTCAGGTAGAATCTCTCTAGATTTTGTTTGTTTCTATCTTTCCATGAATTGATTTATGTTGACCTCCTCCTCTCTCTGTAATTTGTTTTTGCAGATATTTTAAAGGTCCTGAGCTTCTTGTTGATTTGCAAGACTATGATTACTCGTTAGACTTGTGGAGCCTTGGATGTATGTTTGCTGGAATGGTAAACATCTCTCTCTCCACTATTTATTTTGTCCAGTAGGCTGTATCTTTATTGTATTTTTGAGGTGGATTTTTCACTTTTTCTACACTAATTTTTCGAATTCTCCACCTTTCCCAATTTAATTGTTTGTGTACATATGCAAGTGGGCTGGACATATCAATTGGTGGGCCTCCTCGTCAGCCTCAGCCCAAAATACCCTGATCAGTCCATTAGATGGTGGAAATTTTTTTTTTGAACCTGTTTTAGAGTATTTTTCTGTTTAAAAGAAGTTAGTATCTTAGATTTATGGGCTAGATCTTCTTGGTGATGCTATAGATGAATGGATTTTGATCTGCTTGCACATTATCCCGGGGTGACAATGACGAGGAGGTTCAAAATTTGATACCATGCCAAGGTATGGGAAGGTCTCTTCAATATGATGCTTATTGTGAAGGCTTGTGGTTTACAGATATTCCGTAAGGAGCCATTTTTTTACGGACACGATAATCATGATCAACTGGTTAAAATTGCTAAGGTATGTGGAATGATTGGACATAGGTTCCAGAAACAGAATAATGGAACTCTGAATTCTAATGTTTTTGATTTTTTTCCCCATATGTGTGTTTATACCTTGACAATGCTTTATTGTTGATTTTGGAAATTTTCCTGCCTCTATTCTTTTTTTCCAGTGGTTGTGACATGGAAAATTCTTGTGTTAGCTTTGGGTTGTATGATACTCAACATGGATCATTTGTTAATATTTAAACAAACCATTTTTATGCTAGGCCTACATCTTTGCATGCGTAAATGTGTTTATATATACAATTGTTTACATCTCTGTGTGTGTTTTAATTACAATTGTTTTTCTGTTTGTGTTTGTGTTTGTGAGTGCTTGTGTCTTAATCATTTTATTAGAATTGGTCCAATAATTTGTAAGAAAAGGAATAATTGGAAATTTAACTCACCAGAATTTTTCATCCCTACAATCCTAGGTACTTGGAACAGATGAATTAAATTCTTATTTGAACAAGTACCGTTTGGATTTGGACCCCCATCTTGCAGCCCTCGTTGGGAGGTTGGTGATATGAGTTTATACTAAAGTTTGCTAATTCTTATGTTTTCAGAATCTAGTGGCTTCAACTTAAAAGATCTTTTTCTTTATTTTTTCATCTATTGAAATAGGCATAGCAGGAAACCATGGTCAAAGTTCATTAATGCTGATAATCAACGCTTGGCTATCCCTGAGGTAGAACCTTTCCTCATATGTAAGTAAAATTCAAGATCTATTTGCCTTTTATTCTACTACTAATTCATGCATTTGCTCTTTTGCAGGCAATTGACTTCCTTGACAAGTTGCTACGATATGATCATCAAGAAAGGCCAACTGCAAAAGAAGCAATGGTAATTCAAAAGAGGGGAAAAAGAAAAAAAAAAGAAATAAAAACTGCCTACCTACAAAATAAGACGTCCAACTATTGCACACCACTCACAGACACTTCAGATCATTTGTTCTTGCTGGAAGGTGTAATGGAGAGTTTTTACTTTGTGACAATATGGATATTCAGCCATTTAGTTATATTCATTTTCTGCATTAAAGACATTTTTTGAATTGGCAATTTGACATTCTCTTCAAGCTTTTATCATCATAGTAAGCATTTATATGTGCTCAGTTCCATCTACTACACTTTAGCAGTAAATAGTCTGAACTAATGAGGTTCACTATATGTAGGCACGAATAATGTTATATAACCATCCTTAATTGATGCAGGCCCATCCTTATTTCTACCCGGTTAGAAATGCCGAAAGCAGCAGAACTCGTGTCTGATAGATTGAATACCAGATGCCATCAAACAATGGTGTCTTCTTCAGGTTGCCTTCTGTAATTTTTCTGTACTGCTTCACCGAGCTAGTTGAGTTTGCATTTATTTTGAAAATCCTTGGTGATTGGGCCATGAACAACATCTGTATTGGTTTTATTATCACGTCTGAACTTTTGACTGTGTGTTTCAGACAATGAAGAATTAAATTCTTGAATTGATTCAAAGACAAGATCTTATCCTCCAGTTGATCTTTCTCCATTTCTTGGTGCATTTCTATTAGCCATCTTCTTTTGGTTAAAATGATTTTACTGAGGAACAGAATGGTAAGTAGTGAGATTTTCCCCACAGATACTAGCACTCTGAAGGTACCACACCAACCATACAGGCCCTTATATCGCTGTGCTATTCCAACTTGAGCAAAAAGGGTGTGATTAGGCTTTTTTTTGAAGTAAATAGCTTGTTGGGAATGGAAGGTCTAGAAATCTTGTGTTTGCTGGTGGGTGGGCTCAGAAATTGGAGAAATTCTTGTATGAACCCGACCAGGCCAATCACAATTTGCCATGCAGATGAGTTGTCTGACTTTAAATGGACAAAAAAGGTTTTTCCTATCCAGTTGTCAAAGTGTGTTTGGTTTGGTTCACAAACATAGTCCATGGAACCAGTCCACCCAAGAATTATCCAATTTGCCTGTCACTGGATCTGGACCCTAGGAATATTGTTCCTAACTCTTGGGAGGTGTGGTAGGGCAAGAACACCACTAGCCTTTTGACGAACTGAGTGCTGCAATTCTGGTATTGGGCAGTGATATGCCCAAGGCTATAGGTCGCCCCATTGTTTTAGTCACGAATATCATGTACTCCTTTGTTTTTCTGAATCAGGAAACCTCTGCCTTGTTCTGGCAATGCTGGCTTATATTCTTTATTTTATTCTTAAATTATGTTAGCGTTAGTAAAAATACATTCTCTCCATAAAAAAAAAGGAATTTTTGATCACTATAGTGGCAGTGACTAGAGGCATTTGTGGCCCCTTTCAAATTTTTTTAAAAAATACTAGTATTACTTTTAGAGTTGTAAAAGACCAAAGACTTGGGAACTTTGATAGTTTTCTGAAAACACTATGTTTTTAAAAATCCCAATGTTTGGAGAAGAAAGACATGTCTTAACAGAACTCTTATGTTCAGTTGTCTCTATTTTCTTCTCTTAGAAGATGGATTGTCCCATTCCAATTTTTTCTGTTGTTAGTAAATACAATTTATAGTCTGTATTTATGAAAAACACCAAGGTCAATTGTGAAGCACAACTTGATTTGGTGCATGTGTCATGTGCCTGCATAATGCTTTGAGGTTGGTTGACCCTCATAGGACAAAGATTCCACCCAACCATGTTATAGAAAGTGAAAAGATATTATTAGGATCAAGGTTTTATCAAATTGGTTCGAGTGTCTACTTTTTATGTTTTCATGCAGTTATCATGAGATCGATTCTCCCTCTTCATCCATTAAATCGAAAAAGAAAAGGAAAGAAAAGACATTACCGGTAGCCAAATGTAGTTGAGTAAATATATTATTATATATGCAGAAGTATACTGTTTCTTCATGTGATCACCAATCTCACTATACAAAGTATCAGTACAGAAATATACTTTTTTTTTGAAACTGAGGCCCGAGTGTGTACACCTTTATTAGCTGAAAGGTCATGTTCCTGGCCTCGAGAGCCTCTTTCAATTGTCTACCAAAGTATTATATTTGTACTCTATCTATGTGTGTGTATATATTCTATTCTTTGTAAAATGGAGCGTGGTCCCTCCTCCAACTTAATTTTATTTTTGAAAAAAGAGTGAAGTGCAAGATGTTAATTGGGGACAAGGTTAGGACATTGGAATCCAACTTCTTTTTTCCAAATGAGACCCACCTCTTATAAACACCCTCCTAACGTTACTAAAAACTTGTAATATTCTTTTGATAAAAATTTTCACTGTGAAATTTGGAGTTTGTATTAAAATTAATGAATTTTTACAGATAATATAAAAAGAAAACTGTTAACTAACCAACCCATTTTTCGATAGAAGGTTTACTAATAGGGCAAGGTTGGAGCCAGAAAATAAATAATTAGGGGGGGCTATTTTTTCATTAGCAAAAAATTTTGAGCAGAATTTTTGTCCAAACTATTAACATGTACACACATCCATAATAATCGTCTTTTGGTGATGGTAGTATTGGAGTTAATTTAAAGTATCGTATTACAAATAGATGCGACTGTTATATGGAAGTGGTCAAAACAAATAAATAATAAATTGATATCAAATAAGTAAAAATAAACAAAAAACATAGAGAAGACCCAAGATTTAGATGATTTGATAAAATGTCTACATTCACGGACAACGATAATTAGTCTATTATGTATCAAAGAGATTACAAGAGCAAATAATGATTCACATTTATTTTTAAAAAATACTTAAAGCCTAAATAAAGTAATTCAAATGGAGTTATTTTTTATCTTCTAAAAATCAGATAAATTAGTGGAAATAATTCCAACCTAAGTCAATTTGAAGAATTCTCAAGCATCCTCTAAATTCTAAAACCAAAAAATACCTTGGATAAAATTTGCTTGACTTTATTTTCCCCCTAGTGCAAGAATGTGGACCTACATGAACAACCTTCCCTTTGCTCATAATTCCCTCCACTAGTTTCCCTTTCCCCACAAGGGAAGGGCAGAGTAGGAGATGCAAGCTGATCAGTTATGCTATTCCTTCAAAGAAATCCAAGACCGCGGTCTCAAGTTCCTCAGCTGTGTACTTGACATACTTAATGGGGATATGCTGTTCGAACCTTCGTATGAACCCACGGTAACATGGAATCAACTTCTGCATTATTATTACACGAAGCTCCGCCCGGAGCTGCATATTTGGTACCGACCATGCTGCTTGAGTCTGATGAATTTTTTTAAACAAAGCATTGAAGGTCTTAAGCCTCTCTCTCAGTTCCACAGCAGTTCTACGAGTCAAATCTGTACTCGAACAATGAATCGAATATATCCTCAAACAATGGAAAACACTCTGCCAAGTTGATCTTTGGTAGCTTAGCACCGCCCGCACGAATATACCCGTTAGCTGCTTCAAATAATCACGGCCAATCGTATTCTTCAATTTTGGACAGCCTTCAATTCTCTGAATAATATAATGAACATTGTTCAACATGAACAAATGAGCCAACCCCGCATCTTTGTACTCTTTGGACTTGATTCCCAATTTGTATTGTAAAATCACAATGATCCTAATTAAAAGGAGCCCAAATGGAGTTTGATCCCCAAGTTCCATGAATTTCAAATCCGGAATCATCAGATCCTTGAAATATATTAAATTCATTGATGGCTTAGATTCTAACAATTCAACTAAAGTTGGCTTGTAAACAGAGATCCGAATAATATATTTCATCACATAAGTAGTCAAACTGGGAATACTCCCTCCTGGCACTGGACAACGTGAAAGCTCATCAACCACGGCTCTCTCAAATTTCGATAGAATCTCTTCTGTCGCCGCTGATAGCCGAATAACTATCTCAGCGCCCTGAATTCTAATGGCCTCCAAAACTTTGGACTGAAAAAGAACCTCCATATCTGGCAAAAGATCTGACATCGTCTGGTGGAGTTCTAAAATGCTGAACAGTCTCTCTGGTGATCGACGACAAGTACACATGGCTTCCGCAAAGTTTAATAACTGAATTGCAGCATCTTTAATTGTTTCCATAAAATAGGCATCCTGTATGTCAATTCCAAGACCATGAAAGATCTGGGCATAGAGTTGCTGCTCATTGGGAAAGATAACTCGAGCACAGACCTTGGCTACTCTTATCCACCGTTTGATCTTCGCCACTAACGCTTCCGTCTCCAACTTCCAGACGTTATCAGCCCTCAAATCTTCAATATCAAGACAGCGAATATGCAACTCCATTAAAGCCTTCCTTACTTTCCTGTACTCCTGAACGCACAGACGAAGATGTCCCACAGAGTTCATCGTTTCCACAATTCTGCGTAGATGATCAATCGCCTCCTCAGGCGGAGCATCGTAGTCTAAATAATCTTCATCATAGAAAGAAGTATCAGTTGACGAACTTGAACTAGTGGAGTACCGCGGATTGGTAGAGTAAGTCAAAATGTTCAGAAACTCATCCCCAAGCCGAGCCACTGCTATCTGGATCACGCTGTTGGCCTTGCTCCGATCTTCGGATGTGGACATCAATTCCATCGAATGTCGAATCTCGTCAACGGCTTGCAAGTATTGATCAATTTCATTGCGATCGCCTTCAAATATCATTCCTTCTCTCGCCGCAGTAGAATCCCTTTGCAAAATTATCTTCATCGCTGATTCGAATGCAACGCTGAGGTTATGTGACGGTTCCATTATTGGCAAGAGGGTTAAAAAATGTTCGAAAAAAAATTTAATTCTCGAATGGTGGTGAACGGGTGATGCAAATCAGAGTTGCAATAATAAATACTACATAGAAATAATTAATTTGGCGTTCTCTTACTAGTAAAGACAAACACCATTTTTCGCTGAAATTTCTCCTTCGGGAGAGTAATATCTTCCCTTTAACGTTCTCAAAAAATCAGATTATCAATTTCAAAACGCGTATCAAAACGCGGATACGCCTATGAAGTTATTTAAAAATTACTTTTCAAATTTTCTCAAAAATTATCAGATTTTTTTCTTTATCTCTTTCTCGCTTTCTATTTACGATAATCCTCTTAACCTTGTTCAACTTTTTATACCATAATCACTACGACCAATACCATTGACCACTAAACATCATGACTATGACTCATCAACTAACACTCACGATGACCATCACAAAAAACTAACTCCACTACTTCGACAATTCTCTTGGTGCATCAACCATCAGTTGCCGCAATAAAACACATGGTCCACCATCAACAATGATCATCCTAGCGCAACAGCTGCTACAAGGTTGTGGTGGTTGTACCAATGATGATGGTGGCGAGTAGTGTTGCAACGTTGGCTACCGGTGACCGTTGAGGATCGACTGAGTTGGTGGTTGTTGATGAAACTTAGTGGTCATGGTGATGATTTACAATAGGTGTGAGTGGTGGTGTGTTGTGATGGAAATGGGTGGATGCCTGATACAGGAATCATGAGTAATAGATTTGTGAGAGATGGATTTTCTTGATAGAGGAAATGTGAAGAAATAAGTTTAATCATGGGTTAGGATCTAATGTAATACATGGTTTCGTGAGTCCATTTGATTTTGACCATAAAAATCTTGATTCTTAATATCTTACTTGTACGATGTACGATTGCGATAATTAATGATATTAGTATTTTAAAAAGACGGAGAAAACTTTTTTTTCAGATTATATCTAAATATTTTTCATATTTTTTTAATTTTTAAAAATTTAAATTATCATATTCAAACATATTTTTATAATTTTTTAAAAATTATTATAAAATTCTAAAATACATTTCGAAAACATTTTTTAAAAATTTATATCCGAACATTTTTCCTGAAATTTACTGTGTTCTGCCATAGCTTCTAGATAACGTTTTTCACTATAAATGCCTGTCCAAGTCCTTTTTGGTGTCTGTCCAACCCTTGAATTAGTTTCTACGCGTTTTGACTGAATTTTTTACCATTTTAATGGCATTTTAAAACTATATTACCAAAATGAGGTTAGTTTCAACTTATTTACCAAAATAATGCCGTTTTGAGAAATCGTCTTTTCAAAAGACGATTTCCATGTTTCTTTATGCGGCAACAGACCAACGTTTGTAAAACAGATACATGTTTCTCAGCCGTTGTCTCTGTCATATCTCTCGTTTTCACGATTTCGTTGACGACTCGTCTCCACAGTGGCCTCTACCTCTCTTCACCGACCATCATCTCGTCTCTGTCATATCTCTTCACCGACCATCATCTCGTCTCTGTCATATCTCTTCACCGACCCTCGGCTCTCTCTATCTCTCAACCTCTCTTCACCGACTCAGTGCTGACCATTGCCGACCTTGGTCGACCATTCCGACCTGATCCCATCGTGTATAAACATCAGATCTGAGGTAATAGACATCAGACCTGTCTTTGACGACCATTCCGACTCACTTGTCTCTCTCGGTGCAGTGATCTCATCAGATCTGAGGTAAAAAAAAACGATGTTTTTTTTTTTTTTTTTTTCCAGATTTGAGAAGTTATCTTTAAGTTGTGATTGTTTTGTTTCTAATTTTCCCATTCCCAGTGCCAGTGATATTGGGTTGAATGATAGTATAGTGATATTGGGGTGTTTGAGATCACCTTACCATGTGAAAATCACAGAAATCTAGTGCATGCAGAAATTGATTTGGCTGATTGTATACTGATATTGGGGTGAAAAACTCACTTTTTTGGTGGCATTTGGCCTCCTCTGTTTTTGTTTACCACTGTTGCAAGAAAATAGTTGCCGGAAAAATTGTTAGCAGAGGAAAGACAAATTTTAGGTCAAATATATAATTTCCTTTTGAAAAAATTTCTTGGTACTATTTTTTTTGTTGAAACGTGTGCAGCTTTTTGTTCACGGGTCCTTTTTTTTTAATGCATTCTTATGTTGGCCGCTTCATGAATCATAATTAGCCTAACAAAAAGCTTCATGCCTAATAAATCTTTAGGGATCTATTGAAAATATAAATAGTAAAAATCATATGTAATAGTAAACTTCCAAATAAATTTAAAACTCTGAACTAAACATGGTTTCAAATGTTCAGTATTTATTGTAGCTGCCATGATTAAGCACAAGTTGTTGACAGAAGTTCACTGAATGTCCTTAAGTGGTGTTATTATGGAATCTGGTTTTCATGCTGGCAGGTACAAGTACCTCAGTAATTTCTCATAATATTTGAGGAAATTTATCTCCCTAGAACATTTAAGGCAGGCACAATATTAAGTCTGGTTCTCTGCTTTCAGAACTCATACTCAACTGGAGGAATTAAAGTAATGAAATAACAATTTTTTATGTGTTCCAGATTTGGTTTGGATCTATACTTCAAATGAAACCATACATGTGCTTATATACATATATAATAATGCACATATATTATAAAGTATAATTTTTTTTAGGTGATTTGGTTTAGTGATATCTTCATGCTATCAATTTTCTTTAAGAAAGTTTTCATATATTGTTACTGGTCTTTAGTTTATATGATTTTATTTCTTTGTTGTTATTTCATTTATTGATGAAGAAATTTTGAGATTTTGATTGCTGGTTTTGGTTGTCTGTGTGTTATTTTTTTGGGTAGTAGTTATGGAAGCTGAGAGAATCTTATTTTAAAACCTTTTGTGAGAATTGCTTTTTTTTTTTCCGCTGATTTCATTAAGATTCATGTTTAGATTCTGAAGTTTGTAGTTTGGTTCACCATGAAGGAGATAAGAGAAGGGAAAATAAAGAAGAGAGAAGAAGGGGAAAGAAGACACTGATTATTCTATTTTTGACTCTCTTGGGACAGGAAGTAGCAACTAGTAAGAGAATTAAGTAAGTGTGCAACTCAGGCGGGCCGGGCTCGGGATGAGCCAAGCCCAAGCATAACCGAAGCTTTAAAATAGTCAACCCAAGCCCGACCCGAAATAAAATTCATTAGTAGCGAGTTCAACTCGAGCCCGAACATGAACCTAGTCCCATCAATAAATTGTCATCTTTTTCCTATCTTGATTATACATTAAAAGTTTTAATTATTTCTATTAGTTTCTTCTTTTAAAAAAAAAAAAAACACAAACAAATCTGTTAAAATAATTTCTTCAACATAATTTAATTATAAAAAAAAAAGTTAAATATTAACAAGTTTTAAAACTTATAAAAATATAAATAGTAATGTTTGTAAGGAATTTCAACTAATCTAGTGGTTTATAACTAAAATATAAAAAATATAATATATAAAATATTAAGTTCGGGTTCACGTTGGGTTCGGGTTTCCAAAGTCTCAATCCAAGTCCAACCCTAATTTAGATCGGGTTTAGTTCTTTTGCTCAAATCCAACTGAAAGTATAAAAAATGAAACCCAAACCCAAAAAAATTCAGGCCGGACTCGAATGGGGTTCAGGTTAGCCCATCCAAGTTGCACCCCTAGAATTAAGAAGGAAAATGTCTTAACTCCTTGTGAAGTGCTCTTAATTATGTCAATATGTCTATTCCAACTCTTAATTATGTCACATTAATAATATGTCATATCCCTTCTTAGTGATACTTTACTGATAAAAAAATAATAAAATATCGTACCTCTCTTTCATAACTTTTTCTCTTAATATCACATCATTTGAGAGGAAAATATTTGGGATTGACAAGGGTAACTTTATTGAAATTTTTTTCCATGCTTCCCCTATTTTTCCATTGTGAAAACCTCAATTGGATATCTTGAACTATTATTGTGGCTGTTAGAATGTTGTCGTTTAAATGGGTTCCATGTCAATAGCTTGGAGGGTCCATTAAGTTAGGCATTGGTATTGGTGAGATTTGTTGAACTTGTATGCAAGGGCGGTGCTCATATACTTCCCCCCCCCCCCCCAAAGATCATTCACCATGAAATTGTTACAATTGTAGTAAAAGGGCTTCCGTGGCATCCATAAAAAAAAATTGCATAATTTCACTTTGATCTCCCCCATCTTATAAATAAATTTGATTCCCATCCCAAAATTATTTATTTTGGTATCCATTACTCCAAATAAATTTTATCCATATGAAATTATATCATCAAATTATTAAGATGTTATAAGGGAAAAATTAGAACATTTGATTCCTCCATTTCTTACAATTTACAACTATACACAAGATGAACACCATTACTTTGATACTCAACTCTGCACTTGTTTGGTAGAATTTTAATTTCTTTAAAATGGCATAAACCTTTTAAAGTAAACAGGACAATGATTGTTTGCATAAAGCAATGGCTGACCAATTTAAGTAGGGCATTGCCTTCTTTCCATCACGAAAGAAAAGTTCCAACAATGGACTTTATAGAAGAGTTCTAATGGTCCTTGGAAGAGATTCTCTCTACTTTCCCAAATGCATAGAATTGTTCTTTAAAAAAATGTAAATCAGTCGATAAATCTCTCTCTCTCTCTTTGACTCAACTCAAAACAAATAGACAAAAATATTTTGAACCCAAACTCCATTGTGAGTGTTTGAGATTACTTCCCCAAATGCATAGAAATGTAACAAAATAAAAAATCAATTTAGTTCATAAATAGTACCTATGAGCTGTGAAAACTTGAATTAAGAGAGGAAAAATAATTGTAAAAAAATGTTGATTGAATTAAGCTATTAAATGTTTGAATGAATATATTTCATAAGTGATTATATGAAGTGGAGACAGGTGGAGACACGTCACTGAAAATCAAATTCACTTAAAAGATGAAAAAAAAAAAAAAATTGGTTTGAAAGCGTCTTTTGTAAAGACGTTTTTGAAAGAATGGTGCTCCTTCATCATCTATGTGAAATCAGATTGAAGAATGGTTTTTTGTGCTTTAAAAAAATTTTTTTTTAAGAAAAAGAAAATACATAGGCATAAGGAATCCTTTCTAGGTCAAAAGCTAATCAGTTCTATAAATATATATTAATTCCCGTCTAAATATTGTTTGATTAATTTCAAAGATGTTTTGCTCATGTTTGTGACTTTCACAACATTTTAGCTTATTGAATCTATGTTTGCTTAATTTCAAAAGATGTTGTTTTGCTTAATTTCAAAGATGTTCTTTTAACCATTTTAGCTTAGGACATTCAAAGATGGAGTTTGATCCCAACATACACTTATTTAGTTATTTCCAAATTTTGATGCCTTGTATATTTTTTTTTGAAGGTTAGAAATGGCTGGAATATCAATACCTGTATTATGTTATTGGGGAGGAAATATTTGTTATGGGGAACAAGGTAATATATGGTATGATATGAATGCTCAAGGAAGCATTATGTTAAGGAGGGGAACAACTTATGCTGAACTTTTGGCAAAGATGTATGATATCATGAAGGTGGATATAACAGAATTCTCCCTAAAGATGATCTGCCGATTTCCAATCAACCACAACAATTACATACCATTACAAGTAGTTAATGATGAGACTGTGCAAACAATGATTGAAGTTGTTATAGGAAATCAAGCCTTATATGGCATCAACTTGTATGTGGAGAAGGAAAATGTGCAATATCCTTGTGCAGTCTCTCAACCGCTAGAGATGGGATCTGGTTCTTATACTCGATTGCTCACACAGGATAATGAGGACCCAATTGCCAACTCTATTCCCATGGCACATCAAACTGCAAGTCCTGTGTTGATAAATGATACATGTCATACAGAACATGTGTCGTTTCTTATTGAGCATCTTGTTCAGGTTTAGAGCAAGGGCATTTGCAACCATGACTTAAATTTAAATGATTGTGCTGCTATCTCGGATGAATACAATGATAATGATGGATTGGCTGATAATGATGACATGAATGAACCCGGTGAGCATAGCAGGCATGAGGCTGATTCCCCATTTTTTTTAAATGTGGATTTTGGAGATGATGTTGGTAGTAGTGGCTCAACCCTTCCACACCATACTCAGATTTGGGATCCATTGCGCAATGAGTTGGCTAAAGGCATTGTTTTCAATGATAAAGAAAAATTACAACATGCTGTCAAAGAATTTTCAATAAGATCCCACCATCAGTACGAGGTGGTTGAAAGCAATAGTGAAGTTTGGGTTGTGAGGTGTAAATTGCATGAAGAGTGTGGGTGCAAATGGAGGTTACGTGCTATTAAAAGAAAAAGGACTGGAAGATTTGAAATCACAAGATATGAGGGCCCACACACTTGTTTACACCCGCGGATGAACTTGGATCATGTGCAATTAGATTCCAAGTTAATTGCAAGTGAGATACAAGGTGCAGTGAGGGTTGATCCTGCAATCAAGATAGATTCAATTGTGGAGCTGATGCAAGAAAAATACAATTACAATATCTCCTACAGAAAAGCTTGGATTGCAAAGGAGAAAGCAATTGCTATGATATTTGGAGATTGGGAGAGTTCGTATAGGTTGTTGCCTAAATTTATGGGAGCCCTTCTTAAATATAATCCAGGCACAATTGTGAAATGGTTACATTATAACACTGACACCCAAGATGTGCTACAATTTGGTCGGATTTTTTGGTCATTTAGTGCATCAATTCAGGGATTTTTGCATTGTCGGCCACTTATCAGTATTGATGGCACACATTTGTATGGGAAATACAAGGGAAAGTTGTTAATTGCAATGGCTATTGATGGTAATAATCAACTTTTTCCCCTTGCATTTGCAATTGTTGAAGAGGAGAGTTACAACAGTTGGTTATGGTTCCTTAGTTTACTAAGGCTGTATGTTGTGGGAATGAGGCAAGACATTTGTTTGATATCTGATCGACATAAGGGTATAATTGCTGCAGTTAATAATGTCAATTCTGGATGGCAGGAGCCTAATGCATATCACAGGTTTTGCTTACGACATGTGCGTAGCAATTTCAATAGCAAATTCAAGGATGCCCATCTGAAGTCGCTTGTTTGGGCTGCTGGGAGTGCACATCAAATACGCAAATTCAATTCCATTATGGAAGAAATTAAAACCATAAATCCGAAGGCATGGGAGTGGTTGAATAACATACCTGCAACGCAATGGACAATTTCACATGATGGTGGTCGACGGTATGGACATTTGACTACCAACATCTCGGAGGTTTTTAATGGTGTGTTGAAAGGTGCACGAAATTTGCCAATATCTGCGTGTGTACAACTTATTTTTTATCGTCTTGTCAAATACTTTTGTGGTAGACGAGCTTTTGGCCAGCAAGCTGTTTCCGATGGTTCCACATATACTCCTTTTGCTGTTACAAAGATTTTGCGTTACCAATCTAAGTTAGGTGGACATCGCATCATCGACTTCAACAGAAACTCCGGTGAGGCTGCAGTGATGACGAGGAGGGGTAACTCACACGCGGTATTAACACGTGATGGTATATGTTCATGTGGGAAATGGGTCATCTACAAAATTCCATGTTCTCACGCCTTAGCGGTGTTTGCACAAGCTTCAGTTGATGGATGGAGTTGCATAGATGAATGTTACAAGTTGTCAACAAATATGGCTATATACGCATCTGAATTCCACCCTCTTCACCATCCAGATTATTGGGATGAGCCCACTGGTCCATCTTTGTGCCCGAATCCTACTTTGAAAAGAATCAAGGGTCGTCCGCAGTCGACACGCATTCGAAATGAAATGGATACGGAGGAAGGTCGTAGGCCAAAACAATGTGGGTATTGTAAGGTTAGGGGACATGATAAAAGAACTTGTCCAGCAAGAAGGCAGCAACCCACGGGGAACTAACTCAGCTACTCAAGTAGATGTTGAGCAGATTTTTTGTCTTGGATAAGTTTTTTTTTTTGTTAATGATATGACATAAATTATGTATGTTTTGTAATAGTTATGGGAATTTCTTTTCATTTGTAATATGTCATTTTATCATCTCTTGTACTAGCTTTCTTTTTATATATTATGGACTTTGAAAGCTTTTAAAATGAGAAAGTTATCTTGCATTTTCTTCAAGTGTGCAAAAATCTGACCTATGGGTAGTGTTTTTATCATAACTTGAGATTATTGGGATTTTTTGAGTGATTCAAAATGGTGTAGAAACTAGACTTAATGAGGATGATTTTGGTACACATTTCATTACATTTGGATTTGTAGATTGAGAGAAACATCAATTTGAAATCAAGGGTTACGCGCAGCCTTTTTTTTGAAGTAAAAGTTTGCTGAAAATGAACAGTAACTTTCAATGTTACTGTTCATTTTTAGCTACTGGTTTGGGAGGTTACTGTTCATTGGAAGAATATTTTTTTTTTTTTTTTTTTGTTGTTGCTTGTTCAAACATTCCGATAAAGATCTGCTCCATCAAGGATTTTGCTTTCATTGTCACACTAATCCATCATAGAAAAGAAAAAAAAATTAAAAATAGAAAAGAAAAAAATGAGGTTGGGCAATTCTTTTCTTCTGTTTATATGAGGTTGGGCAATTATATGTGGTTGGGCAATACTAATTTCCTGAGTAGTGGGTGAAGTGATATCCAAATCAGATTTTTTGTCTTTCTTATCTTTTTTTTTTTTTTTTTTGTGAATGATGTCATAGTGTAAACATGAAAATCAGATTTGTTTTTTTTTTTGTAGCAGCTGATTATGTGAAGCAGTCAAATTCTTTCCATCTTGTTATAATTTAATCTTTTTTGTTTTATTTTGAATCGTTTTTTAGGATATATAGGGAAGCTGGAATAGGGAAAACTCCACATATCATATGATTTACTCTTCTTAAAGTCAAATCAGAAGTTAAATTTTCTTCATCATTTGATCCATAATTTTGGACCCCAATGGTGCATAGATCTCATTGGATTGAAGGCCTAATAGGTACTGCCAGTGGCAATAGGCAGAGTGGCCCCAAAATTTTGGCTGTTACTGTTCTCACCCCTCCTACGTGTATGGTCAGAATCTGGCAGTAGGCAGAGTGGCCCCAAAACTTTAGATTAATGTATAATTATGTACTGATAATTGTTATGTCAAGCAGTGAAATGGAATGAAAATAGGCAGCCATAAATGCAATCGCTAATTAAAAAAAAAAACCAACAAAAAATAAAAAGAAAAGAAGAAGCAGCAGCAGTACTAGCAGCTTGTAAAAGCTTGGTCAGAACTGGTTTGCAATTTTAGCTACTGGTTTGTTCACAGTACTAGCACCAGCAGCTAGCAGCTTGTAAAAGCTCTAGGTGAACAGTAACTTTGGCTGTTACTGTTCACTTTTAGCTACTGGTTTGTTATATTACTGTTCATCCGAAAATTTGTTTTTTTTTTTTTTTTTAGTAGCTGAGTATGTGGAACTCAAGTTACTTTTGGGCTAATTGTTTTTGGGCTAAAATTTTGATTGTTAACACTGAGAGAAGCTCAAGAAAATCATGGGAAACATGCTTTGGCTGTTCTGATTGCAACAGCAGCTGCAGCCGACGCTGCTGTTGCTGCTGTCCATGCTGCAGCTGAGGTTGTCCGGCTTACGGCTGAGGTTGTCCATGTTTTGTAGTGGCCTATTCTACAATTTTTCATTTTAACCATCCTATGTGTGTAGCTTCTCCAAATTACTGCTCTTCAAAACTTTTAAAAGCATATGAACAAGTAAAAATTTGCTTCAAAAAATCAGATATTTGAATCTAAAATCTCTAGAGTTTCAATATTTGATCACTAGTTGAATTGAAGTTTCTAAGTAAAAATTCAAACAAAACCAATGTATTTTATCATACATGAATCCAAATGATAGTGACCCTTTTTATAACTGTGGAGAATCTATTTTCTTGCTAAACATTACATGAAATAGAAATGCTCTCATTTGACACAAGAGTCAGGCTGTTTACTATGTCATTGTCAAAGTGAGAAGTTACTATGTTAGATCTGATTCTAAGTTTTGGAGAAGTGATAAAAAATCTTTTCCATGCATTTGAGGTTGTGAAATGAACCCAACTGTTGGAGTTTGACTTATTTAAGATTTGTTTTATGAAAGGATTATTTAATATTTTTGCATAAGATAAATAAAGCAAGATTTAATATATTTAAAAATTTATTAATGATTTGAACAAAAAATTGTTGGATCATTCAAGGTTGTAATGCTTGCCTTAGTGATAACTATTTAAATTTTGCTCCAGGTGAACAGTAACTTTGAAAGTTACTGTTCATTTTTAGCTACTGGATTACATAATACTGTTCATTTGAAAATAATTTTTATTTTTATTTTTTTTGTGGTTGTTTGTTCTTTTAATATACATGGAATGAGGGATCAATTCCCAAGTTCTGTTTAAAGGGACTTTATAGAGGTAGAGCAGAAAATCAGCTTTGGTCTAGTGTAAACATGAAAATCAGATTTGGTTTATTTTTTTTGTAGTAGCTGATTATGTGAAGCAGCCATCTCCAAATTTCATCCGTTTAAAAGCCCAACAATTTTTTGGTCTAGTTATACTTGTTGTTATGCCACTTCATTTGCTGTTTTGAATCCAATAATAGATCGTCCAATGCTACAACTTAATTATTTCATCTTTTCATGTATGCTTACTTTTTTACAAGTGTAATTAATGACATGTTAAATCAAGGTTTTTAAGTTGCTAACTTTTTATCTCATTTGTCATTTATAATTTATTAATAACAGATGGAGACCGTTCATAGGGAGGTTGTAGATCCTGGGCCAATAGATGGATCTGTACTTTACATGCAATCTACACATAGAAGTAGTCCAATATGGGAGGGGCAGGTTTGATTGTCTTTTCTGATTACTTAAAATTATATAAAAATTGACTGAAATATATGCTTTTTATCTCACTTATAAAACTTGTATTTACTTGTGCATTTTAATGGCAGGATGTTGGAGTGTTTCATTGTCGTAGGAGCGACAACTTACTGCGACGACCTCGCCAACTAGATGAGCGCATAAAGAGATACTTACTCGAGGCGGGATTTTATGGAGCCTATCGAGTTGGTTTTATCCAACTTGACTGGGCTCTAATTACAGCACTTATTGAGAGATGGCGTGTGGAAACCCACACATTCCATCTACCTGTGGGAGAGTGTACCATCACGTTGCAAGATGTGGCAATATTGTTAGGTTTGCCAATAGATGGGGCACCTGTCACAGGACGTGATGTTGCCTCAGCGGTGCCCATGTGTCAGCAACTTTGCCTTGAGTTGCTAGGGATTACACCAGCTCAGTCTGATCTTGATGGATCACGATTGAAGCTTAGATGGCTTGTTAATAATTTTAGAGAGTTACCCGAGCCTGCAGACGACGATATTATACGTCAACATGCTAGGGCTTATATCTTGATGCTTATTGGAGGTTCTTTATTCGCAGATAAGTCAGGGAATAAAGTAAAATTAATGTATCTTAATTTGCTTAGGAATTTAGAAAATGTAGGGAGCTTTAGTTGGGGGAGTGCCATCCTCGCATGTCTTTATCGTGAGATGTGTCGAGCTACTAGGCCTACTGCCTCTGAGATAGGTGGCCCACTTATTTTATTGCAGGTACTAAATTACATTTTAAATCTATTATCATTGTCACACTATTATATTAGATTGTTACTAACACATTTTAAATCTATTTTAACAGTTATGGGCATGGGAGAGGCTAACACACATAAGACCTGAGAGACAGCTCCCTCGGGATAATGAGGAGTCATTGCCTTTAGGGCATAAGTGGCGAGCCACGTTATCTGTTAGGCAGACACCGACCCATGTACTTCGCCATTATAGGGACCAGCTTGACCAAATGCAAGATCACCAGGTTTGTTACATGTTTATAATTGCTTATTATTATATGCTTATAAATGATTATTATTACATGTATAAATTAAGTTGACCCATTGTATCGTTTACTTAACCTTGAATAATTTTTTTATTGGTTTATAGATGGCATGGCAGCCCTATACAGATGATGTCATCGCGACATTACCTATATATTGCCTTCTTGGGGAGGATATATGGCTGACTGTATCACCACTCATTTGTTTTGAGGTTGTTGAGTGGCATTTCCCAGATCGGGTCATGCGTCAGTTCGGACTTCGCCAGGAGATACCATTGCCACGCGATACAAGTGTCGAGCTTCACGCTACTGATCGACGAGGGAGGGCACTATATCAGTGGGACGTTGTGCATCAACCATATATTGATCTATGGAGTCATCGTCGTGATCATATTGTATCTGCCGAGCCGCTGGATCACCCACTTGGGTATATGGATCCCTATATGGTGTGGTATCGACGAATTACTCGTTGCTTGGTTGGGCCACCGGATATTAGGCCATTGGTTGGATTTCAACCCATTGGTAGTATTATGGAGATGCTGGTATAAGTTTGTTTGATGTGTTATGTTTAATTATATTACATTTTTATATTCAAAACATACTTGTAATTGTTAATATTACTTGCAGTCAAGTAGCCTTACCAAAATACATATGAAGGCTGACGAGGGTTATGGCGATCGAGTTGAATCACACCAAGCCTTTGCTGATATCAAGGCACTTAGTTATTCTGCCTTAGAAGGAATTCAGGCCCATCAGCGTATTGGCTCCGAGGAAATCCCATGTGATTCAGTCCCGTCGCAGTCGGCCTCAGTGCCTCATAGGCGACCTCGTGCCGTTGTTAATGTATATCAGAGACGTCATCGTAGGGACATTTCCACTCCGGCTGCCCCTTCATCATCAGTAGCAACTCCATCCTCCTCCACTAGAATGCCCATCCATGATGATTATGCAGTTGGCACACCTATGCACACAGAAGGAATTGAGATAGGTGGGATAGGTGATGACATGGGCATTGAGGGGTTGACAGTGGCTCACGACGATGGAGATGACGTAGGTGGTATGGGTGAAGATATGGATTGGGGATTTCATCTTGATGCCATACCACGAGGTACACGTACTCATCGTAGTCGTCGTCAATTTGAAGTAGGTGGTCCTTCTCAAGTCACAGAAGTTGAGCAACAACTTGAACGCCCACGTAGAAGGCCAGTTCGTCAAAGGAGACAACCTGGATGTGGGACTTAAATTTATGAGGTAGTTCATTTTTTCTCCTTCAAAAGTCTATTGTTCTATGATAAATTAGAGCAACTGATGCATGCTTTTAGTTTATTCTTTCTGAGGTTCAATTATAGCCCCAATCTTCCCTTTTAACTTTTTTCTTTCTTTCCATGATAGTCGTGCCTCAGATTTTTGGTTTGATGAAGATAGACAGTAAAGGAAGGATCATTTCATTCAGTGAAAAGCCTAAAGGAAATGATTTGAAGGCAATGGTAATACTCAGATTTATGATACCCTCTCAAAGTTAAATGGAAGTTCTAACACGAGAAGTCATATATTTGGTTACAGATTTCGGGCTGACACTTTGTTTGGTTGAGAAGAACAGAAAGTTGACCGAGAGGTTATTGTTATCTCACCACTTTGCTTCTCAAGTGTTTTCAATTCTTAAATTTTATATCCATTAAAAAAAAACCTTATATAAGCATGATTTGATGTCCTTGATCAGTTCTTCTTTGTGACAGAAGTGAATTTTGATTATACTAAAAATAGCCCTGTTGCACTTGTGCCCATAATATCTTGTCCAGATGTCTTTTGTGGTCTGCATTGTATGGAAAACATTGAAGTAGGAAAGCTTGGTTTGGCACGGATCATAACTGCTAATCACAAATTTCAGGTTATTGTTTCTGTGTACATGTTTCTTAC
The DNA here is from genome assembly GCA_008638375.1 of Nyssa sinensis. Taxonomy (NCBI): domain Eukaryota; kingdom Viridiplantae; phylum Streptophyta; class Magnoliopsida; order Cornales; family Nyssaceae; genus Nyssa; species Nyssa sinensis. The sequence continues at coordinate 50,319,792 of CM018043.1, read as the reverse complement.
ATATTTATTTTTACACCACACACACTCCCCCCCCCCCAAAAAAAAAAAATAAAGAAAAAGAAAAAAGAAGAAGACCAGGTTACATTCTTATCATGATTTAAATATTAGTAATTTGTGTAAGCAAAATATCATGATACCTTTATTTTTGGGCAGCTGTTAATATCATTCTTAGCAAGATTGCTTGCTTATCAACCGCTTGTCTGAACATGCTAGGAAAGGTTCTGGAAAGAGGGCCATCTCCTGATGCAGAACCAGTAGAAGAGAAAGAATAAAGAAGAGAAGAGAGGGAAGTGAAGAGAGAAGAAACAGGGAGAAAGAGAGGAGATAGAAATCAAAAGGGAAGAAAAATGATATTCGGTTATTCAATTCAATCAAAGGTAGCAATCCATTGCATCCCATGCCTCGGTATAGGTAAATTCAAACTATTGAAACTCAATCAAATCATAAAATTAAGGAAACTAAAGCATATGAATATGAATATGAATATGAATGTGGTGTGCTTTAATCAATTGCAATTGTACTAGGAGTGTTGTGTTTGACAGCTATGGAGCTTCCACTATGTAGATGAAAATAAAGAAAATTTTTGCAGGTGTGCCAACCCAGTTGGTTTTGAATGCCTCATAGCCGGTCATGCACATTAATTCCACCTGTGTGGGATTTGGGTCATGACATGGAGGGGGGGAGGGGTATTTCTTTCTTTATGTTATTTAGTGTGGGTGGCAGCCAACTACATTTGGGCTGCAGATGTGTTTGTGCCACAATGAAAGCCAAATGGGGCCTTTATTCAGAAAGTGTAGCCCCTCAAACACATCTAGATTTGGGTTGCTGAGATGGAATATAATTTTCCCGACAAGTCTTTTACATCTTTGTTGATTGTTCAACTGCATGCCATATAATGCTGATAGAATCAGTTCAGAATGTTCTCCCTTTTTATATGCATGGGGCTGAATTTCGTCTATGTTGTGTGACTATCATTGTTTTTGTCTGAAATATATCTGCAAAATGGTAAGTTTCACATTTTAATATTGTCCAATTGCTAAGAACAGCATCCCATTAGCATTCTCTTGACTGCTTTAACCCTTAAGTTTAAGTGTGGGTATTTTCGGACATTGCAATTTATAAATCCATAAGTAGACTTGATATCCATGTTGGTCTTATTACAAAAGCTCAGAAACATCCTGATGCTGATTCCTTGTATGTGGAAGAGATTGATGTGGGTGAAGGACAACCTAGAACTGTTGTTAGTGGCCTTGTCAATTATATTCCCCTTGCAGAAATGCAGGTATCTGTTCTCTGCTTTTCCAGATTTGCTCTTTCTTTTTGTTTTCCTTTTTTTCTTTTTCCTTTCATGTGTTTGTGTGGAAAAAGTGCACATCAGTTGACTGGTTTGCTCACAATGATGATCCTTTTGTCAGAATCGGAAGGTCTGCGTTCTTTGCAACCTGAAGCCAGCGACCATGCGTGGTGTAAAATCAGAAGCAATGGTTCTTGCTGCTTCCAACAATGATCACACCAAGGTAAGTAAATCCAGTTTTTCCTTTGAACTAGCATCTTCATCTCATTGTTTTCCTTTCTCAAAGTGATGGCATCTTTCAGTGCTGCTTGAGAATGGGGGATGTAATGCCTGTAATCATTCCCTAATGAAATGAAGGAAAAGAATAATACTTGCAATCAAGCCCTTCTATGCTAAAAAAGAAACAAATGTTGTACCCAAACATGGACATAAATTGTTGCTTTAGTGTTATCCTCCTTTGATGTTCCATCCCATATCTTCTACAAGCATATTAAGTTAAAACACTTTTCAATTTGTAAATTAAAATGCAACATAATAATTTCTGTTTGATCTGTAGAATTGTTTTGGTGAACATTTTAGCTTGCTATCTGTTCATAGAAAATATTTTAGGGTTGTCAAGTAAATAGTATGAGGTGTTTCATAGATAGTTCTATCATGGAGGGCTGGAAATTGGGAGAATTTTTCTACATGAAACACCAGGGGCTTCTTTGTTACTCTCGAATCCCTTAACCCTGTTGTCGTGTCGTTGTATCGACATCGAAGAACTATAAAATCGTGGAAAAATGCATCATCAGAGGCTGAAGCAACAGCAACAGCAAGCGTTGATGCAACAAGCAGCTCTCCTTCAACAGCAGTCTATGTACCATCCTGGCCTATTAGCTCCTCCTCAGGTTCTCTGCTTAGTCTTTTGCTATCTCATGCCTTGACAACCGGGAGAGATTCTTATAGCTCAATTTATTTTCTTATTTTCTTCTTTTTAAAAATTTTAGTTTCTTTATTTTTGAGAAAATGCAGGTATGTTGGAAACATTCATACACAGGTGACGGAACCTCTTCTTCAAGAGGTTTTCTCAAGTACTGGTCCTGTTGAAGGTTGCAAGCTTATTAGAAAGGATAAGGTATTATTTTATATCCTTAGTTTGTAACATTCATGTGTCGCAATAGATTACTTTGCAGAAAAATTTTATAGGTCCAGATTCATGAGTTGTATCTTGCTTGGTTTGACTTTTCTTCATTCAGTTTGCTTGTAATTCTTTAATCATGTTGTTAACTCTTCTGCTGTTGCTACTCTATGCAGTCGTCCTATGGATTCATTCACTATTTTGATCGTAGATCTGCTGCACTGGCTATATTGTCTCTTAATGGGAGGCACCTGTAAGTAAAATTCTTAGTGATTCTCTGGTACATTCTTGTTTGGTCCTCTTGTTTCTTATTCTGTAATATGCAGGTTTGGGCAGCCTATCAAAGTTAATTGGGCCTATGCCAGTGGTCAAAGGGAGGACACATCAAGTGGGTTCACTTCTTTTGTTTTTGCATACTAATGGTTCTAATTGGTTATTAATTGTTTTGGCATTTATTCGTTGGGGGTATTTGGTGATATTGCTACCTTGTTGTGCAGGCCACTACAACATTTTTGTTGGTGATCTCAGCCCTGAGGTTACTGATGCAATGTTGTTTGCATGCTTCTCTGTTTATCCCAGTTGTTCGTAAGCTTCTCTCCTCTGACCATCTTTTGCCTTTTCTTTAAAAAAAGGATCAATTTTCATCGACGACATTTTTGGAATGTTATAATCAGTGGTTTGTAAAATTGCATGGTGCTCACCATATTGGTGTCAAACTATGGTGCCTAATTTGACCTTGCTGGTTTCAGTGATGCAAGGGTTATGTGGGACCAGAAGACTGGGCGTTCAAGAGGGTTTGGTTTTGTTTCCTTCCGGAATCAACAGGTTCTGTTTTCTTTTTTAATTTATGTTTTAATAATTTAAGCTATGTTTTTGCATTGCCATTGTTTCTCATTATAATTTTGACTCTTTAACCATTTGTCCAGGATGCTCAAAGTGCAATAAATGACTTAACTGGTAAGTCTGATGTGCAATTAATATAGCTCTGCTCTTTGCTTCTCAATAATCTAAACATATCAGCATGTCAGATGAAGCTATTGTCAACTCTAGGATGTTTACTTAAATTTTCTTAGGGCTTTGAGCAATTTTACTGGGCTCCAGCTCTTTTTCCTGTCACATCAGTGAGACTCTTGTAATTGTCCATATTTACCAACATAAATGTATGAACAAAATTTTTCTAAAGGCATTGTCACAATTTGCAACTTGTCAAAGAGTTTAGGAATTAACAAACAGTTGATTCTATTAAATCTAATTAAATAGTTAATGGATTAGCCAGAAATATCTCAAAAGTCAGAAAATTTTGTGACCGTGACATTATTAGATGTGAGTTATTCCGTTTGGTGCGCATAAGTTTCTAACTTGTTGCTGTTCTATGTGACAACAATGTTCACTTGTTCTAATGTTATTGTTCAGGAAAGTGGCTTGGAAGTAGACAGATACGTTGTAACTGGGCTGCAAAAGGTGCGGGTGCTAATGATGACAAGCAGAGTTCAGATGCCAAAAGCATGGTCGAGTTATCGAATGGTTCTTCAGGTGAGTCAAGAAGAGTTTTATATTTATAAGTGGGTGAAGGTGAGATCACTATTATCTTGTTCTGAAATCTGGGATAACTATCCTTCCAACATCATTACATCTAGTCATTCCATGAAGTTAAGTAGTTTGGGTTTTCTGACTATTTACTAGAATATTAGCTTTCTAAAGGTACCGATCCAAAACCAAAAATCTTTCTAAAGGTTTAAGAGTCCAATTCCTGGAAAGTTCTGATGGTACCCATATATTCATTGATGCTTTTGTTATGGATTTCTTTGTATCTTTAAACGAAATTTTTGAGGACTGAGGACCAATGTACTAACATTTATTGGCTTTGCTTTTGCAGAAGATGGTAAAGAGACAGCAAATAATGATGCTCCTGAGAATAACCCCCAATACACAACAGTTTATGTGGGCAATCTTGCTCCTGAGGCAAGATATGATATGTTGCTGCTGCTGTTAATATTATTATTTTGTTTTGATTTTTCTCCATCTGCTCATGGCTGTTGAAATTGTAGAATTTTCACTGTTATAAATGCCCTCCTATTCCATTCATGGTTCATTCCATTTTTGAGTCCATTTTATGCCTGGCTTATTCTGTTCCTGCGTACTAAAGATAGCCTTTATGTTTGTCTGATTTGCAGGTCACTCAGCCTGATCTCCATCGCCATTTTCATGCCCTTGGTGCTGGAGTAATTGAGGAAGTTAGGGTCCAACGTGATAAAGGTTTTGGTTTTGTGAGATACAACACCCATGCTGAGGCAGCTCTGGCCATTCAGATGGGAAATACCCAGTCGCTTCTCTGTGGCAAACAAATTAAGGTGTGCCCTTGTTCTTACTGGGAAAGTCTTTTTTAGCTGTTTAGTACTATGCAAAGATGATGCAATCTGCCCAATTTTGATTTGTCAGATTATGGTTCCTAGTCCATTGAAGTGTTATTCACAGGTCTATAAAAATCAGCTATGTTTCTTCTGTCAAGATGGATCTTGCATGCTGGATTGGGTTTTGTCTGTGTCCCTTTAGTTCATCCACCCGCTATCATAAGATTTATGAATCTTCCCAGATTTAATGTGTTGATGCCTTGGCCTTCTGTTGTATGCCGCTTCAAGTCTTCCCAATAAATAAATAAATAAATCTTATATAAAAAAGTACCTAGCATAAATGCATGATACGGGGAACTTGTGGATTTGTAATTTTGCACCAGTGGCTGTTTGGAAAATGACATTGATCTGCCAGCTTAATGGGTTGTGTGTAAATAAATCCATAGGAATTCAGCAGTTGTATTGATAAGCTTAGCTTTTAAATATTTTGAAGGAAATAGCTATTTACTTCCTTAACGAGCAATGTCTAAAAATGTTGCAGCAGTCTCAGCCTCAACCTGCTTTTACTCAAATTGTTCAACAGTCCCAGGTCCAGGTTCAGCATCAGCCTCATCTTCTTCAGCAACAATTGCAGCACCAGCACTCATTCACTAATCAACAGCAGCAGCAGGCAGCAGCATCGCAGCAGCAACTGCTTGATCATCAGCAGGTTTCAAGTGTTGTCTCTGCCTTGTCTCAGTTTGCTTCAAGCGCTCAAGCCCAATCACCATCATTGCAAGCCATCTCAGTTTGCTTGTATTTGTGATTGAATTTGTATGTAATTATTTTCATCTACATGCACTTGTAGTAGTCAAATGAGCTGTATGGATGCTTCTTTTATTCAATGAAATGTATGTTTCATTATATCTAATGTCCTCTCTCCCTCTTAAGTATCAGATTCTGAATTCTCATAACTAATCTAATGTCAAGTCAATTTTGAACTGGCACTTAATTTTTAAGTCTTCATATGCCTTTCCTTTAAATGTTTCTGCTGGACAGTGGTTACCAGGGCAAAACAGTGATATTGGAATTGCAATTCCTTCATCAACGGCATTTGATTCTTTAGTAGTGTGACCATTTTCATATTGATGAATTTTGTATTGATTGATCTATTCTATACATATGGATTGTTCTATAAAGTGGTTTCCATATATTCCAACAATAGCAGAAGCTGAAGCTGAACAATGGCAAAAGTAAAAAAAAAAAAAAAAGATTGCAATAAAAAATAGCATTTAATTTGAAGCAGATTAAGTTCATATGTACTTACATTAACAAAAAGAAGATAGCACACAAATGCAACTATGCAAGGTTGAGTAGTGAAGAATTATTGAGAGAAACAGATGGGATTTTTTTATTGACACCATAGGCACCCCAAAAACAATCCACTTACATACAAGCGAACCACATTTATTGCACGCTGATTAATCTAAGAAATTACTATGATTAAATTCAAAAATCAGAGATCTTACGGAGAAGAACCAGACCTTTTTCTGTCCACTCCACACAGCAGTCTCTTTTGAGATCATTCATTTGAACAACACACAAGGTACAAATGGAAAAAGAAAGCAAGCAACAACCCGCTGCCACATTCGCAAACCATGCTCCAGGCATCCAAAAACCACAATTTCCAATTGCCATTGCCAAAAAGCTGATTTTGAGAAAAAAGCAGGTGTCCAAAATGAATACATCTACTCCGGTTTGTGATGAATTGCTTTAGTCAATTTGAACAACCCCATTTATGACCTACTCAAATTTTCACACTTAGTGGGAGATAGTAAAGGAAAACAAAAGAGAACTTTCCAAACATCATTGAAATGAAATTCAGTCCAAATATCTTGAAATGAATTTAAATCTCTCTTTCACTTTCAGTCATCATCACTCTAAAACAAAATGATATTAATACTTTTTTTACTCTATACCTGAAGTAAAATAAATTTACAAAATTAGTTTTATATTCAATAAAAAGCTATTAAATCAAGAACAATTACATAAATTCTCTTTTTTATTAAGTCTATCACTTCCTCATTACATAATATATATAATATAAACTATAGATAAAAGAATAGTTAATTAATTTTTTATCCAACACTCAATTAATAAGTCTGTTGAACCTATTTGCCCCAATGTCTCTGCCTCACTCCTCTGTACAGCTTTGTAGGAGAAACAGAGGGCATCAGAGGCCTAAGCAAGTTCCTACCGTCCTGTGCCAACCTTCATCATCATCATCCTTCCTCTTGGACTCAGGTTCAATGCATCACTCCAATACTGCAATAGCTGTTGCTATTGTAGCTGTAACGATGCCGAGTCCCCTGCAAAGTATGGTGGGTACCTAAAACCATGGTGGTGGTGGGGACCAAAAGAGATCATCTGCTGCTCATTTATCTGCTGTGGATGGAGCATAGGTAGAGGATTTGTTCTGAATTGTTGTGAACTTTCTGTGGACTGCTGAGTGTAGTAGAGTTAGAAACAGAGGAGGCATGACAAAAACGTCTTTTGAAAAGACGCTTTAGAAAGCGTCTTTTGGAAAGCCGTTTTTTAAAACGTCTTTTGTAAAGACGTTTTCCAAAGCGTTTTTCTCACAGAAGACTTTTAAACGCTTCTTTTGAAAAAACGCTTTGAAAAACGTCTTTTGAAAAGACGCTTTAGAAAGCGTCTTTCCAAAAGACGTTTTTTATGTGAATTCCGTTTTTAAAAATTATGAAATCGACTTTTCAAAAAATATTTTCACACCGAAAACGTTTTTTCAAAAGACGTTTTCAAAATAACACTAGTTTGGTAATTAAGTTCAAAACAACCCTAGAATGGAAAATAAGTTTTTTTTTTACGTTAGTTGAGGATTTAACTCCGTTTTGACTTCTTCTAGTCGGTAGACTCTGTACACGTTTTAACCTAATTATGCATATTTACTATAATTTTCACTTATATAATTCCTAGGATTATTATATAATTTTTTATTTTACATTAAATACAAAAAAAATATATAGTTTGAATATTTATAAAAAAACTTTAAATTTTTTTTTTTCAATAACAACTATTTTCTCTTAAGTCAAAACTCTAAAACATAATATTTTTATATAAGTAGGTTACAACTTACAACATAAGAGACAGAACAAATCTAAAAACAAAAGTAGGTCAAAAAAATTTTCCGATGTGGTAATGATAGAAAACTCACACATTATTTATTTTCAGGTCTTCTCGAATCGTAAATAGATCATAAAAAATTTAGATAAATTCATTATAACTATTGAACAATAACATCATGGCATATGAGACCATGCAAAACATCGAATGTGTACTTTGAAAGATTCTTGAGCATATAAGTCTGAGTAGACAATGTCATTTAATAACGTAAGCTTTTCAACAAAATAGCAAATATCTTTTTGTGACATGCACACAAACATACAAATACACACACACAAAGCAGAACATCAATATCTCAATAAGGAGGTTTCTTTTCTTTCTTTTTTCCCTCAAAAGGGGCCCTTATCTAGGAAATAAATTTAAATAATATCAAGTACGTGAGAATAAAGTTGAAGAGAATTAGAAAAAAAGTGAAAATTATGGAAGACGAAGCACATCAATGAAAAGGATTTAAATGGTAGTTTAAATTTTTTTGTTTTTTTTTTCTCCCTTGGAGATTTTCGAAATAAAGAATTAAAGAAAGTGATTTAAAAGTTTATTCATGTTGTGGGACTTTGCCACATTGAAAATGAAAAAAAAGTTTAAGATGTATATAACTTCTTGTCCGATAAGAGTCTTTACTTTCTAGCAAATGAATTACACAATGAAGTTGAGTTGATTTAAGATGATGCAAAGTAACTTCTGCACGCAATACATGACCATGGCTGCATAGTGATAGTTAGATGACGTACTTTGCATACTTGACACGAGACTCTGACCGTACGAGTGGAGGTTTTAATTACGATTTAATTTTTGTTAAGATTCATTATAATTGAATAGACAATCATTTGAATGAATGTGAGATTTATTGTAGAATTCAAGTGAACATGCACCTATTTAAATGAATGGGTACATATTCAAATGACCAAGTATCTATTTAGACAGTCACAACCTGTTGCAAAAGACACGTAACACCCTATAAATACCACACATCAGGCTGCGAATTTTCATAATCTCTATACTACTGCAACCATTCTACTTCTATTTGTTCCTTAAGTTTTTCTACAAAGATTGTTTATGTATTCCGTTAATGTGTAATAACAAAATATCAAAATTGGTTTCAGTTTATACCGGTAGCTATTCAAAGACTGTCTTCAATTGTGGAAATTACAGATAGTGAAAAAGTTTCATTGTATCTTGAATACAGGTTTGCAGAGATCCCATTTGCATACCATAATCAGAATTGGTAGAATAAATACTATATTTAGGACACTGATTAATTCACCCCTTGAAACATACATATGTTGCAGTGGAGTCCCTGCAACCATTCTGATTTTCTGCACCAACCTTGAAGCCCCAAATTTATTACATTTTATTTAGGACAATGATTGATGGAAAAACCTTACAGGATGAGTCTAGACCGAAATGAAGACATGGACCAGCAACTGATAGTCACACCTAAGTCTATATAACATAGCACCCGACATGGATAGCATTTCCAAAATCAAGGACCTGCAAATTGGCTTCTTGTAGAACAAGCCAACATTATGCATGAATCAAATATCATAACTAATATAAAGCAAGAGAAAATAGATCTAAAATTGCAATGCTTGTGGTGAGTCTGGTGACCATTCGGGCAAAACAATCAAATAACCTTACTGGGGATGGTAATTTGCCCCGCTCCGTCTCTAATAGAACGAGTATGGGGTGTTCATAAATGGAGTCAAGGTGGGGTCTTTAAAACTACGTCGGGTTTGGAATGGATTTGGAAGATGGTCACTCCGTCCCGATTATATATTAATTTTTTTTATTTATTCTTATATACACTATATTTACTAATAAACAATACTATATAAAATTATTTTTAAAATTTTTCATATCACACTCATATTATTTTTTCTTATATTAGTTATTTTGGCAAGAAAAAATTAATTTACCATTGCCAAAAGTTAATTTACTTATCAAAATAAAAGTTTTAACTTACTTAAAAAATATATATATTGGGGTTCGGGGGCGGAGCGGGGTGGAGTCGTGGAATATAAACGGATTCAGGTTACGATAAGCTTCTAAACGGAACAGGATAGAGTCGGGGCATGGTATATAAACAAAGTCGGAATTGAGGAAGGGCCACCTGCCCGTTGCGATTCCTAAATCCCTCTGGAGCACCGAATACAGAAAACTAACATTCAAAGTTCCCAAAAAACTATGTTCATGCATCGCTAGGGCAAACGAGTCTTTACGACCCAGCAAGACACATTTATAAACGGATATTTAATACCCGAATAATGTTAGGCTCACTTCAAATTTATACCAAAAATATTTAGATGACTGAATTGCCAGTGTTATATTAATTTTATATCATGTCATGATATGATCTACCAAATAAAATGTGTAATTATTTGATCAGCATAATACAAAACGTGATTATTGAAATTACTCAAAATAGATATTATGATTGGTGTTGTATTACTTTCATACACTATTTGGGCTAAAATTTTAGAAATTATTGGATCTAATTGAATCATAAATTTTGTTGGATTCATGAATTTCCAACCAAAATCTAAATTTGTTAATAATCAAATTATATATAATTTTATATTATAATATACATATACTATGTAAAATTTGAAATACATAAAAATCAACTCTAACTCTATTTACAAAGCTTATATAGTTTAAAATTTAATATATAATTTATACTTAAAATATATAATTTTTAATACAACATATTTTTTAATAACTAATTTTGTGACGTAATATATACAAAAAAATTAATATACATGTTACAGTATATATAATCAAATTGGATCATTAACGGAACATATTGGTCTAATTCAAATTCAGTCCATTAAAGTAATAAAATTATCATATTCAGATTAGATTATCGGATCATATTCTTTGTGTCATATTTAAACCAATGAATCGGATACAAATCAAAATTTGATCGATTTAGGAACTTAGTTAGACCGTATATGACAATTATGATGTGTCTTTGTTATGCCTAAACTAAAATTTTAAAAAAAGATATCATTGGATGGTGCTCACGCCATTTTATGAAAGGGTTGTCTAGTCCATGCTTTTGTGATAGATCAAAATTCACTGTCTACACTTAAATTTTTCGTTTCTTATACTCCACCTTTCGTCACCTTTGATCACCATTGATAATGATCGAGAGGTTATGATCTCATGTTGCCAATGTATGCTTCAATTTCTCGCCAAAATGTTTGTTACATACAATATGCAATAAATTTGTCTGGCAAATTTCTTTTGTCATTTCAAGTCAAAAGGGCTATTTGAAGTCACATATGATAGCTTAGCCTTGAATAGATATTGCATAAATAAGAAATTAAGGAAGCATGAAAAACACACGTTTATGAATTATTATCTTTTATGTTTACAATCAGAGTTAGACTTACGAATTTCTAAACCACATTGGTACCAATCTAATTACAATTATTCTTTAATAAGACGTGCATGGATTATAGAACCTAAGAAACATAAAATGAAAAGTCGTGATTTGTTTATCAACAAAAGAAAACTTTATTAATGTAAAGATAATAAAAGTAATTACAATACATCAACAGAAGAAAAGATAAATGAGAGGTATAGAGGCATCATGGTAAGTAGCCAAAATTTCAATCAGGTTGGCACCTGGAGCCCACAAATCATCCCCGTTTGCTTTAGTGTTTGAAAACCTGTTTCATAGTTTTTGAAAATCCAATTTGTGTTTGGATAGAATTTTCAAATGTTGTGTTTCAAAAACTGATTTTGAAAATTCATTTTTCACGTTTTTGAAAATTTTCAAAATCTTCCTCCCTCTATCTCTCTATCTCCTCTCAACATCACCCGCCATGCACGACAAACTCACCCATTTTCCATCGCAATCCCCCATGATTCACGATGATTAACATGTGTTAATATTTGTATAAAAAAATATAAAGAAATTATTATTTTTTGAATTATATTCAAATACATTTTTATAATTTTTAAAAAATTAATTACAAAATTCTAAAAATTATTTTAAAAATATTTTATAAAAAACTATATCTGAATTATTATCCAAATTCAATCTTTATTTTTTAACATAATTGACTAAGTTATGAATTTGATTTGACAACACAATGTCCAAATTGACAAAAGTCACAAAATAACTGACCATCTACCCGTAAATGTCTTTCTAATCTTCTGCCACACTCAATCATCTTCAATGCTTTAGTTAGTTGTTTTCATCGAGCATTTTCTTACTCACGGGATTTTACAAACCTTGCCCCATATATATATAATTATTATCTTAAAACCATTATGAATATTTTAAATGTTCTTGTTCTCATGAACTTAAATTCAAATATTATTATATTCAAACGCATTTTTACAATTTTTAACTCAAAAACTGAATTCTGATTAGCGTAACCAAACGCATTTTTGCAGTATTTTAAAAATTAATTACAAAATTTTGAAACACATTTCAGAAACATTTTTCAAAAAATCATATCTGAATCATTATCCAAACGCAACCAACAACCCCATACAATAAAGTGGGCAAGCTACCAACTTAGAATATATAAATACAAGACATATAACCCTTACAAAACGTAATAGACATTTACTTGAAACAATACACCTCCACTCCTGCAGTCATATCTGACACCAGTCAAGCTCATCACACACACTAGTTTTCGATATCAGCCCCCAAATAAAGTGAAGCAAAGCATCCACCATTCATCAGTAAATCATATGCACTTCTTGGTTTGAGAAATTTCTATGATTTTTTTTTAATTTGTTAAAGTAAAGTTTGATAATACTAAATGGAGCTGAGAAATTTCTTGGTCTTTTTTTTTTTTATCAACTGAACAGAAACATATATATGTTTTGTAATAAAAATTTCAGTGTTCAATACAAAAGAGAGATAAATTTATCTATTTGTTGAAACAACAAAATTTCGGTCAAAATTTTTCATAGTGAAAATTCAATAATTATTGGCCAATTAAATCAAGTTCATAAATTTTACTGAGTTTCCTAATTTCTTATTAATATTTGGAGTGTTTTTGAAGAGTCGTAATTATAATTAAACTTATATTGTAGTGATGGTTAGTTTTCTAATTATAGTTAAACAAGTTATAGTAGTTTGCATGAGATTAGATGTTCTAATTAATATAGGATTTAAATTCAGTGTTATATATATATTGATATACCACTATGTGACACACCAGCCACTACATGACACGTGTAAATGCAGGTCGGCTCATGCTCGGTCATTTGGCTCATGCACAGCCATATCACTTATGCTCGGTCATTCAGTTCATGCTCGGTCATATGACTTCTGTTCGGACATTCTGTTATGCTTGGTCATACCTCATCCTCGGTCGACCAAAGGCATAACCCATATGGACCGAGCTCATAGTATCAAAGCAAGGCTGCTCTCCTACAAAGCTAACGTATATAGATGCAAGTCTACAGTACAGCATATCAATGATCAGACCTTATCACCGCCTCAGTGAGTACCGAGCAGGAAATAAGGAAACTGTCTCCGACAAAGAAACTGTCACACTGAGTTACCATATTCAACAAGGTAACTGATATCTCCAAAGATCCAATCTCTATATTCATGGATCCAAATCCTAATCAACTTAGGAGAACCATTGCCTATAAATTCAACCCTAAAGGTACGCTTTATTTTCATGCTCATTATTTGGCTTTCATTACAGTCCTTCAATTCAGTTTATTGACTTAAGCATCGGAGCGGCTACCGCTGGAGCCAACCCGGTGGTCCTCTGATCTTCTGTTTCAAAGTGTTTCGCAGGGAGCCAAGCTTGAATCTCTCGTGGGCCAAAAAGTGCAGCATCATATATATATATATATATATATATGTGAGTTTCTGTCGCATGAAGTTGTGAAGCCGTAAAATTAATAGAGTAGTGGCTAAAAATATAGAGAGCCGTGAGAGGGGTTGTGTGAGTGGTGGCCGAACAAAACCTATGGCCAGATTAAAGAGTGTGCTTGAGAGAAATCGTGGAGTGATTGTTGCAAGATTGATAGCCATGTTAATGGCTTCTTGTTGAGTCCTTTTTGATTGAAGCTTTTGCTAATAAACTATATTAATATTTTATAAGTTTGGGTTTGTTGTTTGATCTTGCGTTCTTTATTTGCTTCGCTTGTAGTTTGGATTCAATAATTGGTATTAGAGTTATTTTAAATCCTACAATTACAATAATTGGCAGAATTTCACATGAAAAATAAATTTTATTTAATAAATCTCAATTTTTAAAGTTCAAATATATGAATTTTTTTTTATAAAACATAGATTTATGTATTATAAGTCATTTAATATCAAAACTCAAAAAAAGATTTTTAGTAGCATGTTGGATAAAGTTTTGTCAACATTAAACTTTCATCGCAGAGGGATATTTTAGAAAAAATAATAATGATGAAATTTTATCATGTACATTTGAGTGAATATCCTTTTAAAAAAATATTGTATTTGAATTATTATTTTTTAAAAGGCAAGAAAATGCAAACTAAAAACATCTCCAAGAAAGAATGCATTACTGGAGGCATATATCCTAATTGTCAATAAGTCTATCATTTTATCAAAATTGTGCATTTCAATATGAGAGACACTACAAGAGGTATTTTATCTCTAGCTTATAACTAGTGAATGATAAGAGACAAATATGGCTCCCTAGGAAGGCAAAGAGGGGAGGCAAAATTTGAAAAGAAAGTAACAAAAGAGAAAGAAAAAGAGAGTGGAATGAGAGAGGAGAGGTAAATGTAAATTAAAATATAAATTAAAGAGTAAGGCTATACTTTCTAAAAGTATATTTCAAATGATGTGTTATTGATATGATACTGATTATTAGCAATATTTAAAATTATGTAATTAATGTGATTTTTACTAGGGGTGCACATGAATTAGGTTGCATTAGAACTGGAACCGATCAAAGCTTATACAATTTTAAAAAAATAGAACTGAAATTGTGAATTATTAGACTTGACCTAATCTGAACTGAATATTTTTAAATTTGAGTATGGGTTTAAGTCACCATTGGAGATACTCTTTACTTAAAATTAAATCTATGAACAATTTTGCATTGATTTATATTTGAATTTAAGTAAAATCTTATTTAAATTTATGTTTGAATAATTATTGAAGAAATTTTTTATAAATTTTAATTAAAATTTAAGTTTGAGGCAACATTAAAAATACTTTTAGATATAATAAATTGATTTAAGGAATTACATTATTCATCATAATTATTTTTTAAAATTTAAATAAAAAAATAAATATATTTATTAATTACATAAAAAAACAAACCATATAGCAAGCATTTTCTAAGGAGACAAATGAAAATTCTATCCCAACTTTCTAAGGACTTCTTGGAGATTCTCTAAGACAACCAACTGTGAAGAAAAAACAGAACGAGAATAAATAAAAAGAGAAAGGCCATTCATGAGGGAAGGCTCTGCATCTTGGTCTTAAGCCGATTAACCCAACGTTTAATGGCCGTAAGGCCTCTGCAATTCATCATCTCCTTCACAAACAGACTCCACCCTTCTTCCCTACCTTACTCATCCTCTCTCTACCATAATCGCTCTTCCACTACATCTCATCCGTTGTCAACATCTCCAACCTTTATCCTCCGCTGTATCGCCTCGGGGGTCCCACTCCCCCTTTCATCACAACAACAAAAACAAAAACAACAGCTGTCACCACCACCATCGCGCCGTCTTCGGCCGTCCCTGTTGGAAACCCTGGCGCAGAAGATCGGGAAATCCATACACCGCCCAGGCGGCCCCTCCGAGTCTAGGGTTTACGCCGACGTCAATGTGATCCGCCCAAAGGAGTACTGGGACTACGAGTCCCTCACCGTACAATGGGGGTGACCACCTATATTTCCATTCACGTATATGTGCATCTTTATGTTTCTGGGTTTGATTTATATATATTATGTGTTTGATCGTGTTTCTTTGTGTGATGTTTGGTTGTATAGGGAGCAGGATGATTACGAGGTTGTGAGAAAGGTTGGGAGGGGTAAATATAGTGAGGTTTTCGAGGGCATTCACTGCACCAATAATGAAAAATGCATAATTAAGATTCTTAAACCCGTGAAGAAGAAGAAGGTGAGTGCGTTGTAATCTGTCAAGTCATTTTCTTTTCTATGCTCATGTTTCAACTTTAGATTTTAGTCTCTCAGGGACAGGGACAAGGCCGGGAATTTAAGGTCGGAGTGATAAAATTATTGCTTAATGTTTAAACATAAATTTTAAAATTGAAGAAGTATAGAAAGTTAATATGGATTGATAATATTTTTGATAAGTCACTAAATTTATTAATAACAAGGGAACTTATGAATTAGACAAGAAGTCTAAACCAAAGAAAAGAAATACTCAAAAACTGTAGACTACAAAAAATTGATAAAAGTCCCATTCAGAAGTTAAATTAAAATTAAGATGAGAGAAAAGTATGAAAAATTTAAACTTAGGAGGGGCAAAAACTTAAATTAAAAGGGTATACATATATGTATATATTTGAAAGATAAATAAATTTCAAATAAAAAAAAATTGATAGGAGGCAATTGCCCCTCCTCAGTCTAAGGTGGCCTCGTCCCTGCTTAGGGATTAACCATAGTTGCTCCTAAATCTTAATCGCAATAAATTTCTAAATTTCTAGGGTTTTCGGTTAGACTTCAGTTTTATTTACAAAAATAGATGGAGAGCATGAATTATATTAGGTTCAGAGGTCATTAGTAGGGTTCTTTCTTGAAGTCAATGCACAAGAATTCATAAGATAAACTAATGCTCAGCTGGTTCAGGGTAAGCTTAAGATGTTGGACCCGCTCAGCTTGAACTCATCACATCTGTTCTCCAACTGAAAAGCTTAGGCTGCCTCTGTTTTGTGATAGAGAAACAAGTTTCCAGGAATAGTTTTCATTTCCAGAAAACAGAGTGTAATTCTTTGTATTTTAACAACCTGAATGGCATTTGATAGCTAGATTTAAGTACATTTGTTCCTCTGGAAAAACGTATTTGGTACAAGGGATTAAAATGTAAAGAAAATAGGAAAGGAAGGGTGGATTTTTCCATGGACAGCTATTTGGCATCCTAAGGCTCCTTTGAGGGTGACTTTTTTTTTGTGGATGTTGGTTTGGGTGGGGTTGGGGGGGGGGGGGGGGGATATTAACTTTGGATAACTTGAGAAAAAAAGGGGCTCTCTTTTGGCAAATAGGTGTTCCATGTGCTTGATGGGGGAAGAGTCTATTAATCATCTTTTTCTTTGTTGTCCGTATGTCAAGGATGTGTGGAACCTATTCCTAGTTGTTTTTGGTCGTCAATGGATTAAGCCACAGTCGGTTGGAGATCTTATCAAGATTTGGAATGGTACCCATGTTTTTTGCAATGCTAGTAGGACTTGGAAATTGGTACCTTTTTTGTATTTTTTTTTCTTCTTTGGGTGTAAATAGAAAGAAAGAAATAGTAGAATTTTTAAAGGGGTGTTCAATTCCCTTGATAGGTTCAAAGATAGGACCTTCCGCTTGTTATACTTTTGGTTCAAAGAGGCTTGTCCTCATTGTATAGATTCTTATGTTGATTTTTTTGAGGGTTTAAGGAATCAACTTGTAAGGTGTCCTTTTTTTTTTTTTTGTAATTATTTGCCTTTCTCTGGCCCATTAATAGAACTATCTTTAGTTATAAAAAAATGTTTGCTGCATGTTCATAATCACCCATTAACTTGTTAGCATGTTTAATTTTTTCTAGACAACAAACTTTAGAAAACAAACCCAACATGGTGAGCTTAGGGACGAGGCCAGGAAATTAAGTTAGGAGGGGCAAAATTTTCAATTAATCTTGATCATAAATTTAAAAATTGAAGAAGTATAAAAAGTTAATATTGATTAATGATATTTTTGATAAGTAATTCATTTTATTGATGGAAACTAACTTATAAATTAGATAAGAAATTCAACTAAAGAAAAAAATACTCAAAAAACTTTAGGCTATAAAAAAAAAATTGTACAAAATTGATAAAAACCCACTGAGAAGTGAAATTAAATTTAAGATAAGGGTGAAGTGTGAAAGATTTTAAATCTAGGAGGGGCAAATACTTAAATTAAAGGGTTATATTTAAATTTATTTTATAAAAATATAAAAAATTTCTAATAAAAAAAAATTGAGAGGGGGCAATTGCCCTTCTTGGGTCCTTGGTGGCCTCGTCCATGGGTGAGCTGGTTCTTTTTTTTTTTTTTTTCATTTCAACTACCATGGCATCAATATACCATTTTTAAAGAATGGAAGAGGAAAAACATACTATCAATGCCAATGATTAAAATTTTGTTTCTTTTCCATCGAAACGGCTGAAACTTTTTTGTTTCTTAGGGAACTGAAACAAAACACTAGTGGAATATCGAAATTCACATGTTTTTATGGAAACAAAGTTATTTCCGTAGAAACATACTAAAACTAGTGGAAGCATACCGAAACAGAGGAAACATTTCTTGCATATCAACAATAATTCTAAAAGTTAGTAAAAGATAATAATCATTTATTTTTCAAGGATTAAGACTCAAAATTGCTAAGAAAATATTTCTATTATTTTTTCTAAAATAATAGAAAAGTAGTAGGGGAAACAAAGTGTAGAGAAAACAATTATTTTAATACTAAGTTACTAATTATAATAGGTTTAAATCGCTATTTGTTTTACTTTTTATTTTATATGTAACTTGTGTCAAATTATCTAATTCGTGAATATTCCATAGTATATATCTATTATGTTACGGTATTGTACTTTAAAAATATATAATTTTTTTTTTATAGTAAATCTAAGAATTTCATTAATAGCCCGAGAAGGGTAGAAAATAAAAGGAGATATATTTTAAAATATATAAAAAAAATTAGTTCTAATTTTTTATACTATTTTTTAATTAAAATAGAGTTATTTGCTATTAATAACTTAATTTTTATTTACAATTTTTTTCGTTTCAATTTCACCCTAGTCATTTGTGTAGATGGATATGTTTCCTAAAATATTTGCAATTAATTAATTATATTATTTATTTTCGCACTATTTATATATTTATGTTTTTAAAGTGTTTCTACACATTTTAATTTTGTTCATCGTTTCTACTATTTTTCTAAATGTTTTCATTTTTCGGGGTGACCGAAACAATACTACGAAACGAAATTTTGATCCTTGATCAATGCATTATATTATCGATTTATGTGTAAAATACCTAAGATCAGGAACATGAAGACTTGTCATGCATGATTTAAGGTCTATTACTTTGCACAAAATTTTTATAACCGATGGCCATAATACCCCCCAACACACGCACACAAAATAAAGAAAAGAAAAAGAAACCACCACAAAAAAGAAAGAAAAATGGTCCAAAACGTATAGAGTCAAACCATAAGCAAAGAGAAGAATTGTCAGAATGAATTTGCTGGCATTAGACATGTACTATCAAGCCTTTTATAATTAATAAAAATGGGAGATAGAAAATTTTCTAATTATTAGAATTATCAACTATTGAGTTCTCTCATACTTTCACTAACCAAAAAGTATTCCTTACATGTATATGACTTTCTCATACTTTTGACTCTAGTTATTTAAAATTAATAAATATGATTACCATACATGTCATAAATAGGATACATATAAGTACATATATAACTATTTAATCTCTCTAATAATTAATATATAAAGGACTTTTTTGAAAAAAAAGTATTAATTATTAAGTAATAGAGTAGTATTATTAATTATCTATGATAGAACCAAGTTGGTTCCTTAACAATTTATTAACTGAAGGGCTAGCCAGTGCACGAGGCTTCTATCATTTCGTGGTTTGGGAGGGTTTGATGTATATATTGTTACCTCGCGAGTGGAGAGCATAGTTATCAAAATTGCGATCTGGATTGTACGGTCTTACGATTTAATATGGCTAAATTTGATCCAGATCATATGAAAATTGTACAGGTAGCAGGATCGTATAGGATTGTAGGGTCATAGTAGAATCATTTCACTTGCTAAACAAAAAAAAAACACCCAAACTATATGGTTATGTAATGATTCAACACTAAATTTTGACAAGTATTGTTATATTTAGCTGATTATTTAGAGATTTTTTTAGTTTATTTCTTTAAAATGTTTATTTTTGTTATTTTAGAATTATGAAACTTACATTTTATAAATAAATATGAATAGAAAATTATAAGTACATATATGTTCATATTGTGTCACAGTATTTTATATTTTATTTTATTTCAGGCTTATTTACTATTAATTTTTAACAACTCTTTACTTTTACATGTATAATTGGCCATTGTTTAAAGAATCTTATAGGGTCTTACAATTATCGATCCGATCCTATGAACCCCCAAAACGATCCAACATCGGATTCCAATTATAACTACCTTGGTGGTGAGGCCGTTTCCACGAACCTGTGACCTCGAGGTCATAATGGAGCAATTTTACCATTGTGCCAAGACTTGCCCCTTTAAAAATTTATTAATTATTAGAGATTATTAACTTATTTAACATTAATTATAAGTGTTGATACTTGATAGTATATCATATTCAGAGGAATAATAACACCTAGAAAAAGCCAAACTAATCTAGTTAGGCATTAGACATATGTGATACGATTGGCATAATGAACCACAAATGACAAATAACATTAAACGTAGTTCAAATTGTGGGAAAACCACAACCACAGGAAAATTTATTTTAGGACACACCCATAGCTATTTAACATTTGTTCATAGTGGACTGTATATTGCAATGAAAAATATGATATGATTAATTTTCATATTAGTGCTATACATGAACATGTATAAATTTGTTATTATTATATTTTATGCATGTCGTATGGGAAGCACGTCACAAGCAATGCAATCAACAACACAGAGAGCAACTTCCCCCTTTATAAACAGTAACATGATAGCCAACCTGCAAGTACAATAACCTAAACTAAACTGTTGCGTATGTTAACATGTGAATGCATTTATTTTTATCTACATCAAGGTTGTTAAAAGTCCTACCTTGGATCTTTGAAATGCTCTAAAGGATCAAGATTGTAGTAAGGTTGTTAAAGTCAAGATCCCATGATGGATCGATTGTAGGGTCCTTGGTATCGGATTGAGAATCGTAAAATTCTATAAATGAAAAAAATAATGCCAACTAATACTTGTACCCATAAAAGACTATAGTAGAACCAATGACATAAGGGAAAAAATTAGCATTGGGATCTATTTAGGATAAGAGATCTTATTGGTTCAAAATAAGCTTAGTTGAGTTTGGGAGAAAGAGAGAAAAGTTGATTAGTGTGAAAAACAATATTTTTAGAGATGGTAATATTGGACCCATACTAGTCATAAGAAGGATTTAAATGATTTACATTAACACTTGAGTAGTCTGAAGCAAATTAGAGAAGTCGTTCAAAATGTAAAGAAATTTTTGACATAACTTCTTCAATTAGTACATTTATGTACGTATTGATATACATACATACATATATGTGTATAAATATTATTTTGGTCTTGGGTCGCAATTTAGTAAAAAGACATGTGAAGATAACATTACAAGGTTACATTGTAGAAATTTTTGTCAACTTGGGATCCTATGATTCTAGCAATCCTACAGGGATTTCACAAGGGTTCTACCCTCTAGGGAATTTTTTTTTTTTTTTTTTTGCAATCTAGATTGATTTGGTATTTTTGGATCCAAATCCGGATTGGGATTTTAATGACAATGGATGTAGGATTTGGATTGGGATTTTAGTAACCATGGGCCGTAGGTTTCAATTGAGGATTGTAAGATCTTACAAAATGAGAAAAAGACTAACAAGACATGTATGAACAAAGAATTCTTTAAAATAGATATACAACGACCCTAATATGTAGAAATTAATACAGAAATTTTATGACAAACATATGGAACATGTATGCACCTACAGGTTCAACCCAACAAATTTAAGTTTGTATCTCAAAAGAAAAAAAAGATACTGGATCTATGTTACAGATGCAATTAAAGGCAATGATTCCACTTTTCTATAAGAGCAGTAATGATACAGCAAAAAGATAACAAATAGAACAAAAATGAAAACAAATAGAGCTCTATAAGAGAAAAAGTTTAAAATTCATGGCGTGAAAGACTATAACGAGCTAACCAAAAAAAAAAAAGGAGCAGCTTTGTAAAGGCAAAAAGTGATAAAAATTGGAGTAATGATTCTACCATTATTGCTAAAATTATAACAACAAAAAGCTATTCAAACAGCTCTATTCCAATAAAACATTAAAATAACAAAGTTGTGTAATCAGTGTATCAGATCCTAAAAGAAAAAGGAAAAAAAACTTTGTAATTTGCAGTCTCTAGTCAAACTCACGCAAGCAATGGAGTCGATATACTACACGAGAGAGAGAGAGAGAGAGAGAGAGAGAGAGAGAGAGAGAGAGAGAGAGTTGAGGTTTCTTGACTTTCTTCAAACCAATCGAGTGAGTGAGAAACCTCCTGGTTCGATGAGTTCTTGCAACATTCAACAGTTTGGTAGTGAGTATTTATCAAATGGGAAGATGAACTTCTGCACATGTTACTTATCAAAAAATAAAAAAACTTCTGCACATCTTTTCAGAAAACCAACGTTGTTTATCTATTCATTTACTTATAAACATCGTGTATTAGGCTTAATTTTTCATTTTTTAAAATGCTTGTGAGGTTACTTCATTTTTTTTGGTTGTATGACGCAACATATTAGACTTGGTGAAAACTTACTTTCGACTTTGATATTGAATGCAGATCAAGAGGGAGATTAAAATTCTGCAGAACCTTTGTGGGGGGCCTAACATTGTAAAATTGCTTGATATTGTCAGAGATCAACAGTCAAAGACCCCAAGTCTAATATTTGAATACGTGAATAATACAGATTTTAAAATTCTCTATCCCACACTTTCAGACTTCGATATTCGATACTACATTTATGAACTGCTAAAGGCAAGCTTCCTGTTCTATTGGTCTCTTTTGTTGATGGGATGTTGATTATGATGCAACTGCACGTTTGTGTACATGTTCATGATGCACTTGTCTCTTTATTCTAATGTGACGCAAGCTAGAAGCTAGGAATTAACTGTCTGGTCTTAGATCAACATGTTACAAGTTTCTGCTGTTGTTAGTTTTTTATTATTTGGGATGGTAGGCATGTGTGTAGATGTCTCATGTGCTGTTCTAAATTTCTGTCACGTCTTCAATTTGGTAAACTGAAAGTCTGAAACTGGTGCAATTTGTGAATTATTTCTTACTCTGTGGGTTGTGAAGCAGTTAATTTTGTTTTGGGAATAAAAAATGTATAACTCAACATGGATCAAGGGCAAAAAAAGGGGATAGTAGTTCCAGCTCCTGCTCTTGATGGTGAACTTTCTTGATGCAAGTTGTTTCATGTTTTCTCTTTTGGATTTTTTTTTTGGATAGGTAGGAGCAGGAACGTGGAACATTTTGGTACTTAGAACAAGAATGGAACATGCTTTAAATGCAATTGATTTTTTGATTTCTTTTGATACTTTCCTATTATTTTTCTCTTTAAAAGTAAACTAATGAAAGAACTAAGAAGAAATTTCTTGAACTGTTAAATTTAGTGTTTTGGAATGAAGTGTTCCCTATTCTGGAACGCGCATACTAAAATGAGGATCGTTAAGGTATTAGTGTTTTTTGGTAACTATCAGTAAGACACACACATCCGCTTTGTCCCATTTGGGGCCTGAATACTCAACCTCCTCATTAGGAGGTGGAGGAAATTCAGCTAAAGCTAAGGCTTAGTGGTCTTTTGAAAATGTTTTTGGCCTCGGTGATGCTACACTTTATTTTTTTATTTTTTGATATTGTTTGGCATTACCCAAGTTCAACTATTTTTTATTATATAAGTACCCAAGTTCAATTATATAGAGAAGTCATCATGAATATTTTGCAGGAGTTTGTATGACTAGAGTTTACGCAAATGTTGAACACAACAATCTTTGGAAGTGTTTTTGACTGAACTTGGACACAAGTGTTGCCAAGAAGATTAGTGTTGTGTCAATGCATGTAATCCTTTTTGTCCTCCATGAAGAAATGGATGATGTATTTTGTTTTCTGATGTCAATTTGGAGTGGAAGATATTTGCTTGGATAGGTTGAATGGGGATGAAACCTCTAACTTGGAGGTTCCATTCTCGGAGGTGGAGGTTTTGAAAGCCTTGAATGCATGTAATGAGGATAAAGCCCCAGGTCCAGACGGGTTCACTATGGCTTTCTTTAAAAAATGTTGGGATGTCTTGAAGGTGGATATTATGGCAGTCTTTGGGGCCTTCTACAGGGAAGGGGGCTTTGAGAGAAGTCTCAATGCCTCATTCATAGCCCTCATTCCTAAAAAAAATGGTGCCAATTGCATCAAGGACTTTCGTCCTATAAGTCTTGTCAGCAGTGTTTACAAATTGATAGCAAAGGTTCTTTCTTTAAGGATGAAGAAAGTTATGGGTAACATCATCTCTTCTAGTCAAGTTGCTTTTGTGGAGGGGCGTCAAATCCTGGATGCGGCTCTCATTGCCAACGAGTGCCTTGACTCTAGGTTCAAGCAGAAAAGGAAAGGGATTGTTTCCAAACTGGATCTTGAAAAGGCCTTTGATCACGTCAATTGGAGCTTCTTGATGAGTATGCTGACTAAGATGGGTTTTGGGAGCAAGTGGATTCAGTCGTGTATTTCTACAGTCTCCTTTTTGATCCTTGTCAATGGCTCCCCGGCAGGTTTCTTTCGCTCTTTTAGAGGCTTGAGGCAGGGGGACCCTCTATTCCTGTTTCTCTTTGTGATTGCTATGGAGGCTATGAGTCGCTTTTTGTTCCGAGCTGAGAAGGTCGGCCTCATCAAAGGCTTCGACTTAGGGGATAGGAGGGGTGGTGGGGTCACCATTTCCCATCTTTTGTTTGCAGACGACACCATTATTTTTTGTGATCCTTCGGTGCGCCAGCTCCGTTTTGTGCGATGTATCCTTATGTGCTTTGAAGCTGTGTCAGGCTTGCGGATCAATCTCTCAAAAAGCAGTATTTCTCCGGTTGGTTCGATACAAGGGTTGGATTTGTTAGCTAGCACATTAGGTTGCAGCGTGGGTTGTCTTCCCTTGGTTTACTTGGGTCTTTCGCTGGGAGCTTCTCCGCGTTCCATTGGGGTTTGGGATCTTGTTGTGGCGAGGTTCTTCAGCAAATTGTCAGGATGGAAGGGTCAATTCCTCCCTAAGGGAGGCAAGCTCACCCTTATCAAAAGCACTTTGGCAAACCTTCTCACCCAATTTATATCTCTCTTCCTTATGCCAAAGTCAGTATGCAGTAGGTTAGAGAAGATTCAAAGGGATTTCTTATGGAGACAAGACGGGGAGTGCAACAAGATTCATTTAGTGGCTTGGAATAAGATTAAGAAGCCAGTGTCTCTCGGAGGGTAGGGGTGAAAGATATGGGCATTTTCAACGCAGCTCTTTTAGGAAAATGGTTATGGAGGTTTGGCGAGAGTAACAGGGAGCTGTGGAGGGAGATCATTGTTACTAAGTATGGGTGTGACAACGGCGGCTGGTGCTTGGGCAGTGTGGAGGGGCCTCGGGGATGTGGTCCCTGGGGATCCAGTAGAAGTGGATGGAGGCTATTCAATGAAAAGTGTAGTTTTGTCATTGGGAATGGGGGCCGCGTTAACTTTTGGGATGACGTGTGGATTGGGAATGAGCCGCTTAGGGTGAAATTCCCTTTTTTATATCGTCTGGCTACTAACAAGGCAGCTAAGGTATGTGAATACTTGAAGAGAACAGGGAACAAGCTTGTCTAGACTCCTCATTTTAGGAGAAACTTTTACGATGGAAAGTTAGAAGAAGTGGGCTCCTTTCTTGGTTACATTTGCAATTACCGGGTTATGGAAGGGAGGGAGGATACGAGAGTGTGGCTTCCGAACAAGAAGTCTTTTTCTATCAATTCCTTCTACAAGAGTCTGTTCGCTTCGGAAACTCCTCTCTTCCCTTGGAAGCCCATATGGCTCTCAAAAGCCCCTCCTAAGGCCTTCTTTTTTGCATGGGAAGCCTCATGGAAAGCCATTTTAATTGTGGATCATTTGAAGAAATGAGGTTTTATTTTGGCTAGTAGGTGTTATTTTTGTAAGCAGAAAGAGGAAACGGTGGATCACGTCCTCATCCACTGCCCAGTTTCTTGGAGTTACTGGAACATGATATTTGCTCTTTTTGATGTTTCCTGGGTCATGTCGGGCTTCGTCAGGGATCTTTTGTTGGCTTGGGCAGGGTGCAACCTTTCAGAAGAGATTAAGAGATCTTGGCGTCTAGCTCCTATTTGTTTGTTATGGTGCATTTGGCTTAAAGGAACAAGCGTGTCTTCGAAGAAGTAGAGCTTCCCCCTCCTATCTTCAAAGACGCGTGTTTGCGTTTATTATTTTTTTGGGTTAAAGAGGATTCCCCTATTAATGTCTCTTCTTTTATAGATTTTTTGGGGTCGTTAAGACCTTTGTAAAGCTTTTCGGGGTTTTTGCCCTTGTTGCCCTTCTCGGGCGTAGTTATAATACATACATCTTTACTTATCAAAAAAAAATTGGAGGAGTTCTCAAGGGTTGCTAGTCCTTACACAAGTTACAAGACATTTTAGAGTTAAATTGATATGCATCTCTGACATGTATAGGATACACGTACAATACACAAGATGATCCACAATTCGATCTGTACTATATACAGGATACAAACAATATCTGCAGTTGTTGATTGTTTTTGGCCTTTTTTTTTCTACAATTTTTTTTCTTGATAGGTAATTGGCCCTTGGGGTGGGAGTTGAATGTGGGACCTTGGGAATATTATCTGAGCCTCCTCCCAACACATCCAACCCTAAGGTTTTTCTAGAAAAATTAATTTTAATCATTTTTTTACTAAACAATAAATATAATAAGGTTTTGCAGATGCATTAAGACCAAAGGTGATCATTTATTTTTGCTTTCCTTTGCCCAGTTTACAGAAAAATTTCCTAATCTATCACAACTTGGGGCGGTTAGTGAGCAGTTCAGGTAGGACATCTATTATTAAGTTGGAGCAAGCTTTCTCCCTGTTTCACCTCTACATTAATGAGATCCGAATTATCATTCATTTTCTTCCATTTTTTAAGGTACATGGGAATTTGCTGTCATAGGTGAAATTGTAAAAACTTGAATTTGCAATGTAGAACTTGCTGCTTAAATGGATTGGAGGGAACTTATCGTTGTTTATATATCTCTTTGTAGAGTTTTTGGGAAATATGAGGATTTAGTTTTGTAAAGATTGGTGCTCTTCGGGGCATGGTTTTTGTGTAGTTTTTGTATACTTTGTTTATTGGTGCACTCCCCCTTGGTGCTTTCTAGTGAATTTTTATACAACTTTACTTAATAAAAAAAGAAAATGGTAACATATCATACACACAATATTGTTTAGTTTTTAAAGGTAAATATATTGCAGAACTTCTATAGCCGCTATCTCTCTCTCTACCCCGCCTTTTGTTTTTGTAAAAAAAAAAAAACAGAATCATTAAGTTTCCTTATTTTTGTGTCTAGTCACCGCAACAGAATGGCATGTCATATCGATACACTAATTTTCAGTGTTTGGTCTCAATACATGAATAATAGAGTTTGGAAATTCATTTGTCATATACATTAACATTACCTCCTTTGAACATTACTTCTCATTTATTAGATATTTATGCTCATTATTATTGTTGTTGTTGTTGTTATTATTATCGAGAATCAAAATGTGTCTTATACACAACACACAGTACTAAAGCTATACAATTCAATAGATGATATGATTCACTATTTGCAACTATTTTATGTTCAATTTTGATAGTCATGGAAATTAGTAGTTATCCACCTTTAAAATTCACGTGTTAATATAGTTAACTGAATAATTTCTATTTGTTTGAGGAGAGCTGATTCTTTTCTCCCTCTTTATCTTTCTTTCTTTCTCCCCAAATGATAATTGAGTTAAGAAATATAGTAAGCATTTGAAACATAATTAGGAAACCATACACTTCTTGTGGGTCTTGGATTATCTTGATTTAGTCAGCTCAACAAGTTTCTCTACTATTCCATTTTATTGCATATCCATATTAAACTCTGTTGGTTGTTGGCTCAAATGACATAAAAGTGGCTTCCTTTGGTTGGGGATCACAAAAGGAAAACTAGATAGGTATCTGGAGTTCCTTGCTATTCTCTTATAGCCACCTGGAGTTCTATTTTTGCATTGGCCTTGATTTGTTTCTAGAAAAGATATATTTGACTCTCTTAATCATTGTGATTGAAATGTCAATTTTAAAATAGAAAGGGGAATTTCAAGTTTTTCAGATCTTTATGTATAGGCATTAGATTACTGCCACTCTCAAGGTATTATGCATCGAGATGTGAAGCCCCATAATGTGATGATTGATCACGAGCAGCGCAAGCTTCGTCTTATAGATTGGGGCCTCGCAGAGTTCTATCATCCTGGACAAGAATACAATGTTCGTGTTGCTTCGAGGTGTGTTTTTCTTTCTATTGTCTTATTGGAATTAATTGATGAGACTATTTCCCATGTTATATTTATCTTTTTCTCTTTTTATCAAAATTGTTATATCTGATTCCTATTCATGGTTGTATATGGGGAATCTCTGAGCTTATAAGTTTTATTTATTTGTAACTTTTATCACAATTTTATTGTTATATCTTTATCACTTTTATGGATTTTAAATCCATGAAGCATGCCACCATTTGCCATCGTCTTCAACTTGCAACACAGTGGACTTTGGTATACAAGTAGAATAAGAAAATTTTCACAGGCTGTGAAAGAAAGATCATGACAGTGAAACCATAGTGAGGTTTACTATGCTTGTTTCATTATTTTTGCATCTTCCTTCTACACCTGCTTAACATTTGAGGGCTCTGTGACAGACTTTCAACTGAATCTTGTTCATTAAAAATAACCTTACTATTCTTCAAGCAAGGTGTTAAGAAGAGAATTCCATCAGTTATTTTACGAGGATGGTTTACTAGTACAAATGGCATTGGGTTTGTATTAGTTGTCTTGTATCTCTTGTTATGGAACATTTGATAATCCGAGGAACTTCTGTTTGTGTAACTTGTGGTATTAGTACCTCTTCCTGAGGTCTGCAAGTATGTCTCACATAAAGTCCAAATCAGTGCTCGAGAGTTGAGAATCTACCCAGTCACCATCTCTACATGCACACTTGTACTATGGTGCCTCATATTTTTAAGAATGGAGTCAATGGACTGAGAGTTCATCATTTTCATTAAATTTGAGCTTTTCTAGGGTGGCCCACTGGCACACCTTGAAAGAGCTCAGAGGTCACGACTCTAATGCTTTGGTGGAGTTTTCGAAAAAATGGAGAGGGGGCCACTTTAGGAAAAGTGTGATGAAGATTTGGGATATGGCACCGTTATGTCTCTTTTGGCGTCTATGGTGTGAGAGAAATAGTAAGATCTTTGAAGGCCTTGGCCTTGAAACGCCTACTTATAGATTTAAAGATTTATTTTTAAAAACTTTATACTTTTGGATCGTTGAATCTTACCAGTTTTTGTTCATTCTTTTGTAGATTTTTTGGGAATTACGAGGCTATAAAATTTCTCCTTCTCCATTCCGATCTTTTAATACAGTACTTGTCAAAAAAATTACCTACTCTTTTATCCAGTTTTCCAGTAATGCTCTCCATATTGCATTTATAATTGGCATTTTTATGATTTGTTATCTAAAAAATTGTTTATTGACACTTTTTTTTTTCTTAATTTGTAATTAGTATTACATCACTAATTATCCTTGGTGGTTCATGGCCTCTAGAATGTTAATCTTGAACAACCTTGGGATCTTAAGCTTTGATTTTTGTAGCCGGTTCCTTTTTTGTTTTTTGTGTGTATGAGATTCACCCCCCTTGGGCACCAATCGATACATATAGACTTCTACCGATAAAAAAAAATCTTGCACAACTTCTTGATGCGATAAGACCTGAGGAACATTGCATACTTCTAGTTTGTGAAGATCCAATTTATAGATAATGTTTTTCTCCGTCATGGAACTTACCCACGAAATATCCTCAATAATTTTGGGAAAGATCTAAGAAAGATTTTTAGAATATGAAAAACAATCCATCTTAATGAAAAATGTGGTAGTCATTTAAATATTGATGTTACTTGTGCTCCGGTTCTTCAAATAAAAAAAAATTATATTAAATACACGCACACGCACACGCACACACACACACACATATATATATATTTGATAAGTAAAAATAAGAAAATATATTTTCTTGTTAAAAGGATAAAGAAATACTAGATAGAATACTATGGAGAAGAGGCAAAAGTTCTTTCAATCATATCTGAATATTATTCACTCAACATCCCCTCCTATTGAAGAGGAAAGTTACACCCCTACATATAGCATTTAAGGAGGTTTCTTAAATACTACTAAGTGATAAGCAAAGTGGTGACACGCTAGCTACAAAAAATTGTGACAGCCAGGGTACAAACTGGTGACAAGCAAATGGTTTCCGAGATGTAAAAGTTCAATAAAATTTCCATCTGTCTGGTATGAGAATACAGCTTCATGCTATGTCTTTTTTTTATTTGATTGGGTTTTGTTGCATCTTGTCAACTTAATTACTAGCATTTGAATTATTGAACAACACACTCTACACTAGTTCAGGTAGAAGCTCTCTAGATTTTGTTTGTTTCTATCTTTCCATGAATTGATTTATGTCCACCTCCTCCTCTCTCTGTAACTTGTTTTTGCAGATATTTTAAAGGTCCTGAGCTTCTTGTTGATTTGCAAGACTATGATTACTCATTAGACTTGTGGAGCCTTGGATGTATGTTTGCTGGAATGGTAGACATCTCTCTCTCCACTATTTATTTTGTCCAGCAGGCTGTATCTTTATCGTATTTTGAGGTGGATTTTTCACAGTTTCTACAGCTAATTTTTCAAATTCTCTACCTTTCCCAATTTAATTGTTTGTGTATATATGCAAGTGGGCTGGACATATCAATTGGTGGGCCTCCTCGTCATCCTCAGCCCCAAAATACCCTGATCAGTCCATTAGATAGTGGAAATGTTTTGTGCGAACCTGTTTTAGAGTATTTTTTTGTTTAAAAGAAGTTAATATCTTTTAGATTTATGGGCTAGATCTTCTTGGTGATGCTATAGATGAATGGATTTTGATCTGCTTGCACATCATCCCGGGGTGACAATGACGAGGAGGTTCAAAATTTGATACCATGCCAAGGCATGGGAAGGTCTCTTCAATATGATGCTTATTGTAAAGGCTTGTTGTCTACAGATATTCCGTAAGGAGCCATTTTTTTATGGACACGATAATCATGATCAACTGGTTAAAATTGCTAAGGTATGTGGAATGATTGGACATAGGTTCCTGAAACAGAATAATGGAACTCTGAATTCTAATGTTTTTGATTTTTTTCCCCATATGTGTGTATACCCTGACAATGCTTTATCGTTGATTTTGGAAATTTCCCTGCCTCTATTCTTTTTTTCCAGTGCTTGTGACATGGAAAATTCTTGTGTTAGCTTTGGGTTGTATGATACTCAACATGGATCATTTGTTAATATTTAAACAAACCATTTTTATGCTAGGCCTACATCTTTGCATGCATAAATCTGTTTATATACAATTGTTTACATTTCTGTGTGTTTTAATTACAATTGTTTTTGTGTTTGTGTTTGTGTTTGTGTTTGTGTGTGCTTGTGTCTTTAATCATTTTAGTAGAATGGGTCCAATAATTTGTAAGAAAAGGAATATTTGGAAATTCAACTCACCAGAGTTTTTCATCCCTGCAATCCTAGGTACTTGGAACAGATGAATTAAATTCTTATTTGAACAAGTACCGTTTAGAGTTGGACCCCCATCTTGCTGCCCTCGTGGGGAGGTTGGTGATACGAGTTTATACTAAAGTTTGCTAATTCTTATGTTTTCAGAATCTAGTGGCTTCAACTTAAAAGATCTGTTTATTTATTTTTTCATCTATTGAAATAGACATAGCTCGAAACCATGGTCAAAGTTCATTAATGCTGATAATCAACGTTTGGCTGTTCCTGAGGTAGAACCTTTTGTCATATGTAAGTCAAATTCAAGATCTATCTCCCTTTTATTCTACTACTAATTCATGCATTTGCACTTTTGCAGGCGATTGACTTCCTTGACAAGTTGCTACGATATGATCATCAAGAAAGGCCAACTGCAAAAGAAGCAATGGTAATTCAAAAGTGGGGCAAAAGAAAAAAAAAAGAAAAGAAATAAAAACCACCTACTACAACATAAGACGTCCAACTATTGCACACAACTCACAGACACTTCACATTATTTGTTCTTGCTGGAAAGTGTAACGGAGAGTTTTTACTTTGTGATAAGATGGATATTCAGCCATTTAGTTATATTCATTTTCTGCATTAAAGACATTTTTTGAATTGGCAATTTGACATTCTGTCCAAGCTTTTATCATCATAGAAAGCATTTAAACGTGCTCAGTTCCATGTATTACACTAGGAGTAAATAGTCTGAACTAATTAGGTTCACTATATGTAGGCATGAATAATGTTATATAACCATCCTTAATTGATGCAGGCCCATCCTTATTTCTACCCGGTCAGAAACGCCGAAAGCAGCAGAACTCGTGTCTGATAGATTGAATACCAGATGCCGTCAAACAATGGTGTCTTCTTCAGGTTGCCTTCTGTAATTTAACTGTACTGCTTCACCGAGCTAGTTGAATTTGCATTTATTTTGAAAATCCTTGTTGATTGGGCCATGAACGCTCAGTTTTCTTCTGATTATATTCTGATAGACGTCTGTATTGGTTTTTTTGTTTTTTTATCACTTTTGAACTTTTAACTTTGTGTTTCAGACAATGAAGAATTAAATTCTTGAATTGATTCAAAGACAAAGATCTTGTCCTCCAGTTGATCTTTCTCCATTTCTTGGTGCATTTCTATTAGCCATCTTCTTTTGGTTAAAATGATTTTACTGAGGAACAGAATGATAAGTAGTGAGATTTTTCCCACAGATACTAGCACGCTGAAGGTACCACACCAACCATACAGGCACTTGTATTGCTGTGCTATTCCAGCTTCAGCAAAAGGGGAGAGATTAGGATTTTTTTTTTAGGTAAATAGCTTGTTGGGAATGGAAGGTTTGGAATTCTGTGGCTTCCACCCGTGGGTGGGCTCAAAATTGGAGAAATTCTTGTATGAACCTGACCAGGCCAATCACAATTTGCCATGCATTTGAGTTATCTGACTTTAAAGGGACAAAAAAAAGTTTTTCCTATCCAGTTGTTAAATTGTGATTGGTTTGGTTCACAAACATAGTCCATGGACCCAATCCACCCAAGTATTATCCAGTTTGCCTGTCTCTGGATCTGGACCCTAGGAATATGGGTCCTAACTCTTGTGAGGTATGGTAGGGCTAGAACACCACTAGCCTTTTGACGAACTGAGTGCTGCAATTCTGGTCTTGGACAGTGATCCCCAAGGCTATAGGTCAACCCATTGTTTTAGTGATGAATATCATATACTTGTTTGTTTTTTTGATTCAGGATACTTCTGCCTTGTTCCTACCAATGCTGGTTTATATTCTTTATTTTATATTTAAATTATGTTAGCGTTTGTAAAAATACATTCTCTTCATAAAAAAAAAAAGGGATTTTTGATCATCATAGAGGCAGTGACTACATGCAATTTTGGCCCCTTTTTAATTTTTTTTAAAAAATACTAGTATTATTTTTAAAGTTGTAAAAAATCAAAGACATGAAAACTTTGATAGTTTTTTGAAAACACCCATTGTTTGGAGAAGAAAAACATGTCTTAAAATAACTCATAGGTTCAGTTGTCTCTGTTCCCGGCTCTTGGAAGATGAATTGTTCCTTTCTAGTTTTTTCTGTTGTTTTTATAGGCTGCATTTAGAAAAACACTAAGGTCAATTGTGAAAGGACAACTTGATTTGGTGCATGTATCATGTGTCTGCATAATGCTCTGAGGTTGGTACACCCTCATAGGACAAAGATTCCACCCAATCATGTTTTAAAAAGTGAAAAGATATTTTTAGGTTCAAAGTCTTAATTTGTGCGTCTATCTTTCAGTTACCCTGAGATTGATTCCTCCTCCCCGTCCATTAAATCATAAAAAAAAGAAAGAAAAAAGACATTATCAGTAGCTAAAGACATTATCTGTGTAGAAGTGGTACTATTTCTTCATATGATTACCAAATCTCACTGTGAGAAGTGTTAGTACAAAAATACACTAATTTTTTCTAAGTCGAGGCTCGAGTGTGTACACCTTTATTAGCTGAAGGGTCCTGTTCTTTGGCCGCAAGAGCGTCTTTCAATTGTCTACCAAAGTATTATATTTGTACTCTATCTCTGTGGGTATATTCTATTCTTTGTAAGAGGGTGCGTGGTCCCTCCCTCAACTTAATTTTATTTTAGAAAAAAGAGTAAAGTGCAAGATGATAACTGGGGACAAGGTTTGGACATTGGAATCTAACTTCGTTTTCCAAATGAGACATTTGGCATCCAATCCGATAGAGGGACCACCGCCTCTTCTACACACCCTCCTAACCTTACTAATAACTTGTAATATTCTTTTGAAAAAGATTTTCACTGTAAGAATTTAAAAGTTTTGCATGAAAAATTTATATTTACATGTACACACACATATATATATATGTGTATATGTGTATATGTGTATCATTTTTATTTTTTTTATTAAATTAATTTAATAGGATAATTTATTTTATAAAAATAATAATAATAATAAATATGGTAAAGAGAAGTACTCATGGTCATTACTTGATTAGTTTGACATCCATGATGGATGGGCATTGACAAAATGATAATGTTGATGATGTTGATGGCAAAGGGTTTCTGGATTTGTTCTTATCGTGAAGAGATGAGTCCCATGCCTTCTGTTTCAGTACTTTTTGTCTCTTTGTAACTATAGATGGACCTATATATATATATATATATCATCTCTCCGCCGAACAACGTACAAAAGCTAGCATGTAGAGTAGATGGGCTTTTTGTAAATTCACTTCTCAACTCCTGAAAGTTGAAAGTACCCAAATGCCTTCAACAGGTGAAGTCATATTGATTTTTTTTTTCTTTCTCATTAATGGTGATAAGTTATATTTTTTAAACCTTCTCTTACTTTACTATTTCCTCTTCTTTTTTTTTTTAAGGGAAAAAGTGAAAAGACGAATGAGGAGAAAGATGTTTTGTTTCAGAAAAAGCATCCTACTTTAGAAAGGATGGCAGTCTGATGGTGTTTGTTTGCCTAGTGAATCTTTTTACAAGGGTACACACCAAACAATAAGGTTGAAGGTTGGATATGAGAAGATCAATCAAACAGATCTTTTTTTTTAAAAAAAAAACATTTCTACTTTTAGTTTTGGTCATTGAGCCATTAGATTGAAAAATTCTCCGTCATTCATATTATGATAATCTGCAAAAAATTCTTTCAAATTTGAGAAAAAATAAGAAAAACTTGAATTTTGATAGAATATTTGAGAAGTCATTGAACTTTACTTTTTTAAGTTGCCGGTAAAATACTAAAATGTTATATTTTGACATTTATGTTCTAATACTAAAATGCTGTATTTTAACATTACAAAATGCTATATTTTGAAATTTTTACTCTAATGCTAAAATACTAACTTTTGGCTACACAACCATTCTTTTTCCCAATTACTAAAATTTTTATGACTTTTAAGATACTATATTTGAATTGGGGGAATTCAAGTCACTGATGAAAATAGCAACCTACTATATTTGAGACAAAAATGACAAATCACAATTTGAGGCATGTTTTAGCATTCCATTGGAGGACTGAGTTTTGCATCATCTATTATTTTTGCATATGGTAGCTCTTTTTAGAGTTAGTGTTGGAGAAGCTCTTATATATGTACTTCTTATAATTAATATTCAATAAGTTAATAATTTTTAATAATTAATAAGTTTTTAAGAAAGTAATTTGGTTCAATAGTGGATAATTAATAAATGCTATTACCTAATAATTCATACTTTTTTTAGAATTTTTTTTATAATATTAATTATTAGAGAAATAAAATAGTTATGTATGTATTTGTATATATCCTATTTATGACATAATTGAAATAAAAAAATGTTGTAAGTGGAAAAAAATTATGACATGGGAAAACATGACTTATTTAATTGAAAATATGAATAATTTTTTATTCTTTAAGTTTAATATTATATGTACTTTTTATGAAAACTAAAATATTATTGAAAAGTTGCATATAAGGCCATCTCCAGTGGTGACTCAAACTCAAACCCAAATTTCACTTAAAATTTGAGTAAAAGGTGAATTTGAGTTTGATGTTCTCCAATGGTCATTTAAGTTTTTACTCAAATATTTTTAAAAAAATTTTACCTTATCACAAAAACTACTTTATGTCATTTCCCTTCAAAAATTATTTTCCTTCCAAACTTCTTTCAATGTAACTTTTTTTTAATAATAAAAAATTGTAATCAATGAATCCATAAAATGAAAAACCCAGCATGACTTCTCTATAATTTTACCATTCTGATTTTTTACTCATGCAGCCCATCTAAGTATTTTTCTACCCTTCTGTCTCTCTTCGTCTCGGTCATCGCATCATCGCAGCTCTGTTTTTGGAACTGTGGTTGTGCAAATGGCTAAAACCCTTGTAAATTCCTTTTTGTTTCTCAATCAATCCATCTATCCATCCCTCCCTTTCTCACGCAAACACCTCTCTACTTCTCCATCAATCCATCCCTCCATCCCTCCCTCTCTCACGACTCCTATTTTGCAGAGAAACCCTAATGGTTGCAGGGCTAGCGAACAGGAACCCTAATGGTTGTAAGTGCAGGCATTTCCCCCATATTTATTGACTCAGAGGGAGAAGTGGCCATCACCGATCGTTCCCGCCAGGTCTGTTTTCCTTTTCCTGATTTTTCTTTCCATTTCTTTTCCTTGCCTTTCCCTTTCACTTTCTATTTGAGGTGAGACTAGGTAGGAAAAAAAAATAGCCGTTAGAATTTGGTTCTGGGAACAATAGTGCACTGATTTGGATTTGGATTTGAGTAAAAACTTATTTGGTATGGGTTTGAGTGTAGGGTTGGAGGGTCATTTTTGTGTATTTTGATTCAAATTTAAATTTGATATGGGTTTGAGTCACCACTAGAGATGCCTTGAGGTCTTACTTTTGTACTAAAAATAATTTACGTATAATTAACACTTATTGGTTAATAAAAGTATGAAGAAACTTAATAGCTAATAATTAATAAAATTCTCCATGTCTATTACCTATAAGTAGGGGTGTCAATCGTGTCGTGTCGTTTGAGTGTCGTGTTAAGGTATAGGTATTTGATTATATGGGTCAGCCCTAAATACCATACGATTAACTAATCGTATTAAAACTCCCGACCCTAACACGACATGTATAATAAACAGGTTGACACGATACGATTAACTAATCATATTAAAACTCTTGACCCTAACACGACACATATAATAAACGGATTGACAGGACATGATTAATTAATCGTGTTAAAACTTCCGACCCTAACACGACAAGTATAATAAATGCCTATATGACCCATTTAATAAATGGGTCGTTTTAACACGAGTTACAAGATGCGACACAACCCGTTTAACCTATTTAATAATAACTGGGTTAAAATTAACATGATTAACACGTGCAATAGGTTTTGACACGTTTAACACGTGTAACCCATTTAATAAATGTACTTATTAAGATGTTCTCTTTTTTTATTTAATTTTTTTTTGTACATTTTTATTAAATTAAAATATAATACCTTTAAATTTTATATTAATACTAATAATATAAAATAATATT
The DNA here is from genome assembly GCA_008638375.1 of Nyssa sinensis. Classification (NCBI taxonomy): domain Eukaryota; kingdom Viridiplantae; phylum Streptophyta; class Magnoliopsida; order Cornales; family Nyssaceae; genus Nyssa; species Nyssa sinensis. Next base: position 50,281,958 of record CM018043.1, on the reverse strand, counting down.
AATTTTTTTCTTATATTTATAAAAATGATTACTTATTACATATAAATATATAACATATTCATAATTATTTGTGTTAATCGTGTCAACCTTTACCTGACTTTTTTAAAATCGTGTCAATCGTGTTAACCCATTTATAATCCAAACCTATTTAATCTCAACCCAAAGTCGCTAACTCTGTGTCGTATCATAAATTGACACCCCTAATTATAAGAGAGTTGATTGTATATATACTTACATCAACTCAATAAAATCTTCTCAATTATTTAGGATCAAGATACATAAATCTTGTGTCACCACTTTCTTTATTTAAAGTCATTTTCTTTGTTAAAACATACATTATCTTTTAAATATATATATATATATATATATATTAGAAATATATTAAGATTAATTATATTATTGTGATATTATGACTAGTCGTCACAATATTTGTTTTTTTTTCTAATTCTTATTGTGTACAACTCATACGACTCTCTTAAATAAGGAGTTCTCTAATACAATATAGTTGTTTTAAGTTCTTTCGTTTTTCTCTTTTCTTCATTTTTTTACTATTTTATTACACCAATTCTAACAGCATGACATAACAAATTTTCAATTTTTTTTTTTACTCATACAAACAAGTTCAAATAATTTATTATAATAAATTCCATTATTTTACATCTAAAAGTAATAAAATTTATTAAAAAATCTGTTATATATAACATAACTTTTATTATTGTAAATGTGGCAAAAATTTATTATTATTATCATTATTATTTATTATTATTATGATTACTTTTATTTATTTATTTATTTATAATGGAGACATGTCAAGTTGGGTCGAACTCAACAAGACTTTAATTCTAATTCTGATTTTATTTTTTAGAATAATAAAAAATTGTGACGTTCTGATTCTCCTCCAATCTGACTCATGTGAATTGCCAAGTAAGGGTCTCCCAAGAATTGCTTGAACTAAATATCAGTTGGAAATATAGTTTTTACTTTCAATACCTTACCAGCTGAGTTAAGAACTTATTATTTTAGTTAATATAGACACATGACAACTCTTTTCGTTGATAATAGTTGTCAGTTTTCATTTTTATTATTTTTGTTTTTCAATTTTTTTCCGTTCCAATAACTAAAAACGATGGAAATTTTAGAAATATATATCTCTTGTAATTGTTTTTATATTTAAATGAATTTAAAATTTTAAAAATATAAAAAATACTTTTAATAATTTCTTTAAAAGGTCTGTTTTTAGAAAATTTTCAAAAATGTTTTTCTAAATGTAATGTTTGTTGGTGTTTTTGATTGATTTTTGCTTTTAGTTTTCGAGAAGAAAAAATATTTTTGAAAATGTAATTTTCCTTTTTGTTAAATATCAAGAAATGAAGAAATACGACCTAATGTCTACTAATTAACTTTGCTCTTTAATCCGAACTGATGTCAAAATTAAAATTTTTGAGGGTGGGCTAAATTTTTGGGTGAGAAATAAGAGAAGTGATCGGAAAAGATATCGCTGGGCAAAAATTTTGAGGATGAGTTAAAATTTTGGGTAAGAAATAAGAGAAATAATGAATTGAGTCAAAATTTAGAATGAATTAATTTTAAAAATACCAAAGTTTTATATGTATAAAAAAATATTTATAATTTGCGAGGGACTGGAGTCCGGCCCGGCCGATGTACTTCTACCCTTCAATCTAATGATTATCTCTTTCATGCCTAGTCATTATTCACTTCCGAGTATTACCTAGATTAAGTGGTTTAGATTATGTGAAAACATATTGAGATTAATTAAGCGATTCTAATTTTTTTCTTAGTCAAAGTTCGAGTCTCATATTACACGTATACACACACTATGAATAGTTTCTTCATTTCCATTGTTGTACTCAAAAGTGATTTAAATTATGCTTTATTAATAGATAAATGAATATTGTTAATTGTATGACACACACACACACACATATATATATGTATGTATATATATACGAAGATGAGCTTTGACGTAACAACAAAATCTCTCCATTATGATCCAGAAGTAACCCGCCTCAAACTGGACTAGCGCTCTCTCTCTCTCTCTCTCTCTCTCTCTTTCTCTCTCTCTCACACACATGATTTATGAGGCGTTTGGATAACAAGTAAAATTGAGTTTTTGTACTACACTTAATAAGATAATTGATCATGACAACTAATGCTGCAACTTTTTGACCCATCACACCCCATGTTCTCCGGTCGTATCAAGTCTGAAAAAGAAAAGAGTCAATGTGCCAACGGGGAGGGCTCCGGTGGTAGCCTCTCCGATGATTAAGTTAGTTAGAGTATAAGAAATGATCTTTTTTTTTTGTAATGATTCACGGAGTGATCCCCTAATCTACGTACCTCAAGGGTTTATATTTATATGTTGATTGTTTGTCAAGGTGGGTAGGAGTTGGTGATGCTAGGGCATGGGTTCACTGTTGCCTGATGGCGGTAATTATGACTGTGCTTATCCACTCTTTTGCCACCCTCTGCTTTCGTGTTTTTCAGTGCTTCCTGCTCCTTTGACTTTTACACGTTACCATTTGTCCCGCCGCTACGAGGTCGGTAGAGATGTACGACGATGAACGGTTTGGTAGCCCGATGTGATGAGATCGGTATGCAGGTGGTTGATGCTAAGAAGGTCGGTAGGCTGAAACCATTTCGGTATGGCTAGCAGATCTTTCAACCTGCACAATATAACTTAGACACGTGTCAGATTCGTATTTGAGGATATATTTTAGGCGTATCAGCTACTCCCTTCCCCCCCGAGCCTTAGTTCTGAAGATGCGTCTAGAGCTCAGGCTAGGGTTCCAGAAAGGTCACGTGCTCAGCAGTTAATGTGTCGTCTCGTATCTTGAGGGGTCATGCATTCAATATTAATGCATTTTTTCCGTATCCTGAGAAGTCACACGCTTTACTATTTAATGTATCTTTTAATGTATCGAGAGGACAACAACCGTTTTTTGGTGTATTTAATATGTGTGCCGTCGTTTCAATAACCGATGCTATTCATTATGTGGACACTGTTCGGTTCTCGAGGCATTTAGATGGGGTCTTTGTCGTTTCTTATAAATAGTAGGGATGAACATTTAGTTCTCTGTTTACAACTTTAGATTACTTTCAAATATTCAAAGTGCTCTCAGGCGTTTTTTGGCGACTCAGTGCGAATTCCGACCGTCCTGTGCGATCTCCAACTATCGTAATTCGTCTCTTCCTCTCCACTGGAAACTTCCCCTTACTGTTTCTGTCTTCTTTTTCTCTTTTCTCCCCTCTATTCTCTTTTTTTTTTTTTTTTTATCTTTTATCTGTGGCCATGTCGGGCGAAGTAGAGGTTAGGATAGGGTCGGAGATAATGGGTAGCGATGGTCCCTCTTCCACTTCTTCTCCCTCTTTTGGGTCTGTCCAAGGGTATAGTGATGGGGAGGCCAATTCTTCTGGCCAAGAACGGAGAGAGGAGGGGGTGAGTGCTATGACCAAGGGTGTGTTAAAAGCCATTAGGAAACAGTTTAGGTTCCTAAAAAACGTTTCCTGTAGGGTTTCTAAACCTTCAGAGCGCCCTTCTGACATCACAAGAGGGGAGATCTGTGCCTACCTCGAATGGTTCGAGATAGGCGTACACTTCCCCTTTCACCCCCTTGATAGTAGAATTTTTCACTTATTTCAATATTTGCCCTGCTGACCTGAATGTAAATAGCTGGAGGCAGCTTCTGGCCTTTATAGTTTTAGGTCACCGGAATGGGATCTAGGTAGACTTCGACCTTATTCGATCTCAGATGGATATAAAGTACCTCAATTCGGAGGGACTTTATTACACCTGCTTCGATCAGAGGTTCAGACCTCTTACCTCTGTACCCTCTTCCAACAAAACTTGGAAGAAGTGGTACTTCTTCGTAGGGGGAAGCTGAGAGCGTGAAGATTTTGAGGACCATTTAAACGTCTTTCCTCGGTATACTGGTCCGAAGGATGAGTACTTAGATCTGAGCCCCTTTTTTTCTCTCTTTTATTCTCCTTGTGTTAATTGTCTCACTTTAGCCGTTTTCGTGCTTTCTTTGCAGATAAAAAGAAGTGGAGAAGGCTTTCGTTTAGCGACAAGCTTGCTGAGAAGTATCGCCGCCTTCTGCAACCAACAATCCGTCCACACCACCAGATTCTATCACCTCGGAACCTCATGGTGACAGACCTGAAAAAGGAAGAGGCGGTGGCATATAAGAAGGCTGTGTTGTCAGAATTCGTCTCGAGCTCGAAGAAGAAGACGAGTGCTCCATCCTCGTCCACTGCAGCTCCTCCAGCCCAGAAGAGGAGAAGAGTAATCTCCAGAGCCAACTGTGAGGCTCGCCAAGCTCGGTCTTCTGAGGCGGCTGAACCCTCCGAGGCTCAAGTTACGAAGCTAGCCACGGCCCCCCGTCCTGAAGTGCCACGGTCTGATGAGGCGGCAGAGGTCTTGGGAGTGCAAGCGTCAAGTCCCCCACCTCTGAATGCTTTCCCAGAAGGATCGAGCTCGATCCCTCTCAATCCGGGTGACGCAACTTCTGGGTCAGGGGCTATGAAGTCTGCTATGAAGGCAACCCTACTTCCAGGCCTCCAAGGCAAGAATTCGAGGCAGATAATTGCTGACCTCATGCTGGGTCATGCTAGGGTAAGGCTTCTGTTACTATGGTTTATTGTTCTTTTATTCACTTGTTTTAGTTGTACTGACTTGCAGCCTTATTGTTTGTAGGGTCTTCGGGCAATGGGCGTCCTTATGGATTGCTTTGACCAGTCCAAGAGGGCAACAACCTACGGGTCGAGTTAGAGACAACCCAGATTGAACTTGGTGTTGCTCGGTCTAGACTTAAGGTGGTCGAATCCGAGCTCAGTGCTGCACAGTTTAGTCTGGAGGGGGCTCGCTCCGAGTTGGGAGCCGCACTTGCCGACCTTGAGGCATCCCGAGATGACGTGAAAGCCTTGGAGTCTAAATGTGGGGCTCTTAATGAGCAGTGCTTGGAGGTGAAGCGTGGAATGGAGACCTTGTTAACTCAAAGAAACAAGCTCTGCCAAGATTTGGACATTTTAACGAAAAAACTCAAGGAGACAGAGGTGTCTGAAGCTCAAAAACTTGAGAAGGCCCGAGTTGAGGCCAGGGCGGCCACCAAGACAGGGTTGATAGGTCTGGCCACTTCCATGGGGAGGGAGCTGGTAGACTCCGGCTAAATGCTCTGCAGGAAGAGGATCTAGAAATTATATCTAGTTCTGGACATCTCCAGTCTGGACGACGTAGAGGTCGAAGAGTCGACGCCGAACTCCCCCACTCAACAAGACCAAGAAGGCTTTGTTGAAGATGTTGTTCCTCTCGCATCCATTCCCCCTATCGACCCCAAATAGATTCTTTGTATTTATTTTTTAATTATTGTAAACTTTAGCCCACTTGGGCCTTATTTAATGAAAAAACAGTTATTTTTATACTGATCCAACTCAAATCTGAATGAATTTGAATGAAGAGTAGTTACACTTGTCCTTGATTCAAATCTGAATGAGTCGTTCATCTTCGGGGGCCTGAAGTGAAATATTTCGACAACTATTATAACAAGATTTTTTGCCAGACTTCGCATTTTATAATTAACAAGACAGTGAATTTTTAGACTTGACCAATGATAAGGGTTTAGAGGCTAAATACTTGATCGAAAACATGTTAAACTATCGAATCTTATAGTAGAACCGTGGGTCCAGAGATGACATTCTTGAGATAAAATAAATAGGTTTTTAGTAGACATTTTAACTTGATGACTAGTGAATCTTCAGAAAGTTCTACGGCTCCCGAGGTCCAACACTTGGGACCAAGTCTGGAGACCTGTGTGTTGAAACCTTGCCTACAGCACTCTTGCTTGTAGGGGCCTTTTTATATGGACCAGGTCTGAAAATCTGTGCATTTAGACCTTTCCTACAATGCTCTTGCTCGTAGGGGCCTTTTTATATGGACTAGGTCTGGAGACCCGTTCATTTAGACCTTGCCTACAGCAGTCTTGCTCGTAGGGGCCTTTTTATATGGACCAAGTCTGGAGACCCGTTCATTTAGACATTGCCTACAGCGCTCTTGCTCGTAGGGGTCTTTTTATATGGACCAGGTCTGGAGACCCGTTCATTTAGACCTCGCCTACAGCGCTCTTGCTTTTAAGGGCTTTTTTATATGGACTAGGTCTGTAGACCCGTTCATTTAGCCCTTGCTAACGACAATCTTGCTCGTAGGGGCCTTTTTATATGGACCAGGTCTGGAGACCCGTTCATTTAGACCTTGCCTACAACGCTCTTGCTCGTAGGGGCCTTTTGTATATGGATCAGGTCTGCAAACCTGTGCATTTAGACCTTGCCTACGGCGCTCTTGCTCGTAGGGGCTTTTTTATATGGACCAGGTCTGGAGACTTGTGCATTTAGACCTTGCCTACGGCGCTCTTGCTCGTAGGGGCCTTTTTATATGGACCAGGTCTGGAGACTTGTGCATTTAGACCTTGCCTACAACGCTCTTGCTTGTAGGGGCCTTTTGTATATATTTGGGAAACATATTCGCAACAAGGAGAAGTTTTATTGATAGTACTTTTTTAGATGCTCAATATTCCAGGGCCTTGGTATTGGTTTCCCAGACATATCTTCTAACCAATAGGTCATCGGCTTGATGATCTTGACGACTTTGTAAGGCCCTTCTCAGTTCGGGGACAGCTTTCCCATGGTGGGATCTTTAGTATTAGGGAAGACTCTTATTAGAACCAGATCACTGAGCTCCAGGGTCATGGGATTCACTTTCTGATTGAAGCTTTTGGCGACCCTTCGCCGATATTCCTCAGCCCTTATCCTAGCTTGCTCTCTTTTTCCTTCTAGCAGGTCAAGATTTTCAGCCTGTTGGAGGTCGTTGGCGTCCTGGTCGAAGACTTCTGTTCTTAGTGTTGGCATGCCGATTTCCACAGGAATGACGGCCTCGGTACAGTATGCGAGTGAGAATGGCGTCTCTGTTGTTGACGTTCTTCTCGTGGTTCAGTATGCCTAGAGTACTCCTGGTAGTTCCTCGACCCACCTTCCTTTAGCCTGTTCCAATCTTTTTTTGATGGCGTTGAGGATGGTTCGATTGGTGACCTCTGCCTGCCCATTTGCTTGGGGGTGCCCGAGCGAGAAAAAGTGGTGGCTAATGTGCAGGTCGGTACAGAATTTTCCGAATACTTTCTCGACAAATTGAGTACCGTTGTCCAAGATGATAACGTGAAGAACACCGAATCTGCAAACAATATTTTTTCATGTAAAGTTTTTTACCTCTGCCTCGGTAACGTGAGTTAGGGGTTCCGCTTCTGCCCATTTGGAAAAATAATCGATGGCGACAAGTAGATATTTTCTGTTTTGTGGTGCCTTTGGCAGCGGGCCCACGATATCCATCCCCCATTGCGCAAAAGACCATGGACTTGAGATAGGGGTGAGTTCTTGATGCGGCTGGTGTTGGTATGATGTGAAGCGTTGACATTTATCACACTTCTTTACGTGTTTTTTGGTGTGTTCGAGCATGCGAGGCCAGTAATAGCCATGAGTTAGAGCTCGGTGTGCGATCGTTCTGCTTCCATTGTGGTTTCCACATATCCCTTCGTGGATTTCGGCCAGGACATATTCTGACTCTTCGGGAGATAGGCATCTCAGGAGTGGCTGGGTATAGGACCTGCTGTAGAGTTTTTTGTTTAGGATAAGGTACCGTGCTGACCTGATTCGTATACTTCGAGCGTGGTTCTTGTCCTCCGGCAGCTTCCCTTCTTGTAAGTACCGAAAGACAGGGATCCTCCAATCCTCAGGCTGTTCTGCATAGCAGATGGGATGGATATTCTGGATGCTTGGTGCTGCCTGGCAAGAGATGTTGACTTTGGAATCTTCATTAGGTTCCCAGTGAGAAGCCATTTTTGCCAAGGCATCAGCTTGGGTGTTCTGACTTCTTTCAATTTTATGGATAGTGAATTTGGAGAATGATTTCTCCAAGGAGCTCACCACTTTCGCGTATCTGATCATCCGGTCATCTTTGGCTGTGAATTCACCAAGTACCTGACCCACCACTAGCTGTGAGTCAGAGAACGCTTCAAGGTTGCGAGCATCGCAATCCAATGCCAGCCTCATCCCGAGGATTAACGCTTCATATTTAGCTTCATTGTTAGAAGCTCTGAAGTTTAAGGTGATCGTCTTTTTTGTTGTTACACCATTCGGAGATCGGAGTACGATACCTACTCCAGAACCCTTGTCGGTGGAGGAACCATCGACATGCAGCTGCCATACCATCACATTCGTGCTTGCTAGGAGGTTACCTTCTAGAGATGGAGTGAATTCTGCGACGAAGTCCACTAGGGCTTGGGCTTTAATGGCGGTCCTGGGCGTGTAAGATATATCAAATTCTCCCAACTCTACAGACCACTTTATTAGGCGTTCGGAAGTGTCAGGTTTGTGCAAGACCGCTTTCAGGGGGTAGCAGGTTGGGACCACAATCATGTGATCTTGGAAATAAGGCCGAAGCTTTCGGGCCGACACTATCAAGGCGAATGCCAACTTTTCCACCTCAGGCTACCTTTTTTTCGATCCGAGGAGTGCTTTGCTGATGTAGAATACAGGATTCTGACATCCCTGTTCTTTTCTGATAAGCGCAGAACTTACTGCGTTCTTAGATACGGTGAGGTACAGGAAGAGCTTTTCCCTCTGTACGGGCTTGGATAAGAGTTCTGGTGATGCCATGTATTGCTTCAGTTCTGAAAAGGCTTTGTCGCATTCTGGGGTCCATTCAAGGGCCTTACTCCCCCTCAGAGCTTTGAAGAAAGGGAGGCAATGATCGATGGATCTAGAGATGAACCTATTCAAGGCCGCAATCCTTCCGTACAATGCCTAGATTTCTTTTTTGGACCTCGGAGGCTCCAGTTCTACCAACGCTTTGATTTGCAAGGGGTCTGCCTCTATTCCTCTCTACGAGATCAGGAAACCGAAAAACTTGCCCCTGCTGACCCCAAAGGTGCATTTTGAAAGATTCAACTTCATTTTGTGCTTTTTAAGTATGTTGAAAGTCTGTTTCAAATGCTCAACGTGCTCACTCTTCTTCTGGCTTTTGACTAACATGTCATCTATGTAAACTTCCATGGTGCTACCGAGCAAAGGCCTGAACATCTTGTTCACCAATCGTTGGTATGTGGCTCCAGCATTTTTCAATTCGAAGGGCATTACCTATAATAGTAAAGACCTCGCTCTGAGATGAAGGATGTCTTTTCTTGGTGTGGAGGATGCATTTGGATCTGATTATATCTGGAGTATGCATCCATGAAGCTCATCAACTCGTGACCCGCAGTGGCGTCGACTAACTGATCGATTCTCGGCAGCGGGAAACTGTCTTTGGGACACGCCTTGTTGAGGTCGATGTAGTCGACGTAGACCCGCCATTTGTCGTTCTTTTTTTGAGAAGGACAGTGTTGGCGAGCCACTCCGAGTAGAAAACTTCTCTTATCATCTTGGTATCCAGCAGCCTCTAGACCTCCTCATTGATTATCTTGTGTCTTTTTGGGGCGAAGGTCCTCCGCTTCTGTCTGACCGGGGGATAGCTTGGGTCGGTCATCAGTTTGTGGCAAATGAGAGAGGGGTCTATTCCCTTCATAACTTTGGTTTCCCATGCAAAGACCGATAAGTTATCTTTTAGGAACTCGATCATCTCCTCTTGTTTTAATTGGGACAGGTCCACACCAAGCTGTAAGTAACATCCCTCTCCTTTTGTGCTCACCAGCACTTTGATGGGCTCCTGGATTGGTGCTGCCATGCTGTTTCTCCTTCTAGGGCTCATTGGTTCGTCGATTTTGGTGGGGCTCTTAGTGCTTTCCTCTGGAACGAAGGCCTGCCGAGGTTTCTGTAATTGCTATTTTGGCTTTTTCCTTTTCAATGCCACAACGTGGCATTCCCAAGATATTGACTGCGAACCTTTAACCGTGTAGACTTTCTCGTTGTGAACATACTTGAGGCACTGATGAAGGGTGGAAGTGACCGCCCCCATCTGATGGAGCCACGGCCTCCCAATGATAATGTTGTATGGGGATCAGGAGTTTACGACCATATACTCAGATATAAGGGTCTTCTGACCTTCCCCCTCGGTAATAGTGGTTGACAGGTCGATTCCTCCAATTGGTGATCTCAGATTGCCGTCAAACCCCGCCATTACTGCTGTAGTGGTCTTTAGGTTGGCGGCATCTAGCTTTAACTACCTGAAAGGCTCATAAAACAGGATGTTTGTAGAACATCCTATATCCACCAAAACTCTCCTAACATCAAAGTTTGCCACCTTCAGCAAAATGACGAGGGCGTCACTATGGGGATAATGCACGCCGAGAAGGTCCTGTTCCAAGAACTAGATACTTGGCAGGGATTTCAGTCTTTTTTCAATTGTTAAGATCTAGTTGGGGTATGGCCCTACCTTTGCCTCTCTGACATAACGTTTTTTCGCTCGGTTGGATATCCCGGCTAACGAATTGTCGGCATGGAGGACAAGAATGACCTGATTGTTCTGGATGGGTTGCTCGTTGTGAGCTTCCCCTGCTCAGCGCCCTGACCTTGCCTCTGTGGCTGTGGCCTCTACTCTTGTCTGGGTTAGGGCCTCTGGTTCCGTGGATACCACCCTCTATCGCGCTGAACAAACTCCCCGAGGCATCCCCTCCGGATCAATTGTTCAATTTCCTGCTTGAGGTGTCTGCATGTCTCAGTAGTGTGTTCGTGATCCCTATGAAAGTCGCAGTACTTACTTCGATCTCGGGAGTCAGGATGGCTGTGTAGAGGTTCTGGGCGTCTTAGGTTTTCACTCGTCCTGACTTGATGGTAGACTTGAGTGAGGGAGGTATTCAGAGGTGTGAGTCCTTCGAAAGTTCTAGTGTTAAAGTTATTCCTGGACCTAGGTGCTATCCTCACCTCGGGACTCTTTGGCTTTTTCTGGGAACTATTCGACGCACGCCTTTGGGTAATTTCTGCCTTTTGAGTTTGCTCCTTGGTCTTGCGGAAGGATGCCCTTGTGTCCTCTAAATTTATGTGCTTCCGTGCTCTATCCATAAGTGAAGTCATGTCGGCAGGAGGGTTCTTTGTTAGGGAATCATGGAATCGGCCAGGTCCTAGTCCGGCATGGAGGGCCGCTGCCAAGAAACCCGGAGTGCAATCCGTTATTTCTGTGAGTTCGGCATTAAATCTTGCAATGTACTGCCTTAATGATTCCTCCTTCTGTTGTTTGATTGAGAGGAGGAATTCAGGCCCCTTTTCTAAGTCTCTTGCTAGTCAAGAACCGGTCAAGGAATCTTCGACTGAGCTCATAGAAGTTCAGGGACCGATTCTTGAGGGAGGCTATGGAACCACCTCAAAGTTGCACCCTTGAGGCTTGTCACGAAAGTGCGGCATAGGAACGCGTCGGTCGCTCCGTGGAGGGCCATAGTGTGTTGATAGTGAGAGAGGTGGTCTCCCGGATCCTCTATCCCGTCGTAAGGTGTGAACTTTGGGACGATGAACTTCCTTGGGCGTTCCTCCGCCAGTATTGCCGAGGTGAATGGAGTAGTGAATCTGTCGAGCAACCTTGCTACTTCGTCCTGCCTGGGGGGAATGTTGCCCTCCCTAGCTAGGGCCGTCAGTTTGACCGAGTCCGCCACCTCTTCTACCCTTGATGGTACCCTGGATGGGGCTGAATTGTGTTGTGCTGACATGATAGCCTCGGGTCCCACGTGCAGTGGGAGCTCCTGGTTGGGAGTAGCGTGGTCAGACTGCCTCTGAAGTGGGACTGACGCTTGTTGCGGTTGGAAGACCGGTTGTGTATGGTCGGCCCTTGAGTTTGCAGGGCTCAAAATTCTTATTCTTGCATGATAATTAGTAGTTGGATGAAGATTTGGCATCCCCCCCCATGGCCATTTGACGGGTGGGGGTTGCTTCTCGTATGACCGTCGACTAGAGGGCACGATGGTTGGGTGATAGGATCTTTGCCTCCCCTATGATCTTCCCCTGGGGTCAGCACGGGCCGCGTCCCTCCCTCAGGGACATTCGGGGGAAGATAGTTAAGGTGTCCCGGCGAGTTTTGCGTCAAAGACGCCAGGGCCTAAGAAATGGCCGAAACTGTGCCTGCATCTGGTCGAGTTGCCGCTGCTGTCGCTGCTAGCACAGGATTGGGGGTTTCCCCTTCCTACTCTCCAATCCGCGGCTGGCTTCGAGAGACTTGTCTTGGACAGAGAGTAAGAGCCATAACGGAGTCGTTTCAGAAGGAATGGAAAGGAAAGAACGATTGTTGTTCCCACAGACAGCGCTAAGCTGATGCTACAGCTTTTTGACCCGTCGCGCCCCATGTTCTCCGGTCGTATCAAGTTTGAAAAAGAAAAAAGTCAATGTGCCAGCGGGGAGGGCTCCGGTGGTAGCCTCTTCGATGATTAAGTTAGTTAGAGTATAAGAAACGATCTTTTTTTTTTTTTGTAATGATTCACAGAGTGATTCCCCCTTCTACGTACCTCATGGGTTTATATTTATATGCTGATTGTTTGTCGGGGTGGGTAGGAGTTGGTGATCCTAGGGCATGGGTTCACTGTCACCTGACGGCAATAATTATGACTGTGCTCACCCACTCTTCTGCCACTCTTTGCTTTCGTGTTTTTCAGTACTACCTGCTCCTTTGACTTTTACACGTTACCATTTGTCCCCCCGCTACGAGGTCGATAGAGCTGTACGACGATGAACGGTTCGGTAGCCCGATGTGATGAGATCGGTACACAGGTGGTTGATGCCAAGGAAGTCGGTAGGCCGAAACCATGTCGGTATGGCTAGCAGATCTTTCAGCCTGCACAATATAACTTAGACACATGTCAGATTCCTATTTGAGGATATATTTTAGGCGTATCAACAACTTAATTCCAACTCGTTGAATCACTGTTGCATATTTAAGCTCATTAGCCTTCCTTTTTTTAAATATTATGGACAAATATCCCAATCTAGTCCCAAAATTCTTATATATATATATTATGTGTTTTGTAATTAAATATATTTATATAATGAATAATATATTTTTTAATAGTTGATATTTTTGTATCATTCATTTAATATGATATATAATTTAGGTAATATATATTTAATATTAAAATAAATAAATAATTTTTTTATTGTTATATATGTATTTGTTAATTAGATAAATAATATATTTTAATAATTACTAAATACACAATTTAATATCTAAGAGTAAGAAAAATATTTCATACTCTAAGAACTTATTAACAACTCACCCAATATTAAAATATCATTTCTAATAAAATAATTACTATTTGTATTATTAGCAAAGAAAAGAGAAGTTTTATTAATGTAACAAATATCATTTCTAACAAAATAATTACTATTTTTATTATTAGCAATGAAGAGAGAAACTTTATTAATGTAAGGACTACATCAACCAAGATAGAGAGAAAGAAGGAAGGTGCTTTATTCCAACCAGGTTAGCACTAAACCAAGAAGAGTACAAAATAAACACTAATAACATATACTCCCTTCGTCCCATATTAAGAGTCTCTTTTTAGAAAACTAATTTTTCAGGAGAACATGCATTTAATACTTTCACACTTAAATAGGTAGTATAATTTGACAATACTAATATTCTCTCACTCTGGCTATTACAACACATCAAATTGGAAAGAAGAGTAATTTGAAAACTTCACTATAATTTTATGTATTGACTTTTCAAATGAGACTTTTATTTTAAGACATGAAAAAATGGAATAAGGGACTCTTAAATTGGGACAGAGAGAGTATTCATTTAAACGCTGAATAACTTAACTCAATTAATACTATTAAACATCTACTTAACTCAAACAATAATTTACACAACTCAATCAAATGGACACTTAAATTCAGTCAAGACGAATCATGTAAAAAATAATTGCGATCCCATGTTTTTTTTTACTATCTTGATACCATCACTTTTATATGGGTGAAATATACTAATGAATTTATGGGTAGGTCTTATCAATGATGGGTTCCACTCATGCGAGATGATGATGTATTTCCTTGGATGAACGGTAAAAATAAGTATTTAGGAAAATGATGTTTTAAAACGAGTATTTTAAAAAAAACTATTTTCTAACACTTTTTTAAAACGTCCGTTTTGATTTTAAAAATGTCTAAATGAACGTTTCGAAAAATTGAAACAAATATTTACTTATCTCAAAAATTTATTTAAAACATAAAAATAATCAAACAAATAATAAAATCGTCGATCCAAACACAATCATATCAAGATAGTAAAAAAGGATTGGATCCTGACATTATTGTAATAGCATTTTGCAATAATTGATGCTATGGTTACTTATATTTGTTTACCAAAAGTAAAATATCTACCGAATTGACAATATTGTAGAGGCAACAAACAAATTACTTTTGGTAGAATTTGATTTACTTCTTCTTTTTTTTGGTGGCCGATTTACTCAAATGTAATTTTTAACCATTAAAAAAATAGATGTATATGAAATTTTAGTGTACATGGGAGTGTCCATAGCTCTCATATACATATGTGTGTGTGTGTGTAAGAAGAGAAGGTGGGTGGGGCAAGAAGTGCACGTCTCAATGAGGAGACATGGTTGCATAATCTTGGGGATTCGTCCGAGCCAGGGCCGCACCCAGTGTCGGACACTTGGCATACTGCCCAGAACCAAACGCGCGAAAAAACAAATAGAGAAATTGACAGCTAATCAGCCTCCCATATACGTCCTCACCTCTGCAATCCCAAGTATATACCATATACACCCTATATCTATCTATACTTTGTCCCCCCTCCACACACACACACACACACACTCTCTCTCTCTCTCTCTCTCCTCTGTCAAAACCCCAACATCTATGCTGTACCCAAATGGACACATAAGAGTCATAAGACCATTTCGGTCATTACACCACAGATAGATACATACATACACACATAAATTTGGGTATCTTATACTTAATAGTAATAAAAAAGTTAGCCAGAGACAGTCATGAGATTTTGTGTATTTCACGTCCGTGAATCACACACGTCCCTCAAAAAAAAAAAAAAAAAATGTACAAAGCATCAAAATGTTAGAATGGTGACACTTCAAAGTGATTCTTGCAATAGTAGTCCTGCATATGCTGGAATTGAATTTTTATAATTACAGTAATACAATTCTTACAAAATATTAAAATTATTATACTGTGTAATAATTACATAAAATAATTTTTTTCTTTTAAACGTTCTTATAGGTCATTATATAGAAGTTGCAACAGAAATGGTCAAGCATCTATATTAACTCATCACCCAACGACTATAAAAACCATTATATATATATATATGTGTGTGTGTGTGCGTGTGCGTGTGTGTGTGTGTGATTGTGTGTTTGTTATGTGTGTTTTTTTGGTTAGTGACTTACCCAAAAGGAAAAACATATTGGGGTGAAAGCATTTATTGATGATGTGAGAAATAGGGTTACATTTTGGTTTGATATAGTAGGAATAGTAGTGGGATTTACAGTAATACAATAAATTTTGTGTAATTCGTACATAATATTAAAATTATAAAAATCATTATACTGTGTAATAATTACATAAAATAATTTTTTTCTTTTAACAACAGAAATGGTCAAGCATCTATATTAACTCGTCACCCAATGACTATAAAAGCCATTATATATGTGTGTGTGTGTGTGTGTGTGTGTGCGTGTGTTTTTTTGGTTAGTGATTTATCCAAAAGGAAAAACATATTGGGGTGAAAGCATTTATTGACTATGTGAGAAATAGGGTTACATTTTGGTTTGATATCGTAGGAATAGTAGTAGGTAAAACGTCAAGCTAGCTTTTATATTATATATGTCACCACCACCAACTTCCAAAAGAGAGAACTTGTTAGATAATCGGAATGATTGATTAAGTCAATAATTCTAACTAATCTATCTTTTAAGAACTCAACATATTGAACATATGTCAATCTTTAATTAACCGAGACCATTAGTCTCGGGTTATACAATAAAATTTACTCAAAACATGCCAGACAAGGAAACAAAAGGGGTCTATTTGGAGTCTTTTCAATTTCCTTATTACCTTTTCTATCCCTTTTGGAGGAGCAACGTCAATTTTGCCGGGTCAAGTTGAAGTTCTACCTGACCATTACAGATCCAGCTGGTGGACCCTGTCCAAGTCATGGACACCTTTGTTTTTCACATTCATATATATATATATATATATATATATATATATATAACACTAAACTAATCCACTATCATTCCTCGAGCCACACCACCCACTCAATTTCTCTAATCTTTGGGGGTAAAGTACTTGTTCAAAACCCTACTTTCTAAAGTATTGTTATTAAAAAACTCCATTAACAATCATGTTTATTTCAACGTCCCCATAGAGCAAGACAATTGACAAGATAATTGTAAACATGTTGCCTAGCTATGAGCCCATTTTAATTTTTTGTCAGGTTTCTTCATCCCCACCGATACTTCTAAATTTTGAAATTTTTTTTAATAGCTTCTGAATATCACAATTTTTCTAATTGTATTATGTCATATATATATTACAATCCATTTTACATAATAAAAAAATATTATATGAGCAAATCATCACGTGATGGACCAAATTTATCACAAAAAAAAAATCTTTATCGTAAATTACGCCTTTCATGTGACATCCAAGAAACAACATTGCACCATATGTGGACTTCTTGTTTCGCAGTGGCCCAACACCACTTCTTGTGCTTCACGTCAATTAGGGCATTTAGAACATAACTGGGGCAAAAGGGCACGTATGGACCCATAATATGGATTACAAGAAAGGGAACAAGATCCTTAACCATGATCATAACGAGGCAATTGTCCTTCCTTTTGTCTCTAATTGTTTTGTTCTCCATTTCTTTTTAATCTAGGTTAAACTTGTACACATGGTAGTATGGTACGTGTCGCCAACCCATCTTCATCTTCTTCTTTTTGAGTGACATGGCATTATTTTATATACTGAAATACAGTCTCTAATTGTTTTGTTCTCTATTTATTTTTAATGTAGGTTAAAGTTATACATGTAGCATGTGTCAAGGACTCGTCTTTTCTTCTTGATTGGAACGATATTATTTTATTAAAAAATTGACGTCAGAAGTGACACCAAACATTGTTAGTTGGAGGACAAACGTTGTGATCATGTTCCCGTCATCGACTTTATCAATCTTTACGATACTAACCCTTGATGAAGAACGATTTATATGAAGCTTTGGCATGAAACACTAGCCAAAAATGTCACTCAAATCATGTGTTCAATCATACATAATATATTATTGTTCTTGTCATTTCTTGGTAATCAAGTTGTCATCTTTAAATCGAGCCAATCAAAGTTTAATATGTTGTAATTAATCCATAATTAAGCAAGATTCTCAGCCGTTTTTTCAATAGGAGACACTAATGATTTCCAAAAATTATTCTCAACTAATTAAAGTTAGTTAATATGTATATATATCATATGGTCTTACCATTTAAATTACGAAGAAATCAATTCAAATATCTCTTTTGATTCCAATTTGATGGAGGTTCAGCATTAATGGTACTCTTGACAAAGAATAATATGATGATTTAATTAATTGGTTGAGGTTTGTTTGGATCACCTTAATCGAAATGGATGCATGGGTTAATGATAAATAAGCTAGAATCTTGTGATCATGATTTGTTTATTTCACTCTCAATAGCTTTATTCTAAAATCTAATCCCTAATTTTTCGCTTAGTTGATATGTACATACGCAATATGCTTCCTATATTTTGACTATCAATCATTTGAAAGAAAAAACAAAGATTCTTCTATTCTTTATTTTTAATTTTTAATTTTTTTTTTAATCCCATATAGGGATGACAATTAGATGCTCTAATGGGACGGGTATAGAATGTTTATAAACAAAGTCAGGGGTGGGACCTTTAAAACTCTGTCAAATTCGGAACAGATTCAGAAGATAGTCACATTGTTTCATTTATATATTAATTTTATTTATTTATTTTTATATATACTATATTTACCAATAAACAAAACTATATAAAATTATTTTTAAGGTTTTTCTTATCACATTCTTTTTTTTTGTATTAGTTATTTGGACAATAAAAATTTAATTTACTTATCAAAATAAAAGTTTTAACTTATTTAAAAAATATATATATCCAAATTTGGTTCGGTTCGGGACGGGACGGGACGGGACGAGGTGAAGTCGAAAAATATAAATAGAGTTAAAATAAACCTTTAAACAGGACAGGATAAGACAAAATCAAGAATAAAAAATATAATCAGAATCGAGATTAGGAAAGAATCACCCCAGCCCTCGTACCATTCCTAATCTCATATAAACAAATTCTTTAATGATAAATATTTTGAACTGCTGCAGTGTCTTGCATAATTCCTCACGTCAGCTCTCAGCACATATAGATTAAAAAACAATTTGATTTTTTTTCTCATAAGCAGCACAATTATTTTTTATTTTTTGTAAACAAAAATAAATAGAAAAACAGAAAACAAAAACATTACCAACTGGTCCCTCCAACTTTACATTTTTGTCTTTAAAGAAAAGGCAATGCCATTAAAGTTAATTAATAATAGTTTTTATTATCATTTTTTGACATTTGGGACTTCCTTTTGCAATATCTTTACAGGTACAAATGAAACTCATATAAATAAATAAAAATAATTAAGAATTTTCTTCTCTCACCCTATTTTTTTATTCATAGATATAATTGAGTAAGACCCTTATGTATTTGTTAATTTGAGATTTTTTTTAATTAAAGCGATGGGTATTATAATTAATTTAACAATACAATATATAAAAATAAAAAATAATAATCAAAAGTCTCTCAAATCTGGACTCTAAACAAATAAAAACGTAATTAGAAAAATATGTGAAATATTACTCAATTAGAACTAGGGTTTTGGTTCTGGCAGAAGATATGGGGTGACAATGAGTCGAATTTGAATGAATGCCAATGGTGTCAAATAAATGTTTAATTTAAACTCAATGCATTAATTAAACAGATTAATTGATTCAAATTCAAATTCAAATTATAAAATATATTCATGTTATACAACAATCAATAATACACAATTATTAAGTCATAATAAAATTTTATAATATTGTACAAGTGATAAAACAAATATTTTTTGAAAAGATAATAATAATAAATTATAATATTATTTTTTCCAAAAGGAAAATACAGGCACTCTCAGCCAACCCATACATGGCAAAGCTAGTAGTAAGATGGAAAAGGCCAAACCAAACTCAACCCATTAAATTAAATGACTAAAAGATCTCAAATATTTAAACCCTTAAAAATAATGGGCAGGTAAGAACAGTTTTGACTGATTGATTAAGTTAAAAAAGACATTTACACTGTTTTGAACAACTTATAATTAAGTAAAATCTATATCCCATTCAAGGCAGAGCCAGAAAGATTTTTTTTTTTGGGGGGGGGGGGGGTTTAGAATTTTTCTTGAAAGATTTTAGGAGGGAAATTTTCTTTCCTTTATTTTTTTAAAGTTAGGATGGAGAATTTTTAGGGAAAAAATGTTATTCTCAAAACTGGAAGAGAAATTACAATTTTTTTTTTCTTTTTTGCAAATTTCAGAATGGAAAATTTTTTATTTTTAAATTTAGAGAAAAATTATTTGTAAATTTTTTTTGGGTAAAATTTGGGGGACCCATGGCCCCAGCTACTTCCGCCGTTGATCCCATTATGTCGGCATCGAACAAGATTAAGTATACAAACAATTTAAACTTGCGTAAATTATACCATCTTTTTTGAGATTTATGACAATTATACTAATCTCTCTTGAAGTTTTTAAAATCATACTGACCTCTCTTATTTTATAAAATATTATATAGATAACCTCTCTTCTGTTAATTTTTTTCTTCAAAATGATGAAACTGTCCATTTTATTTATTTAATTTTTCATTTTTCTAATTTTGACCAATTTATTCTAACTTATTTTTTTAAAGATTTTTTAAATTTTTTTATTTAAAAATAAATTTAAGGTAAATAACTTATTTTTATTTTATATAAAAATAAATTTAAGATTTTTATCAATACTTATTTAAAAAATGAAAAAAAAATTGGTAAAGATTTAAAAAAGTAAAAAAAAAATAAAGAAGAAGATGAAATTGGTAGTTTTGTCATTTTGAAGAAAACAATTGACTGAAGAGAGGTATTTGTATATTATTTTGTAAAATATGGGAGGCTAGTGTAATTCAAAATCTCAGAAAAGGTCAATATAATTGTTATAAATCTCAAATAAGATCAATATAATTTACCGTTTAAACTTTTGAACTTATGATAAGAGTCTTTTCGTGATTGTAGTATTGGAGTTAATTTAAAGTATCATATTATAAATAGATGTGACTATTGTGCGGAAGCAGTTAAATAAATAATAAATCGATATTAAATAAGCAAAAACACACAAAAAGATACAAGATTTACATGGTTTAGCAAGATTCCTACATCTACGGGCAGCGATGATCAGTCCACTATGTATTAAAGAGATTATTGGAGCAAAAAATTTCCAAAATCTTTTTTTTCCCAATGACAAGTATTTTTTTCTAAGTTAAAATCCTAAAAAGATAATACCCTTATATAAGTGAGTTACAACATAAGAGACAAAACAGATCCAAAAATAAAAGCGGCTTAAATTTTTTTTCCTTTTCATGTCATCTCAAATTACAAACGAATTATTAAAAATTTAAATAAATTCATGACAACCACCAAATAATAACATCATTACATACAAGAATATGCGAAACATTGAATATATGTACTCAAAAGATTCTTAAGCATATAAGTGCGAGTAGACAATACCATTTAATAATGTAATCTTTTTAACAAAATAATTAATATCTTTTTGTGACATGCACACAAACATACAAACACACACACACAAAGCAGAATATCAATATCTCAACAAGGAAAAATTGTGTAGTCTTTTTTCCTCCTCAACCGAATGGGTTATATATGGGAGGTTCCCCCCCCCCCCCCCCCCCCAAAAAGGGACCCTTATTTAGGAAATAAATTTAAATAATATCAAGTACATGAGAATAAAGTTCAAGAGAATTAGAAAAAAATTGAAAATTATGGAACATCAAGCACATCAATGAAAAGGATTTAAATGGTAGTTTAATTTTTTTTGTTTTTTTTCGGTTGGAGATTTTCAAAATAAAGAATTAAAGAAAGTGGTTTGAAAGCTTATTCATGATGTGAAACTTTGCCACATTGAAAATAGCAGAAAAGTTGAAGATGTATATAACTTCTTGTGTGATAAGAGTCTTTATATTTTCAATAATACTAGACTTACTTAAAAATTTCACCAAAAGTGTTTACTTTCATGAGTTGACAGCGTCGTATTCATGAGTTAACAGCGTTGTATTGGCTGGATATCACATCATGATGTGATATCCAGACAATACAACGCTGTCAACTCATGAAGGTAAATACTTTTAGTAAAATATGAAAGGCAAGACTAACATTACTCTTATATTTTAGCAGAGTTGGGTGAGTTCAAGATGGTACGAAGTAACTTCCGCGTGCAATGCAGGAGCATTAAGATTAAATTTTTTTTAAGATTCATTATAATTGAACAGACAACCATTTGAATAAATGTGTGTGATTTATTGTAGAATTCAAGTGAACATGCATCTGTTTAAATGAATGGGCACATATTCAAATGACCAGGTATCTATTTAGACAGTCACAACATGTTGCAAAAGACACCTAACACCCTATAAATACCACTCATCAGGCTGCGAATTTGCATAATTAATACCTTCATCTCCACTCCATCTCCTCCCCTTCTCTCGTTCTATACTACCACAACCATTCTACTTTTATTTGTTCCTTCAGTTTTTCTACAAAAATTGTTTATGTATTCCGTAAATCTGCAATAACAAAATATCAAAATTGGGTTCAGTTTATACCAGCAGCTATTCAAAGGCTGTCTTCAATTGTGCAAATTACAGATAGTGAAAAAGTTTCATTGTATCTTGAAAACAGGTTTGCAGAGATCCCATTTGCATACCATAATCAGAATTTGTGGGGAAAATACTATACTTAGGACAATGATTAATTCACGCCATGAAACATGCATCTGTTGCAGTGTAGTCCCTACAACCATTCTGATTTTCTACACCAACCTTGAAGTCCCAAATTTCTTACATTTTATTGTTTGCTTGTTAGCATTGGGGAGAATCCTACCAAGTGCTGGTTTGGGTGAATTATGTAAAAGTGTTTTTGGAGTTAAGCAAGTTAATTTGATTAAGTAATTAATTGGATTAAGTTATTGATTATTTAGATCAATATATTTTATAAGTAGTTATAATGTTAGAAATAATATTTGAGTATTTGGGTGA
Organism: Nyssa sinensis; assembly: GCA_008638375.1. Taxonomy (NCBI): domain Eukaryota; kingdom Viridiplantae; phylum Streptophyta; class Magnoliopsida; order Cornales; family Nyssaceae; genus Nyssa; species Nyssa sinensis. The sequence goes on along the minus strand of CM018043.1, from coordinate 50,259,582 downwards.
GATATTAATAAACACTTAAAAGAGTATGAAATGTCTTTTTTATTCTTAAATATTAGATTGTATGTAGCCATATATGTATTAATAAAATTATATTATCTATATATATATATATATATTTAACAAACATATATATAAAAAAATATAATAAATAAATGACTATATATTTTAATATTTAATATAATACATATTTTTTTTGTTAAAAAAAAATCATCATTTGAATAAGTATGCATGTCTTATTTTTCTACCGAGAAACAGCATATTAGAAAAATTTTCATTAATAAAAATTGGAAGAAAACTTAAATATTAATGATTAAATTAATTAATAATCTAACTGGTGTACTAATCATTTATTAATTATCAAAAAAAATTATTGACACACGATCTAATAAATCAGACCGATATACCTAACTGGTGTACTAATCATTTTCCTTTTTAAAAATACATTCAAAAAAATATAATACAAATACTCAATACGTTTATGTTTGGCTTGAATTAATTTAAAAAAATGTTTCACTTGCAACATATATTTTAATGATTAATGCTAGTCTTACCTTTATATTTTACTAAAAATATTTACCTTCATGAGTTGACAGTGTTGTATTAACTGAATATCACATTATCATATGACATGATGTGATATTCAACCAATACAATACTGACAACTCATGAAAATAAATATTTTTAATAAAATCTTTAAGTAAGTCTAATATTATTGTATTCTAATATATGTTATGTTAATAATCCAATCGTTGTCACTATCGATCTGGGTCATCCGTACATTTTATCTTCGACAAATATGTGCTCACGGGAAATATATATCTGAGCTATCTACAATTTGATGTGGCATCCTTGCTTTCTTCCAAAACCTGTTTTCACATCACATTAATAACAAATATAGATCATCTTCTTGCAAAGCATCAATCCATGTCATGGCTTTTTCAATTCTTTATTTTTAGCAATAATAATTCAAGTTCCCAATTGAAGAAGAGTCAAAACCATCCTTGAATTTTCTAATCAATCCATCAAACTCCTAATTACAAAAAAGAAAAAAAAAATTAGTACAATTGCATTGCTTCTCTCCTCATACTAGTCAAGATGTCAGCATATAACACACACACACACACATGTGTGTGGAAGGAAATGTGCATAAGCCAAACAAAGAAAGTTCGTTTCTTACTTAGCTTTGGCTTTTGATTAGTTATATAAGTTTCCTTTCATTTTCTTTCTTTCCAAGGGTTCTTTTAAAAATGTTGTAATAATTTTTAAAGTCATTTTCAAGAAGAATTATTTTTTGAAAATTTGAGCAAAATATCAAACGGTTCTCATGCCCCACTCACACCCATATGTAGTTACATTTAACTAATTTGTGAAAATTAATATAAAATTAAATTATTAATTATACACTCTATTTATGGTGACGTGTCCACTTTCTTAAAAATTCAATCATTGTCCAAATTGTGTAACCTTTATGCCTTCTAACTAAACATTCCCTCCTCAGTGAGGAGATCCATTATATATATATATATATATATATATATATATATATTGTTTATTCAATCTAAAACATAAAGTAATAAATTTATTATAATAAATAAATGTGAAATTACTTATTTTTGTATAGCAAGTTTTCATTTTTTTAGAGACGATATACAATCAAGTCTCTTATAATTAATAGATATAAGATATTAAAAATTTACTAATTATTAAGTTTTATCATATTTTCATTAACTAATAAGTGTTTTTGAAATATAAATAATTTTCGATACAAAAATAAATTTTATATGTAACTTTTTAATGATCTTTTAATTTTTCATAAATAAATACATTTAATATTCTATTTAAGGTATAAAAAAATTCTAATGTTATTTTCAGGTACATAAGTTGTGTTTCTTGATGTCTTAAATTTTTTTATTTACAATCATTTGAATTCAGTTATTTTAAATTAATAAATATAATAACAAAAACATGTCATAAATGGGATATGTATAAATACATATATATATATATAACTATTTTATGTCTCTAATAATTAGTATTATAATTTTTTTTAAAAAAAATATTAATCATTAAGTAATAAAATTATTAATTATCTATCATAAAACCAAATTAATTTTTCAAAAATTTATTAATTATTAAAAATTATTAATTTATTGAGTATTAATTATAAAAGAGTAAACTATATAATAGACTTTTTCAATAAAATTTTCTCACTTCTAAAGTAAATCATCTCAAAAGTAAAAAAAACTCATTGCAATAATATGTTGTATATAGCATTACAAATTCTTTAATAAATTTTACAAGGCACCAGAGTTTATAATAGTAAAAGCAGATGGGACTACTTGTTGGTGAATTCTATTACCACTTGCTTGAGGAGTCATTACTGTAAATGATATAGGCCGCTTCCTTATATTTAAGATTGAGAAAACACAAATATGTAATTGTACTTATAGATATATATAGTTGACCCCACACTATTGGACAGAAGAGAATGATTCACTGTAATAAATGCGCATGAAATGATTTGAGTTTAGAATTAAAAAAATTTATTAAGAAAATATTTAATGCATTACTTTGTATAAAAAATGTTTTGTATAATATATTTTTCAATAAATTTTTTATTTCATGACAAAAGTAAGTAATTTTATGTACATTTATTATAATACATTTTATTATCTTGTACCTTAAAAATAAAAAAATTATATAAATTTTTTTGTAATATATGGTATTAAGGATTTTTTAATAAATTTTTCTCACTCCTAAAAAGTCCAATAAGAATAATGATTCAATAATTAAATATTTGATGTCTAAATAATGTTCAATACTCATATTAGGTGAGACTTATTACTAGAGGCTTCACTCGATGTTGGTACCGTGTAAGCAAAAAAAATTTAGACATTTAAATATGGACAATACTATTAAAAACTTGTGCACATATATATATATATATGTATATATATATATATACATACATGAGTCTTTTACTCGTTAAATGAAATAAAATTAAATTTTAATCTATTTTAAACACTTGTATTTATCTTTATTTAATAAATAAAACAGTCGTGTGCTTATACACGTCAAAATAACATTCTCGTTTAAATTTTATTCTTATAATAAATATATGTAACATCACTTGTTCATATTTATGAACAAGAAAATTATATATATATATATTCTTTCAAAATGTATATATATATATATATATATATAACCAAGTCAAAAAATATATATATATACACATAAACACAAGAAAATTATATATATATATATATTCTTTCAAAAAAATATATATATATATATATATATATACACAACCAAGTCAAAAAAAAAATATATATATATATATATATATATATATACATAAACACATGGCAGCGAGTTCTCCTGTAATGCATTGCAGCTGAATTACGTTTTTTAAATTGTGTCATTTTTAGAAAAATTTTCCCTAATGGGATATGGCAGAAGGCTCTAACGCAATCATCAGACGTCGATCTTATGTCGGCGCAAGAAGTTAGTTTGGACCGCGTCAAAGGACTATGGATTGTAGGGTACTGAAAATAAGCCTATCTACTGATCCAATTCCAGGCCACTGAAGCCATTCCTTTTTGTTGATTAGACTTGATTCAGGAAATCACGACCGTCAATATGAGATGAGAATAATATATGAATAATTGAGGGAGCATATCACATCAATTCCTTAATTGTCAAAAAAAAATTTCTACGCGTCAGAAAGTAATTTTTTTTTAAAAAATATTACTGTAAAATGAACTTATAAAAATTAAATTATCTTAATTATTATTAAATAACATAAAAATTAGAAATAAAATAATTAAAATTAATATGACCTCAATCTTTAAATTTGATAATTAAAATATTTTATTAGATATATTACATTGACTTTTTAAAAAAAATTTAACAAATACTTTTTTACTTTTATTGATAAATTAAATATATATTTTTTAGTCTATTTTTTTCATAAAGAACAAAAGTATTTCTTTTATTTTTTATTTTCATATTTTAAATTTAGATCATTTTTCTTAATGTTTTTATTTTTAAATAAATATTAATTAAAAATAAAAATATAAGATATTTATTTTAAATTTATTTTTATATAAAATAATTTTTTAAAATAAATAAGAAAATTAGTTAAAATTTAAAAAAAAATTCAAAAAATATATTTTTAACATTTTAAAAACAATCAAACAGGAAATGAGATATACATAATTTGTAAATTAATATAAAAAAACAGTATGATTTTAAAAAATTTCAAAAAAATACTTTATAATTTATTTATTTAATATAAATTCAAATTTACAATAATATTAACTTAAAAGTAATTCTTTTATGAAGATATGGCTCCAATGATTGATGAAGATGATATCGGAAAAGCTACGCCACCAGTAGCCATAATTCGATTCATTTATTGGCTTTTGTCGCTCCAAATAAATGATAGCGGCTTTTACAGGCCACTACTCCGAAAATCAACTGCAGAGAATTCAGAAAGTCTGCTGCCTCAACGGACGGTTTCTGTTTTGCCACGTCGAAACTTTTACTTCTGCTATTAATAATAAAAAAACTTTAAAAATAATTTGAACGGCCATAATCGTATCATGCATATGGTACCATGCATTTGGCATCAACATGCATAAGCGACCATTATAAACGCATGACATTACGATGACCCACATGAATATTGAATGACATGGACATAACATGATGATAGATGAAAAATGAATGTGGAATGTGGATATATGTGTAGAGATAAAGTGCGGTAATGATTACATATGGGGTCATGATGGCAACGCCTCCGTCGGCAGAAATAAATGACTAAAATCGAACGACAACGCAAGACTGCGCAGCTATAGCCGCCATTTGTTCATCTTCCCTGTTTGTTATGATTATTAATTATTATAATTTTTTTAAGTCTTAGAGAGAGAGAGAGAGATATTTCCGAGAAGAGCGTAGAGAGAAGAAGGTACTTTAAAAAGCACTGAATTATATAGATATAAAAAAAGAGTTTATAAAGAGAGTGGTGGATTTTAGAGAGAGAAAATAAGTGCAAAAAATCGGGTATTTAAGGGACCATATATGAGAGCACAACTTCAACCTCTGCAATGATGAACTACTCACTACCATAAGAAAGGGACCAGAACCATAACGGCCCTTTTTCTCGTGTCTTTCCGTTCTCTCTCTGTCTCTCATAGTTTCTCAAACTTGAAAGATTTTTGCCTTGCTTTCATTGCTTGAAATACACGTTATATATCTATATTTGGCGGCCTTGAAAAAGCTGCGATTTAACCCTCTGATCCTCTTCTTCTATTCTACCGTATAAAAACTCCCAGCCGATACTCGAAACACAGACCATAGCAAGCTACTTCGAATTTTGGTTTTCTGGGTGTTGTTTATAGTCATTTATCTTTATATATAGAGAGAGAAGAAGAAGATGGTGGTGGCGGATGTGGTGGTAGTGGTGAGAGAGTTCGACCCTCATAAAGATAGCAGAGTGGTGGAAGAGGTAGAGGGAAGGTGTGAGGTTGGGCCGAGCGGCAAGCTCTCTCTCTTCACTGACCTCTTGGGTGACCCAATTTGCAGGGTTCGCCACTCTCCTGCCTATCTCATGCTGGTACAGCACTCTCTTTGTCCTTTCTCTATTCTGTTCTTTTACTGTCTTTTTGTTATTCTTCCATTTTACTTTTTCAATATTAATACACTGTTATACACACACATATATATATGCATACTTATTATATATATTCATGTTCATCAGGTAGCTGAGACGATGGTGGGTAAAGCAGATAAGGAGGAGAGAGAAGTGGTAGGGATGATAAGGGGTTGCATCAAGACCGTTACGTGTGGGAAGAAACTCTCCAGAAATGGAAAAAACGGCAACGATCCCACCAAACCCCTTCCTGTCTACACTAAACTCGCCTACATCTTAGGTCTTCGCGTCTCTCCTTCCCACCGGTATTATGCTTATCCCCCCACCTATATCTCACCTATATACTACACACACACACATACATATATTTGTTGTTTTATTGTACAAACCCAATGATGAAACTTTTGCCAAAAAAAGATTGTTGAGTAGACCCATTATCAAATATACCCTCTAATTATTGAGGCTTCCCATTATTTATTTTTAATCATTTAATACTATGTGCATATAAATAATCATATAAATTTGTAGAGAGAGAGAGAGAGAGAGAGAGAGAGAGATATTTATGTGACTAATGGTTTTGTATTCAAAATGTTGCAGTCGAATGGGAATAGGGTTGAAGCTGGTGCAGAGAATGGAGGAATGGTTTAGGGAAAATGGTGCCGAGTATTCTTACATAGCAACCGAAAACGATAACCAAGCTTCCGTTAAGCTTTTCGCCGATAAATGCAGTTACTCCAAGTTCCGTACACCTTCAATCCTGGTCCAGCCAGTGTTCGCTCACCGAGTTAGAATCACCAAGCGAGTCACCATCATGAAACTCACTCCATCCGACGCCGAATCCCTCTACCGCCGCCGATTCTCTACCATAGAGTTTTTCCCTCGAGACATTGACTCAGTATTGAACAACGAACTCAGTCTGGGTACTTTCATTGCCGTTCCAACCGGTACGTACTCGGCCGAGTCATGGGCGGGTTCGGAACAGTTTTTGGCTAACCCGCCCGAGTCGTGGGCTGTGCTCAGCGTGTGGAACTGTAAGGACGTGTTCAAACTCGAGGTCCGAGGCGCATCGCGAGTGATGAAATGTTTTGCCAGAACGACTCGTTTGGTGGACCGGGCCTTGCCGTGGCTACATTTGCCGTCGATGCCGGAGGTGTTCCGGCCCTTTGGGCTTCACTTCTTGTATGGACTGGGCGGGGAAGGCCCACTTTCGGCGAAGTTCGTGAAGGCCCTATGTGGTTTCGCGCACAACCTGGCAAAAGGAGCGTGGCTGTGGAGTCGTGGCGACGGAGGTGTCGAGTCCGCGAGCCGCTCAGGTTAGGAATCCCACACTGGCGGAGGCTATCATGCGCCGAGGATCTATGGTGCATCAAAAGACTTGGGGAAGGCTACAGTGACGGGTCTGTCGGTGACTGGACAAAGTCACCACCTGGGATGTCCATTTTTGTTGATCCGAGAGAGTTCTAATATCTGATATGGTCTGCTTGGCCAAAAAAGAATCTACTGTAGAAGTTGAAGAGAGAAAGCAAAGAAAGAAAAGGGAGGAAAAAGGGTTTTTTGGGAGAGAATTTTTTTATTTTTATTTTTGGTTAGGGAGAGAGAAGGAATGGAGGCCAGAAAGAGAGAATGAGAAGATATGGGTTTTAACTTTTTGGTTTGTTGCTTTTGTTGTGAAGAGAATATGAATATCCAACTTTTTCTTTTTTGTGTAAATGAAAGTGGCTTTTTAGATCCTTTTTTCCGCCAAATGGAGGCTTAGTTTTTTTCTCATGTTGGGTTAGTTTACTTTTTTGGGGTTGCTTTACTTATTCTTAAAACTGTTGGGATAGGGATTACAAATCATGTGTGCATCCGAATATCCCTAAAACATGTTTCAATTCAGATACAGAACCAGAAACCATGGGCGCCAAAAAGAAATTTGTACAATCATTTTCATACATAATGGGCCAAAATAGTGGTGACCATGAATATGCATACATCTACATAGGGGATATATGTGTCTGTGTGTGTGTATATATACATATACATATATATATATATGGTTAAAATGGGGGATGCTTTTATGGATGACTTTGGTGGTGTTGGAGAATTCTTTATGAACATGCTTTGTTTCTTTATCTGAATTGATGGGAGATTTGGCTTTTAGTTGTTGTGGGCTTGCAACAGTGTATTATATATAGATATAGATATATATATAGAGAGAGAGAGAGAGAGAAGAGAGTATGTAGGAAATGGCATAAGATTTGTTATTTGATTATTTGTTTTTGCCTCTAATAATTAGGAGCATTTTAGTTTGGACTAACTACGAAGTCACGGGAGGATTATGACATTTAGAAGGCTTAGGAAACATTGAACTTATTATATGATGGATCAAGTCAATGGTCTTGACTAGCAAAATGGACAGATTTAAGAGTTAAAAATGGGTCGGTTAAAACGAGTAAAAATGGGTCAGGTTAAAACGAGTTAAATTTATATTTAATTTATAATTAAATGAGTTAAATATATGTTAGGTCATATATGGATTGAGTCAATCTGAATTTAACGCGTTATTTTTTTTTCAACCCTAATTTAAAAAATATTATTTTTAAATAATTACAATAATTGTTTTACTTTAAATCTCTTGAAGATCTAATAAAACAGCACAGTTAAAAGAATTTAAGAATACAATTAGAAAATTAATAAAAAACATTCAATGGTGGTGAAGAGATTGCCTCCTTTAGATGGAGGAACCAAAGTCATCCGCACAGGGATAATGACATCAATAATAAGTCTTTTGAGATAATTATACTTACCTCCCTTGAGGTTTCTGACAATTACAGAAACCTCTCCTATAATTTCAAAAATAATATTGTCCCCTCCTGTCAGAATTTGTCCGCAAACAGTGTTAACGGAATTGGTCCATTTATCGAATTACCCTTATATTTTAACAATATTTTTTTATTTTTTCTTCTTTATTTTTCCTCTCTCTCTATTTCAGCACACACACTCTCTCTCTCTCTCTCTCTCCACTCCCACTCCATCTCACTTCCCCTCTCTCTCTCTCTCTCTCTCTCTCTCTCTCTCTCTCTCTTATTTTCTCTACCCAGAACAACACCGGCCAAAATTGCTGTTGTCACCACCACTACATGTCACCGACGCCATAGCCACCACCCATGTCACCAATACCACCAATCACAAGCACAAGCACAATTTCATTCTCATGCATTCTCTCTCTCTAAAAGAGTTCTCTCTTCTCCCTACACACAATCACAAGCACAATTACGAACCAAAAAAAAAATCACGACTGATCTCCTCCACTCTTCCCCCAAAAAGATGATTTCTCTACAACAAATTTTCTATAATGTTGGGTGCTTAGAGTCCACAGCCACCATAGCAAACAAAGCCTAACACTATTGTTCTTCGTTTCAATAAGATATAAACATATACACACACAAACCCACCATTACTACTAGTGATTTTTTGCAAACCTACCAAAATTTACAAATCTTTCTAACCAAATTAATTCAAGCTAAGCCATAAATTACAAATCCTCACAAATACAAACCCACCATCATCATCTTGCTCACAAATACACACACACACACACACATATATATATATATATATATATATATATTCACACACAAATCCACTAGTACCATCACTGATTTTTAACAAACTTATCACAATTTGCAAATACATGAGCATTCTCTTTCTCACCAAATCAATTTAAGAACAACCACAAATTACAAACCTTTACAAATTACAACAAAAAATTCATTCAAGAGTGGGTTTGGAATAGTAGCTTTTGTTGATTTCTTATTTATGTGTGTATATATACACACACTTATGAATAGAAATTAAAAACCCACCCTCATCGTTAATGTGTATATATATATATATATATATATACCCTATATACACAATTTTCCTCTAATCAAATTAATTCAAACCTCCACAGCCACTACCTCGCCCACAAATCCCCTAGCTGTCACGCACCGTGTGGAAACATCTGTGGTGGTTGCCGCTGCTGATTCTGACGATGGCAATGGTGGTCTGGGGTGACGACTCATTGGTTGGTAATGAGGCTAACTTTTGGTTGCCGATTGCATGGGATTGTGGCGGTACTGTTAAGTTTTGTACTTTATAGAGAGGATGGCCGATAGTGGGTGTCTTGTGGTTGGTGGCTATGGTGGGTGACGGCTGGTAGCAATGGTGCTTGGTGGAGCAAACAAATGAGGAATGATGGGAGAGAAGTAGAGAAAGGGACAAAATTGAAGCCTCGTTCTCCTATGACTCCCTGCTTCTGCCTTCAAATTCTAGTGGCGCACCAACAGAGGTCGAGCCCACCTATTTCAAATGGAAGCTTGCCCCCACCTGTTAAACATGGCAGGGGAAAATGCACAACTGTAGTTGGGTTGTAGAGAGAAGGAGATGGAGGAAAATTTGTCTTTTTTAATTAAAAAAATTATTATTAAAGTGAGGGTAGTTTTGTCATTTAACCATGACTTGTAAGGAGTAAAATTGGCATTTAGACAAAAAAAAATTACTTACATCATCAAACTCTGTTAGGTCAACTAACGGTCATTGACGACAAGGGAGAATCTGTTATCGACATTGAAACCAGAAGGGGGACAGTAGTTATTTCAGAAACTTATAGGGGAGGTTTTTGTAATTGTCAGAAACCTCAGGGGAGGTAGCTATAATTTACCCTAGTCTTTTTTGAATATCTTCTCATGTGTCCTAGCAAAGACCAATTCAACTTACTTTGAATCACAATGTTTTAATTTGTGTTTTGTTTATACAAATAGTGATGCTGAATTATATTTCTCTAAATATTAATTTTGTTTTATAATCGATAATACATGTTTTACTATTTTGTTCTTTCTCAAATGAAAATATATATTCTTATACTTTTTTTGTTATTTCTCATTCTCAATCTGCTAAACATCCATATTCAACTCATATTAACCCGTTAAATTAACGGATTTCTTATTACTCAATCTGTTTATGACTCGCTAACTAAATGAGTTATTCATATCATTAATTAGTGGATAGGTTTGGACGAGTTTGAGGTAACATTTGCTGCCTCTAGTTTCGAGTAATTATAAATTTTTCATATAAACAAAACTTACTTTACTATTTTCTATAAATTAACATATTGTATACGTGATAATCTATAATTGATCGGGATTATTGATTCCGAATTATACAATAATTCTCAAAAAATATTGTTAGTGACACTATCTATTATTTATTTTTTAATGAAGGCACCACCATATATTTAAGAATAATGTTAGAGACATATGACAATGTAAGAAGATAATGTTCAAAGTGACATGTCCTAACATGGTGTTCTACTGTCGTAGCATTATTGGGAGAATATTCCTCCACGCCAACTAAGAATGGCAAGTGGGGTGAGTTTAGAGTGGAGTAACCCTTTTCCAACCTCAACTCTATTTATATTTTCTATCCCTCATCTCATCCTTCCCTGTTTAGAGGTTTACTTTAACCCTGATCTCATTTATATTCCCTGACTTCATCCTGTCCTGAACCTCGATATCTATATATTTAAGTAAGTTAAAACTTTTATTTTGATAAGTAAATTATTATTTTTTTTTGTCAAAATAACTAATACAAGAAAAATATATATTAAGTGTGATGTGAAAAACTTTAAAACTAATTTCATATAGTGTTATTTATTGATAAATATAGTGTATATAAAAATAAATAAATAAACTTAATATATAAATGGGACCGGGGTGATCATCTCCGAACTTTTTCCAAATTCAACGAGATTTTAAAAATCATAATCCGACATTTTTTGACCTAATTTATAAATACTCTATACCTAACTCATTAAAAATAAGACGAAACCAAACACATAGCCGATGAAACAGAACAAAGTACCATCCTTAAAAAGCCAACATCAAACAAAGTGGCGCATTAAAATTATCCTCAAGTGTGTTCGACAGCCGCTTGAGAGGTTCCGCATTTATATATATATATATATATATATATATATATATATATATACACACACACACACACACGTATGTACAGACTACCAAATTTATTTGTGATAGCAACAAATATAAGGGACTATATGCATGCAATCAACAACGGTCGTGGTCTTGAGCTTAATCCTCGTGAATTTTTTTCTCTTTTTATTTTGCTTTTTAAGAATAATCTTTCTTTTTCATAAATTAAAGAGAGAGAGAGTGCGAAACAGCTCATGCTCCTCACGGGGGCCGCACTACAATCTTTTGAAGTTGGATGATTAAAGTACAAAAATTATGTGACAGTTAGGAACAGTTAGGAGACATTAATTGTGATCCGAGGGCCAATCGAATAATAATAAAACTTTTCATGAGTAAAAAGTACCCAATTACATTACACATAAATATAAGTCGTGAAAGTTTGACTTTCCGTGACTAACAGCTCATTTAGATAAAGATAAGAGTTTGACTGAGTGAGTGTGAGAATATAATTGAAGGCTTCTCCTATCAAGTTGTAAGTTCGGACTCTCGTCAAAGTTAAATATTCTAAATCTTGAGATTATTAAAAATTTGTTTGATCGTTAATTTTAAAATTTTGGTATTAGTTGAGGTACGGTCAAATTGACCCGAACATCCGCTTATCTAAAAATAAAATTAGAAAAAAAATAAGAAAAGAAAAAATAAAGGTGGAGAGTGAGCTGAAGTTTTTAATGGAGAAAAAAAAAAAAAAAGGAGAGAGAGTTTGAGAATTTTAATTCACTTCTTATGTTTCTTCAAAAGTAAAGAGATTTGGAAAGAAGAAATAATATATTTAATATTATTTTTTTTTTGAAATATCCATAAATAAAAGAACTAAATGGGTATAGTTTCTAAATAAAGAAGCTATAGTTGTCAATCAGTTTTTATACTTTTTTTCTTTTCTTTTCTCTCCTCTTAATTATTCAAAAAAGAAATACTAACTTTTTTCTCCATATTTTTCTTAAATTTTTAAACAAAGTAAAGATAAATATTTTCTTTTCTTTTCTTTTTTTATTCTATTTTAAATTATTGTTTCTTTGCTTTCTAGACTTCCAAACGAAGCCTGAATCAATGCTAAGCAAAGCTCTTGTGATATATCATTCTGATAGGTAAGTGCATTGAAAATATTAATTAAGTACATAATATGATATGATGTATAATCAATACAATATTATTATATCAGGGTATAAAATACTTTTAGTAAAATTTTAAGATAAATATAGCATCATTCATTAAGTAAATATAGACATTTCAATTCACATATTTTACCTTTGTTTCACATCTTACACAAAAGCGAAGTTCAGATCTTATATAAGTAAATTCTACTGTTATAAGAAAAAAAATGAATTAAAGGTGTGTTATATATGTTAAAACATTGCTCATGCTATATATATTTTTACTTTTTATTCATATTGTATTTCTAATATATGTGTTATTATGTGATGATTTTAAAAGTCACTTGATGTAAGACTCAAGAATACAAATTTAAAATACATAATGTTTTCAATCATAAAACCCTCTAGTTCCATAGACTTCATACAGGGTAAGCTAACTGACCAAGCTGGATTTGGTTTCTAACTTTTATTCCCCTTTTCTATTTAAGGAAAAAAAGATTATTTAATAATTTTGGTTCCATAGTCAGATGATAAGTCACGTGTATATATACAATATACTGGTGTAGATATTTAAAGGCATCACAAGTAAGACACGTGTTTTTTTTCCAATGATTCATTTTCGTCAACGATGCCACATGTGAACACTAGAGATGGAGCAATTATTTGAAGGTCACAAAGTCAAAAAGTATAATGACATGCCAACTTGACCTTCATCTGAACCAATGATTTAGGGTCACTGAATATTTTCTCCAAGAGATGGGATTTTTTTTTTCATTCAGTTGGGTCTCCCAATAACACAAGTTGACAGATTGATTTCATAAAAATGGGTCAAGACTTGAAATTGAAGAAGAGGAGCCAAACCCCATTTGAAGAAGATCATATGATACCACAATCTCAAGAATTCAATATCAATTTCCAAATTGACTGGTTATTATATACAAGTTTGATACATTGAACTAAGAGCTTCATCTACGAAGCTTCCTTTAATTTAAATAAGAGATGTACTCAGATGTGGTTCTAAAAGTCTTGAATTTTCTTTCACTTTCTTGCATCTTCTCAGAAACCAAACTCTTCAATATTAACGACAAAAGGCTTTAAATTAACATAGACTAATTATTCTAAAACACTCACTATCGTTCAATCACTAAACCCCACATAGTAGGTATCATAGTGTTAGGCAAGATTTGACCAGGGTCTATTTCATTAATGCATGCCAGACTAATTAAGCTTGATTTTGATTTATTGACATAAGATAAGATAGGTAGGAAGGCTCACTTCCCAAGTCATATTCTAAAGTGTCTTTCCCACATTTGCGGAGTCTAAAGAAGGTTAAAAGCTTTTGTCACCGTAAAACTTGGAGAAGGTTAGGCTATTTCTGTTATTTGAACTTATAAGTTCTGTAAAGGATTAGATGTATACAATTTTATTCTTGTTAAAGAAGAGATTACTTTTGTGACAATGAATGTATGCAATCTTATCTTTGCAAGCAAATAGGCTACTTTTTTTACTCGAACTTGAGAGTTCTAAAAAAGTTTAGATGTACGCAGTCTTACTTTCGTATGTAGAGAGATTGATTCTGCGACTCGAACTAGTAACCTCAAGATCATAATAGAGCAATTTTACCATTATGACAAGACCCACCCTTAATGTATATGTATGTAGGCCACCTATCAAAAAGGTTTAGAATAAGGTATATATAAAGGCTGAGTACCTTTTTATCCATCTCTTTCTTTGGTTGTTGACTACTTGAAGTAATGTGGGTGGTTTAGGTATGAGGAAGGTGAGGAAGAAGCCAACATTGGGGTTTCATAGTCAAATTTGGTTGGCATTTTGCTTCCAATATCTTTGTTAGTCAAAGGATTCAGTGACTAAAATGTTTCATCTTCTATCACTACTTTTAAGATTAGATCTCTCTCTCTCTCTCTCAATCTTAAACCAGTGGTTAGTGTGTCATGTGAGAGTTTGATAATCTCAATAAAATGTGAATAAGATCACCTTTTGAGATAGCCTACTTGGTCTAGTACATGCTCTTATCTTTAGAATTTGAATAAAGATTGGAGGTATCAGGAAAATTAGAACAACCCACATTGACTTAAAAGTATTTTCTTTGCCACAGTCATATTCTTTGAAGGTTTTGAGCTGTGAAAGAAGAAAATCAAATCATGGAATATGGCTAGTGATTGGTCTGGATTGGATTACTTGGTGATTTTTTTGGATGCTCATGGGATATCATTAGGTCAAGTCAAGGCCTATTTAGGTAAGGTTTAAAGGGGTTGGCCCAAGTCTCACTCAAGAAGATGCCAATTGGCTTAAATTCGCACTTTTTCCCAGATTTTATGGCTCTTTGTTGATTATGTATGTGTTTGATGAATATTAATGGATCACGGACATTTTCAATCTCAAAATAATTTTTTTTGATAAATTAAGTGTTTAGTTTAACTTATAAACTACACTTTTCAATACTGTAATAAGCTCAAAGAATATCATTAGGCATAGAATATCATTATTAAGTGTTTAGTTTAGATATATTTTCAAACTGCATTTGCCACCACTCATTCAAAAGAATGTCATTAGCCATAGAAAACTAGGAGTATTGGGCTGTAATGGCCAATCTGGGCTAGTAGCAAGGCCTTTAAAAACGTTGATATGTGGCCTTATGTTAAGAGATGTTTCATCATGTCCAAACCCAATTGTTGGCACAACTTGTGGGTTCTGGGCTCCTATGGGAAACAGTAGGTGCTCTTTCTGTACGCTACCAAAAATGTTGCTCAAACCCACGACGGGGCCTTAGATATGCTAGATCAAGCCCAAACGTAATTGTCCATAACTTGTTAAGTGTATTCTGGTTGATGGTGACCAAACTGTAAACAACCCATTTAGATAGCTTACATATATTTTAAGTTTGGTAAAGAAAATCAATCCCCAATTTGCCACAACATATGTCTCTGTTAAGAACATATTTCCACAACATTTTTCTTTGGGTACTGATAAATCATGTGTGTGTTTGGTTGAGCTTAATGAATTTTAAAACGGGCGTTTTCAATTTCAAAAAGGTCTTTTTTGATAAATTAATTATTTGGTTTAACTTATGAACTGCACTTTTCAAGACTGTAATAAGCTCAAAACGGACGTTTTGGTTTAGCTGTTGGAAAAGATATTTTCAAACCGCACTTTTGCATGCTCATCCAAACGAATCCACAAGAAATTAGGCATACAAAACTGGGAGTATTGGGCTATAATGGCCAATCTGGGCTCTTAGTAAGGCCAATGAAAATGTTGATATATGGCCTTATGTTTAAGAGATGTCTGATAGACTCCAAACCCAATTGTTGGCACAAACTTGTGGGTCTTGGGCCCTTTGGGCAAAACTAGGTGCTCTTTCTGTAGGCCAGTTATAATGTTGCTCAAACCTACAATAGGGCCTTACTTTTAGAGATGCTAGATCAAGCCCAAACCTAATTTTCCATAACTTATCATGTCTATTCTGGTTGATGGTGACCAAGCTATTAACAACCCATTTAGATAGCTAACATATATTTTAAGGATGGGAAAGACTAAAGAGAATCAATCCCTAATTGCTTTAAAAAAAGGAGCTAGTGGTATATATTTCTCATTTTTCATAGGAGAGTTAGCCGGAAGACAACGGTGTGTGTTCTAGCAAATACAATATTTATTAGTTACGGGTGCAATGCACCCGAACTAACGAGTGATTGAAACATTAATATATGACCCACCTACTTAACTAATGTGTCAACCACTCATTTGTCTTGGTACCATACACTCGGAGAAATAAAAAATTAAAAATTTTTGTTCTAACATCTTATTGTCAACCATTTGAGATTTTCCTTTTTATGAAGATTATTCAACGTGAGAATAACTTCCAATGCTGTAATGGAAAAAAAAATAACACTTCGGAAAACACTTTTAACACATATAATAACAAGTTGATTTTCTTTTGTTTTTAATTGTTTTCTTTTTATTTTATTTTTTTGTTAAGTATAGTTATAATAAAAGACAATCTATGAACATTTTTTTTCTTTTTCGAAAGAAATATAGATGTATTTCAACTGTAAAGATGTAGACAAGAAAATGTGAAGTGCATGTAAATTATAGTTGTCAAAATCTCATTCCAACATGGGATGTACGATTGTATGATCCATAATTGGTAAAACAATCCAGAATTTCATAAATTGTTTGCTAATGGAATGGATTTCAGAAAAATTATATCCATCCTGTGAGTGTTTAGGGTGAAAACACCCTGCCCCGTCTCAACCAGATTATATAAAAAAAAACATAAGTTTTGTGCTATATAATAAATGTTGATAATAATTTTTTTATTTATTCATCAGAAATTTAGACAAATTTTTTGGTGTTATATGTTTGAAAAAAAAAATAATATCATTCTAATTTTTTTATGGACATGCATATTTTTTATTGTGACACAAGTAATATTTTGTTTGACATGTGTTAATTACACTTGATTTAATAAAATATTAAATTAAATGGGGCTCCTGATGGGAACTCACTCCGCCAATCACGGAATTAAAATGGGTTTGAGAAAAAAAAAAATTTTTGCCAAACGCAAACGGAATCAGGAAAGGGATCTTCCGTCCGAAACCCGTTTTGTTGCTATCCCTAATTAAAAAACACTAGAACCGTATATAGGATCTGATTACAGGACTTCGATCCATGACCCGATTCGCCCGATCCATTTTGTTGGGCGCTTTGTTTCCTGTTGGGCCTTTCTATAAATTTGGGCCTCTGAACTAGTTACCCATCTCCAAGACTTAGCTCCCCAATCCGTCTTTTTATTTCCTAAACATTCGATTAGGGGAAAGAAGCAACCTCAGTTGAATGCTGCGGAGAAATTGTCGAACCAGGAGGACTCTCTCTCTCTCACTCACTCGATTGTTTTGAAGAAAGTCAGGAAACCTCCACTTTCTCTTTCTGAAGCCAGGTATTGCCCCATCTTTCTTCCAGCTTCTCTTTTCCCTAGTGTTTATATATTATATATATATATATATATCTATTATTGGATTTTGAAACATCCAGCCAATTGCTCTGTAATTTGTGATTCTGTCTTCTGTAATGTGTCGACTCCGTTCCTTGCGTTAGTCTGATTACAGAGCAGATTACAATTTTTTCCCCTTCTTCCTTTGGGATCTGAGACTCCGATTACACATAATTTTTTTGGTTCTAGGATAGTAGAATCATTACCCCAATTGTTATCACTTTTTGCCTTTACAAAGCTGCTCTTTTTTTTGTTAGCCAGTTATAGAGTCTTTCATGCGAGGAATTTTAACTTTTTTACTCTATTGTTATCTTTTTGCTCTATCATTATTGTTCTTGCGGAAGAATGGAATCATTGCCTTTAATTGAATCTGTAACGTAGGTTTAGGATTTTATATGAGCTACATTCTCAAATTTACTGGGGTGAACTTGTATATGCATGCATATTCGATATGTTTGCATAAAATTTCATATTTATTTTTACACATTAGGTTTGTTTTATATCTGTTTTAAAAGAATTCTTTGTTTATAGATGTCTTGTTAGTTTTTTTTACCTTCTCATTTTATAAGTTCTTATAATCCTTGAGATTGCTAACATTGCTGGAACAAGATGCAATCTATGCATCCGCAAGTTTCAAGTAAAGGATTCTGGAGTTGCATTTTATTACATGAAGGAATGTTTTTCAGTCACATACTGTGGTTTGTTTCTGCTTTGCGTTGGGGTTTGAGGAGGACATTCATGCATGACCAACATTTTAGTTCGATTAAAGGGGAAGAATTAGGTTTTCATGTGTTTCTGGTGTTTGAATTATTGAAAGTTTGAGTTGAAGTAAAACAGAATTTCAATTATCGAAATTTTCGGGTTTTTTTTTTTTAAGTGTTCATTAATTGAAATTCTCAAGTCAAATGGAAAACTATTAAGACGTGATAATGTTTTAATTTGAAGTGATTGGTATTGAATGGCCACAAACATTCTGCATGAAAGTTCTCTATTGATCAATTTCTGTTTGTGTAGAATAAGTTACTTGAATTTCAATCAGTAGTTCATATATGCGCCAGGGGTTACATGGCCCTTTGCCCATGGACGGTGCCAAGTAAATGAAAAAGACACAAGATTTTACATGAAAAGAGGAAAAATTCAGAGAAGGGAAAAAAAGTTTCACAAGAAAAAAGGAAAAATAGGTATTGAGTGTCTGAGGGCTCTAGGCTTATATTCATTTGAACTGTGTTGCATGGGAGAAATTTATAAGGGATTCTTGTAGTGTGAGGAATAGAATTTTGTTAAAATGGATATTAGGCGAGAGAAAGAGCCGTTCTACAAGCTGCTTGTTTTTGATCTGTGATTGACTCCACCCTATGTAGCCACAATTTACTTGGAGGCCAATGGTAGCAGATAAATCTGACCAATTCAACTGGTACCGGATCCTTTAGAGGCAAATTAGCATGATCTTTGTGATTATCTCAGCAACACAGGTGACAGGACACAACATACTTGAGGCAACATGTGTTGTTCTGTTATTATTTATAACTATAGAAACCATGTGTGTGAAAACTGAAAAGGATAGGTGGAATCTAATGATCATGGATCATGAGTCTCATGGACTCATGAGTCTAAAGCAACCTCTACATTATTTTATTTTATTTTGTTATAGTTTTTAATGACATTATTGTTCTTGTTCAAGAGATACTGGTTTGCAGGTTGTTCCAGCAATGTTCTCAGTCTCCTTGAGTTGAGCCCATTTTGGGTTCTTCAATCTAGCTCACATCTCCTCACCCACTTATATTGATTGATGAACCATGTTCTATGATCATGGACTTGAACATAGAGACGAGGTAACCCCAATAATGACTCCTCTTATATTGAGTTGAGCCAGTATTCCCTTGAGTTATACTTCTTAGGTTGCGTCGATGCTGGTTAACCCAGCTCATGTTTACCTTGACTCCTATCCTATGCTTATTCTACAGTTGTCATCCTATAACTTAATGATTGATTAAGGCTAAGGATAGAACGTAGGAGGTTCTTTGAGCTTGGTGCATGGTCTCACAACCTTGCCATCATTCCTTTTAAGAAAATTTGAGGTTATGTGGCTTAGCTGCTAAAGTTATGGATTCATCAAAGTCTATCTTCTGCCGATTCATAACAATCATTGGTCCCTCTAGAGAAAGAGAGAGTATTATAATTTTCTTTGGACATTTAGAGTTACTCCCAGTGGTTGTTTCTATTTATGTGTGATCCCATCACCTTTCCTTTGAGCTAATCACTTACACCGATCACTATAAATAGGGGTTCCACTCTCCCGACATAATCAATGTGCCTTTGAGAATATATGGTACAGTACTCTATGTACTTCTTCTATGGTACTCTTGATTCCTCTCATGTTATTTCTCTATATTACTCTTTTTAGATTGTCTCAGCTTTCTCCCTCTAGAATCTAGGTTGCCTAAAGAATCCTTACTGTCCTACATGTATTATCCACTCTGTAACGAACTACTCCCCTTGTATCTCACACCCACACGTTATTAATTTTTGAAGTCAGATTTCTTTACTGGACACAATTGCAGTAGTTCTTACTTTTGTCTTTGAAGAATCTCATTGTTATATTGGAAGTGATTGCTTTAATTTGATGATGCAATGGTTTCATACTTGAAACTTGATAGTTGTAATTTATTTTAAATTTTGGTGCATTAGTTAATAATAAGTTGCTTTTCAACTTGAATGGCTTATTTGTGATTTTACGCATCATTTTGATGTCGTGTTATTTTAGATGCCTTGGAAATATTGTAGAAGTGTTAAATAATAGATTTTTTTGGATGATTTTTCCTAAATTTACCAATAAAACTATTTCCCATATTTTTAAGTCCAAAAATTACCTCTCAAATAATGTGACGACATTATATATATATATATATATATTAATATATGTATGTATATGATAAGTAATAGTTTCATTAACAATCGCCAAAAGCAGCAACACACCCACGTATATGTGAAGTATACATTATACCCTCAATACATCAAATTCATATCTTCCATAAAATCTATAGAAAAACGATTAGATGAACAAAAATGCTGCCTTATTAAAAAAACAACAATTTATATTTTTTTTAACACATGCCCACTTTGTCCGTATTGGGACTGGAACCATCAAGCTCCTCTACGAAAGATGGTGGAGATATAACTTAAGCTATTAAAACAAAATATCTGTAATATTAACATCCGTTTTATCACAAACACCGGTTCACATGATGTGATGGGCAACCAATGTAATGGTACCATATCATTTGGGATACTTTTTTGGGCAATTTAACATTGCACTTTTTTTAACTAATCTAATCTAGTATCATATTAAAGACCAAAGTCCTATCCTAGTTGGTTCTACATCGTAGGACTACTACGCATGCAAAAGGGGTGAGTTCAAATCCCCTTCCCCCTTCTATCGTTGGCCAAAAGAAAATTCTAGTATTATATTATTATTTATTAATTAATGTTTTTATTAGGTAATTATAATGTCATGGTTTAATTTCGGCTAATGGACCTGTGACCGGGCCCTTTTCTAGTTCACAGACTTCTCTGATTGTTTGAACATTGGTTTGAACTTTCCTTTACAGGTTCACTGATTCTTCAAAGATTCCCTCTCTCTAAACTGTGTTGGCACTCGTTCACATCAAAGGCTAGGGTTTGCAAATATTATCAGGATCAAAATTCAATTTGATAGAATGGACCCTAGATATACAGGAGAGGTTATGAGGTTAATCCTGTTCAGATTATGCACATTATATTTGGTTCATTGTGTGCATATTTGACTGTGTGTTTGTATATATGTATCTATAAGTTGTTTTGGCTTGATTATGTTGTGTGCAGGCATTTAGAGAAGCAGAATGAACTCCTTATGGATGCCTATAGATCAATGTCACATGAATTGCATAAACTTCAGGTTTTCTATTAAATCTTATCTTTAATTTTTTATTATATAGCTGTATATTTATGTGTTTGGATTTCAATGCTTGAACTTCTAGAGAAAAATTTAAATAAACATTAAATATGGCACATTATCGTAAGGGTTGTGTGATATAGTGGGAACAAACTGCTGAAGTGTGATAATTTCACTATTTGAAAGAAACTTGAATAGATAATTATGAAGCAATCTTCTATTTGACCTTTTCGCATTAAAATGGTTGGATTTTGAGAGTTGTAACCCCATCTCACTTTACCGTGGGACTATTTTTAACAGGATTTCTGGTTATGCACACTAGTTCTCCCGAACAATCTTGGGGATTAATCCACTTTTTATATCCATGCAAAAGCATATAGTGCTGCTAACCATGTTAATTGCTAAGGATGTGAACTTCATTAAGTATAGAGTCGAACATTGTAATGCCTGTTCAAATCCTGTACCCAACTTACCTGATGCGTGTGGCTTGCGGGCGATTGCTCTCGTTCGTGGTTTATGGGTCAGTCCTAACTGCTAATCTCTGGAAGGGCACGAGGCTGGGTCGGTTCTGCGTCGTCAAAAAGTGTTATAACGTTGGAGATGCTTACTATGATACATTAAAAAGATCAACACAGAGATATAAAAACTGTAAAGTTCCAGCAGATTACTCGTTACATTGTTCTTGAATATTTAACCTTATTCATACTAAAAAAAACTCTCTTCCTGGACTCTTAATATTTCAATCGATTTCCAGATTTTTTTTATGATAAAAAAATAATATATAAAAAGTACAGAAGGGTACACATACCACATACATGCAATGTATAATAGAAGCAAATAAGGCCTACTTCCTGGAGTTTCAAATAACATAAGTTAGGTTGCTGCATCAAAGATATTGAAGAATTCTTATGACAAATAGTAAGAAAATCGTGGGACTTACAATGTGGTTCCTTTCATTCTATTTCAGCATCATCTCCGTTAATGCATAAAACACTATTTTTAATCTAAGAGTATAAAGTATTGCATGAAGTTTCTAAAACCTTGTGTTCTTCCAGTCAGAACTTTATTGATACGAGTCATATGATCAATATTGTCCTCTTGATTTTTAGTGAACTTGCTATATACCATTTGTTGAAGTAGCCATGTAGCTCAAATAAAAACTATTGAATAAGATTTTTTTTTTTTTTTCTAATTACCAATGCTCTTGATTTGGATGACTTGCTATATTGCAGCATCATTGCATGAATTGAAGTCACTACTGAGCATTTTTGTATAATTTTGAATTTTCATAATTATCTAAAATAACGTATGACTCTGAGGGTTGCATTAAAAAATTGAAAATGCAGAAGGCCAAACTATGCACAACTTCTATATTAAACTCCATTGACCAGAGCTAGCTCACAAAATTAATCATGTTTAGAAATGTTTATATTAACAATTAGAATTTAGTGTGGTCCACTGTTTTAGAGGCTTTTTTCCCGTGGAAAAACTTAAGGAGCAGACGCAAGGAGCTTCCAAGTTGGTGTTTTATGTGCTAGGTGGAAAAAACAACTAATCGTTTGCCTACATGGTGAAGTGGTTGGGGAGAGGTGTTGTATGGTGTTCTCTCTTTTTGGTGTGTGTTGGGTGATGCCTTGTCTTGTGAGGGATCTTTTGGGATGTTGGGCAGCTGGTTAGGCGAGGAAAAGGGTTCGTCAAGCTTGATAAGCAATGTCACTTTGTCTTATGTTAAGTGTGTGCCACAACAGAATAAATGTCATTTTGAGAATGTGAAGAGGTCCACACTCATATGCTTAATAAATGTTATTAATATAGAATTCTCCATTTACTATATTTTTGGGACATGGAAGCTTTTCCCCTGTGTTCATAATCTTTTGTAAATTTTCTGAGGAACTTTAGAATTTGATGCTTTCACTCTTTTGATCTACACCTGCCCACCTCGGATTTTTTTGAATACAATTATCATTTATCAATCAAAAAAAATGTTATTAATTGTTTCCAGTAGTACCTTTCA
Organism: Nyssa sinensis; assembly: GCA_008638375.1. Taxonomy (NCBI): domain Eukaryota; kingdom Viridiplantae; phylum Streptophyta; class Magnoliopsida; order Cornales; family Nyssaceae; genus Nyssa; species Nyssa sinensis. The sequence goes on along the minus strand of CM018043.1, from coordinate 50,235,862 downwards.
AAAAAAATATTAGCTGTTTCCATAGTAAACTTTTGGTATCAAAATTTCCATTTTAAAGACTACCGAAAAAGAAAAATTAGTTTTCTAGGCTGCAATGATGCTAGGATAGCAAAGTTTTTCAACTTTGTCAAAAGCATGAAAAATGGACAACCCATTTAGATGGGGGTCTATTGGGGTATGGAGTACATGGATCATTGGGAAAATAATTGTGAAAAGGGTTCACCTGTATCAAGAGGCATATATTATCCGAGGTTAGAATAGGTTCAAAAGTCCATACATTGTGGTTGTTGGAAAAATGCTCCAAATTATGTGAAGATTTGCCAAACACATAAAAAAATATCTTTGGATTTTGGAACAAATAGATGAGAGCATGAGTGTCACCTAATTGGGAGAGCACCAGTCACTAATCTTCATGACCTTGGTGACGTAGTGAAAGCTGGGGGCTGTCAAACAAGAGAATGCTGCTTGGTTTGACTGGTAGCCACTTGTGATAGAAAGCCAGAGGTTAGTTCTGTACTCAGTCCACCCATCCCAATGGTTTAATGGGTTTTTTTGTTGTTGTTTTGGATAGGTAAGTGGCCCGGGATTTGAACCTGAGACCTTGGGAATTTTATCCAGGCCTCTTCCCAACTCATCCAACCCCAAGGGTTCCAATGGTTTAATGCAATTAGTGGACAAATAATGGTTAGTAGCCTTTTCATATAGAAGAGCATGAATCACTCAGTGGTTTAATATGATTTAACACACCCAATGTTATTTGGAAAATAGAAAAGAAATGATAAAGTTGTCTGTTTGTAAACAGACATTTGAGAGTCTTGTTGCTGAAAGAGGGGATCGGAATACCAAATTCTACTATAAGGTTGACAATGCCCATAAAAGGAAGAATAATATCAGCTCAATTAGAATTGGTGAGGCCATAGTCCCAAGAGCAAGAGGTGAGGTAAGGAATTTCGGATTTTTACAAGGAGCTGAACAGTGAATCCAGTATGTGGAGATCTGTGCTTCAAAACCTGAATTTCAGTTCTCTTAATGGTGATGAGTCCTCAGTTTTAGACAAAACTTTTGAGGAGTAGGAAATTGTAATGATTTTGAAGTCGTATGATGGGGACAAAGCACTAGGGCCTGATGGTTTTACAATGGCCTTTTCAAGCATTGCTGGCAAGTATTAAGAGCTGAAAAAATAGCAGTTTTTAAGTTCTTTTACGAGCATAGTTCCTTTGAAAGAAGTTTAAATGTTTTTTTATTGCATTGATTCACAAGAGGAAGGGGCAGTGAAAATTTGGGATTTCCAGTCAATTAGTCTGGTGGAGAGTGTGTATAAATTATTGGCCTAGTTTCTTTTCATGAGATTAAGAGGGTTTCTGGGCAGTGTTAATTCTAGTATACTAGTAGTCAACATGCCTTCGTCGGGGTAGGCAAATCTTTGAATAGTCCTAATTGCCCATTAGTGTATAGAATACGGAGAAAAAGGAAGGAGAAGGGTTACATGTGCAAGTTGGATATAGAAAAAGCTTATGACTATGTAAATTGGGATTTTCTTCTATTTAGATGAGAAAAATGGGGTTTGCGAATAGGTGGAGGAGGTCGTGTATTTTTATAGTATCAATATCATTTTTGACCAATGGCTCTTCAACAATTTTTTTTTTAGTTTTTGTATTCACATTCTTCTTTGACATTGTAATGGAGGCTTTAAACAGGTGGCTGTCCTGAGCTGAGTTGGGAGGGTTTTTGAAGGGCTTTCAACTTTCTAGTGGGGGATGGTGATGGCAGAAGGGTGGAATTTCTCACCTTTTGTTCGCGAAGTTACAATTATTTTTTTTGAGGTGAAGGAATGCCATTTGCACTTCCTGTGTTGTATTCTTATGTGCTTTGAGACAGTTTCAACATTGAAAATGAATCTGAGCAATAGCGAAATTATTTTAATTAGCGAGGTGAGGGAGGTGGAAGAGTTGGCTTGGAACTCGAGATGGAGTGTAGGTTCGATCCCTTCCTCATATTTGGTGTTCATGTGTTTAGAATAAAGTAGCTTTCTTTGCTTGGTCGGCTACTTGGAGTGCAATATTGACGATGGATAATCTTCAAAGGAGGGTGTTCCAGTTGGTGAGCCATTGTTGAATGTGTGAGGGAGAAGCTGAGTCGGTAGATCATCTTCTCATTCATTGTGGCTAGGATGCATGGAATCTTCTATTTTCCCACTTTGGGTGCCAATAGGTATTGCCTACCACCTTTCAGGAGGTGTTCATTAGTTGGAGAGGAGGCTGGATTAGGTCGGAGGTGTGGATAGTTTGGAGGATGGCTACCATTTGCCGAATTTGGTTTTTATGGAGGGAGAAATGGGAGATTTTTTGAGGGGGTTGGCCAATTCCTTTTTAGTTTCTAAGATAGTTTTTTTTTTTAGCATTTGTTACACTTTTGGGTCAAAGAGGCCTATCCAATGTATGTTGACACTTCTATTGACTTTTTTTTTGGGAGTTTGAGGCTTTAATTTTGTAGCCTTTTCCCTTGTAATTATGGGCTCACCCCCAAGACGTTTTTAATATACTTTTACTTATCAGAAGAAAAAAAAAAGTTATCTTGATGCTTAGTCTTGGTAAAACTTTGCCGTTATAAGGGTCCTTTCAAAAAAGTTTCTTGATGCTTAGCCTTCTCCCTTGTAGTATATTGTGTTGGAATGTTAATCCCCACTATAGGTTTGATATCAAAACATATGGCATCTGGTGGTGATAGATAAAAGGTGTGAAAAAATAATTTAGAAACAATCAGAGGACTTTCCTAGATCATGCGGAGTGAACCCAGTTTAGATTTATTCTGTGAGACCCATAAAATCCTTATGCTGTTCATCAACAGTAGCGATTAACTACAAAATAAACTATTAAGTTTATTACAATTTTATGTACTGAAATTGAGAATCTAAGCAATCAAAAATTGAATAACTAATCAATATTTCAATGTTAAGATTGTCATAGACTCTTATAGATGTATTGAATAAGATTTAGGAATAATATAAAACTTTTGTGGGGTTGGGAGGGATTTGAATTTATAGGATTAAGATGTGATATGTATATTCACTCTGACTACAGATCAAATATATATATATATATATATATATATATATCACTCTGCTTATATGTAGGATGGACTTGATATGAATCATTTATAATTTCATCTGTAGAAGAAAACTTGTAAACCTCATAGAAGCAGTAAATGTCAAAGTCAAGTCCATGCATATACTGTGCCTACAGGCCATCCTTTAAGGTTGCCAGATGAACACCTTGTTATATTAGGGTTGACTGACCTTCGGTGTCTCAAGTGATTACCCCACGTTTCCTTCCTATCATAGCCATCTAAAATAATGTTGATAATCTGGAAATTAGTTCTATGATTTGAGATATGAACTAAAGATGTCATTTTTCATAATGAATCAAAAAAAATTATTATGTTTATAATTATTTCCGAGCTGGTATAGAATAGGGTAAGAGAAAAGTGTAAAAGGAAACAAGCCAAAATTTGGGAGGTGCATCCTCCCTCTCCCCAGGTGCATGTGCCTGTGCACACATGCACTATTTGATACTATTTTGTGATGCCTATGATGGGAGATGTGTGTACAACATTAGTTAGACTGCCCTTTTACAAAAACTAATTTGAGTGCACAAATTGGTTTTTGATCCATAAACCCTAAAATGGCTTGCTGTTTCAATTTGTAATTGTTCTCATGTTATTAATAGATAATTTAATTGGATTATTATCATTTGAGTTTTGCTTTTCCCTTTATTTCTCCTTCAAATTTTCCTATTTGTAGTAAGATAATTAATTGTTCCTGGAATAGTTGTTTAATTTTAAGATTTACTTGAATACTACATATGCACTATTTTTTTTGTGGAGGGAGATGTGTAATTACTGACTGATTTATCAACAATGATGTGACACGTGTGATGCATGTCATATCTTATGCGCTTGCTCAACCTTTTTTGACTACTATGGTAATAAACTAGCACTAAATTTTTGAATGTTTGTGACACAAATGATGAAATCAAGAGGTGAAATGGGGTGTGGAAATGCCTACTTTATAAGTTTTTTCATACCCCTCCAAAGTTACATGTCTTTACAATCAGGTCACTTCAATAAAATCTAAGCTAGTAGAACTTTACATACACAATTGTTCTTAATTTCCTCTAGGTTTTTGTTATTTAGTTTTTTTATTACAATACTATGACTTTGTTGTGAGCATTGTTTGGGAATGTATATTTGAATAGAGAGCTTCTGACTTTTCCTGATATATAATCTGTAGGTGGAGGAAGAAATGCTGATGCGCAAGTTCTATGAACTCATGTCGGCTCAAGGTCTTGCTAAAAAGGTAATGTTTGTTCCCGAGTTGTATCCTTATACCGGATTTCAAATTATTGTCAGTGTAGACAGCTAATTGTGGTTTTTGGGTGTTTTGGTAAACACTGATTCACAGTTTTTAAATTTCATATAACAAAAGTTCTAAATATTGAGTAAAAAAGGAAATTATGAGAACTTAAAATGCCTAGCTCGTATGGGACTCTTTTGGACTTCTCACACTCTCAAAGTGTTCTGTCATAATGAGAAAAATGGCGGGATTTTTATTTTATGTGAAATAAGTCATCTCTCTTACTGAATGGATCAGAAGATAGTTTACCATCATTTAAGCAGAATAACCTTTGATGAGTTATTTAAGGCTCCATTTGGTTTGTGGAATTAGTGAGGATAAAAGAAAAGGAGAAGGAAAGAAACAAGGGTAGGAAAAGCGATTTCCCTCATATTTTCTCATCGTTTTAAATAAACTTACATCTCAAATATTTTTCAGAAATAATTGAGAATTAGGAGAAAGAAAACTTACATCTCAAATATTTTTCAGAAATAATTGAGAATTAGGAGAACGAAACTTAAATGACATGTAAAGTTATAATTTTTCCCCTTTCTCATATTTTGCTTTTCCTCCTTATTTCTGTAGTAACCAAAAAATTTCCCTTACTATATCATATCAGTGAACTAAATGGAACCCAGGAAATAGAGAATTGTTAAAGAAATTTCTTATTTAGGTGGTAGCATTGGAAAGATTTAAGTTAATTCCTGTGGTGCCAATTTGTTTCTTCGTTAATTTTTTTCTCTTATAGTTTTGGTCAGTTTGTTCAATTGTGGGTATTATTTTCTGTTTTATGATTTGTACATCTTTTTGCAGAATGAATTCAGTGATGATGTTGCAGATGATGGTGAGAACGGACAATCTAGAGCTTTAGTTAGTGCGACAATCAATGAAAAATAGTGTTGGATATCAAGCTTTAGATTCTTTTATATGGCCGGATCATAGGTATATCTACCTATTTGCACAGCAGCTTCTATTTCTTTTGGTCCACAGTTGAAGTTGAATGGACAATATATATCAGTCAGATTATGAGTTATGTATTTTATCTGCAGCAGCGGAGCTATGTATCCTTAAAAGTTAAGGAGCATGAATATGGAGAAATTTTGACGTGAATTTGGGTCAATAACCCGCTTCTTGAATCTTACTAATGACTCCTTGTCATTGTAAGCAAAATATTATTTTTGTGTTTCGTAAATGCCGAATTGGCCTTTTTCGTGGACAATGAATATGATGCCTTGTCCATCAAGCAAAAAGGCTTAGCTTAAATTTGGTGTTGTGGGCCTTGTGGCCCATCACATATGGAAACTGGGAAGTCCATCGACGTGAGACCCATAAGAGATGGAAATGATCCAATTCATTTTTATTTAATTTTTTTTGCATGTGATATCTGAGAGTCGAAATTAAGATGTCCGAATTAAGGTGGCTAAATATTGCTATTGGATTATACTGTATCAACATTCATTAATAACTGCTAATACAATTTTAATTACACCTTGATCATAATAAAGCAACAATAAAATAAAGATAATAATAAATCAGTTTATAAATTTTCATACTCTTAGCAAATTTTCTAGGAAACAATTTACTTCTACAAATGCCCTCATCAATAGACACAAGAAGTAGAATGTTTATATTGGCAAAAGTCCTCTCCTAATACTCACAATTTCTAAATACAGATTGGTGACTAGCGAGGAAGGAGAGATAGGCAATGGCATGTTTGGATGTTGTAGATGGCAAAGGGGACAGTTATAGATTATTCAATAATTGAGTTTGTACTATAAAGCTCTATATACAACCATTGACATGGGTGAAAATATAATACTTGGAATTTAAGGAGGTTGCCTTATAAAAAAAATATGGGTAAAAAATTAAATTTCTAAAACTTTGGGGCCCCCGCTTGAATATCCGCCATTGTATACAAAGTGTAACACTTTTATTTGATGCAACACATTTTCATATCTAATAGTCAATCGGGAATATGATTTTCATGTCACGTGCAAGTTTTAGTTGCAATAAACGTTTGAGGTATGTGAAAATTGTTCATTAGCTACCGATAACATAATGAATGAGCTAATGATATAGTTACGAGTTTTAAAAGAAAATTTTACCATCAAATTAACCCTTAAATTCATGTTGCGCCAAAAGTTTCAAGTTGGATTTTTTAAATAATTAGATTGCGTCGTCTCCTTTAAAACAATGACAAACAAGGAATTTTAAAATGTTGGCTAAAAAACCAAGCGTTTGATGTTAGTGAGTGTTTTATCACTTATTTAGGTCAATTATACTAACCTTCATTTTGAAGTTTTTTACATTGACATTTTTTTTTATTTTATTTCAATTATTTTTTTAAAATGACAAAATTGTTCCTTTTATATTTTTGTTTTTCCAATATTTTAAAATTTGACCTATTTCTTTTTATTTTCTAAATAAATATTGGTAAAAACTTTAAATTTATTTTTATATAAAATTAAAGAAAATTTAAAAAAAAAAGTTAAAAAATTTGGTCAAAATTAAAATAAATAAATAAATAAATAAAATAGACAATTTTCTTATTTTGAAAAAAAAATTTAACTAGAAAAATGTATCTGTATATTATGAGATAAAATAAAAAAAAGTCTGTATAGTTATCAAAAATCTCAAAAAAAATATATATAATTGTTAGAATCCTAAAAAAAAAAATTTAATCTAGTTTATTCTAATTATTTATACAATTTCTCTTTTTCTCTTGACTTTTAGACATTAATAAATTTCACAACCGTCTACTTTACATACCATAACTATCTATTATTTTAGACATTAATAAAACACGTGACAAATTGTTGTACTATGCATGACAACTAACCTTGTGAATGAAGCTCTTTTTCCATTTATTTGAAAATATATATATATATATATATATATATATAACGGGGAGTGAGAATCTTGACATGAATCATGTATCAACTTAAACGTCTTATTATGTAATAAAATATTATTACAAGGAACGTGCCATTTACGTGGCGTAACGTACATCACAATATTCAATCTGTCGGTCCTATCATCGCTACGACCCATTGGAAACAAGTGGAGGTTTGACTCCGTACTACTCAATCCCTATTGTACGTACAAATAATATTTTACATAATGTTTTGAGTAATTTAAATTGACGTCTCTTTATTTTTATAATTATAGGTATCACTTTTTTAATTTTTAAAATTATACTATATTCCCGTCACACTTTTTCTGTAGACGGAGTTAACAGAATCGGATGATTTACAATTTTACCCTCAATTTTAATAATAATTTTTTAATCAAAAGTTTCCGTCCCTTGTTTTATATCCTTTATACATACATACATACATATATATATGTATATATATATACACTGTATGTATATGAAAAGAGAAGATGGGTGGGTCATCTTCCAAACCACCACCATGTCCATCGTTTTCATGACTATTTAATTCTTTCTTCTCTCTCACCATGTCCTTCATGACTATTTTAATTCTTTCTTCTCTCTCAATTACAATGTTATATATACATTACATACACCAATGTTCTCTCTCTCTCTCTCTATCTCATGGGTTAAATATGCTCATTGAATTCACATGTTCTCTCTCTTTAAATAATAGGGCTACACACACGGGTTCTTTTGGAAGTTGCAGATGACTTCTATTTACTTTTCTGTATGTATTGTTTTACCTCTTCTCCCCATTCCTTTGCTGTAAAAATTGATCCCATTTGATATGTTCAAAAACCAAATGAAACAGACCCAAGGGGTGGAAATCGTCAGTTTAGGTTTTTCCCAGAACTCTAAACTCCCTTCTCAAATTTGAAGTTGATCTCTCACTCTAAACCCTCTTTCTTTGTACGGAAAATTTCAAAATGGAAACCCCAACCATTGCTCACGACCACCAACAATTTCTTGGTCAACATTTAACTCACTAGAATTGGAAGATGCAATTCTGTGCAAGTTTTTCAATTTTGGTGCTATTTATACAACTAATGGGGTTGTGGGTGTATTCATTAAGAAGATGAGTTTTGTTTCATTATGGACATATTATTAATATCAAAATAAAAGCATAAAATTTATGATGTCATAGACGATGTAAAAGGCGAGATTATTAAGTGTTCAAATCTTCTTAAAAATATTCAATCGAGTTACAAACGAGTTTGAGATAGCATATATCTAGTTAATTCGAGGAGGAATTCTTTTCAAGTTAAAAAGTCCGATGTAAGATCGTTATGGTACCTGTCAAAACATGTATTTTGTTTAAAAATTCTTATAGGATTCTTTAATTTTTAATTTTGATTTTTTCTTAATTTTTTTTATTTTCTAATTTTATTAAGAATAATATAGAAAATATAGAAATTAGTAATTTTTTATTTGAACTTAGTAGTCTTCTAACTTTATAAATATTATATAATAAACATCTATTATTAAGTTTTTATCAATAATATAACATTTTTATTTTCTTATTATTAAGTTTTCAACACAAGATATTTGACGCGTTTCATGTTTATGTTCTCATCTAGCCATGCTTCAAATTTCAACAACCGGCAAATTTTGAGGAGAAAAATTTTAATACTGTGTGTATGATAACTCAAATCAATGTTGTGTATATGAAAGATATAAATTTTTTAATTTGCCAAACGAACTTATGAATTAAAACTCATATTTTTTACGGTATTCTCCTGCACTCTTTACATATAATAATGTGTTTAAAAATCATTGCGAGTTATTTTTTTAAAACAAAAGACAATAATATTTATAACGAATGGTAAAAAAAAATAATATTTGCAAAAAATATAAGTGAAATTGGTTCCTCACCATCAAATTCAACAATAAAGTGATGGATGCCAATTTGATGCCAAAACAAAATAGCCTCCAAGAAGACAAATGCTTCCATCGCTGGGTTCATTCGACACATCTTTTTTACCCTATTTTTTAGTGAGTCTCGTATCAGTATATTGTTTTATTAATATTTTATCATATATACAAGATCTTGCTAAAATAGATAAGCAATATATTTTATAACATGATATTATTAAAACGACATATTGTTACGACCCATTCAAGAATTTTTATATATATATATATATTAATGTCTCAATAATTACTCTATCAACTGTAATTTTCAGTTGCATGATTGATTATAAACTTGAGAGACAAATCCTCTTATCCATGTGTACCGGTTAAATCTAGAACATTAGAAGTGATTCTAAGAAATACAATTACTTATATAAAGTATTGAATTCATCACCACTATCTTATAAGACACTTAACATGTAATTTATTATCTTTTTATAATTATATTTATAAATCCTAATAAAATAATACTCAATTGTTTGACTTTTAAAACTACTTTCATATGAAACTATTTTCTTCCAATTAAACTTTTCTCATTTGAAAAAAAGCAACCCCAAACACCCAACAATAGCTCCAATCCCCCCTCCTCCTTCCAACACATTTTTCCACCCTCTATTAATATCAAGATTAATGAATGGAGTTGAAAGGCTTGCATATGATCACCAAAAATAGGAGCAATGCTAATATATATATATATATATATATGTACACACACTAGATAAGGATAGCATTGGTGAAAACGAAGCAAGGAATATATGTGCTTAATTTAAAATAACAAAGAAATATAGCTATTTGACAGAAAGATTCTTCTAAAACATAACTCTGTAGCTGTCTCCTACCATCTCTAGGCTTTATGTCATTCCACACATGCATTTTGTATCAGTTCCAATTTATGGGTCCAACACGTTACATCCAAGCTTTTGCTAATCCTTCAATTTGCCTTCCATTATTTCTTGCTAAATAATCACTGTTCCTTCGTTAGGAAAACTATGATCCCACCTTGGAAGGAAAGCCACTGGTTTTTTTTTTTTTTTGCTTCCATCATATGCTACCATTATCTTCTTTCTTTAACAATGATCCCATAACGACAATACACACACATATATACAATGGCGGAAGCCGCGGCACCACACCATTGACAAGGGGGGTAAAAGATAAAAATTTAAATTTAAAAGGGATGAAAAATATTAGAGAGAGGCAATTTATAATTTCTAAAAATATTCCTATAAAAATTAGGGTTAAAATATTAAATATTCAAAATTTTAAGAAGGTCATATCCATCCCTAACCTCCCTTATATCGCGCGCATACACACACACATACATATATATATATATATAGAGAGAGAGAGAGAGAGAGAGAGAGAGAGAGAGAGAGAGAGAGAGAGCACTCATTCACAATCTAAACTTCAAAGCTAATCCATGTTTTGATAGTAATAAAGCTACTAATGAACAGTTTTTTTTTTTTTTTTTTATTTAATAGATTGATAAGAAATATTTTAGATGAGTTTACATATATTATATTAAATTTTTTTTCTCATAACAGTCAAATTTATTTTTTAAATTCTAACTATCAGCAATAAAAAAAAATTCGAATACGAGATACTACAAATATCATTTCAAAATCAATAAACCGGTAATCTGAAAAATGTATTTCTGTCAACTCGTCATCATCTTTTTTGGATCAGTGGAATGTATTTTTACAGTGCTCTGTTTGCAATTCTGAAGCATGGCCAAACGGTCCAACTTTCTAAATAGGGAAAAACTATTTCATCATCTGTATCAATAGTGAAAGTCAAAATATAGTGAAATGATTGCGTAGAGACCAGAAACAATTGCTTAGCAAATAAAATTCCTGAAATGATTATCCATTTAGATATGTTACTAACATTATTTGCGTTCATTCATAATTTATTCTGTGCATGCGCATAACGCATGCTTTATGGTTTTCTTAATTTGATTATTACGAAATATAGGGAAGTAAAAAAAAAAAATGAAAAATTTCTTTCTTACTTTGATGTAGAACAGATTGCAGAAGAACTTTTCGTACAGAAATGCGTGTAACACTAAAATGGTTAGAATTGTATAAAATTCGATAGGCTGACTTGAAAACGATGTGCTGATCAATACTCATTACTTTGCCATGACGTATGCCACTTTTCGGACAAATTTCTTTGTTTTGGCCTTCAAAAACACGTATTTGCTATTTTTGGTAATAATGTGCTGTTTGAGTTCGAGGAGCTACAATTGTCGTTTAGAGTTATCCTTTTAACAAATTATTACTTAAGTTTAAGATTTTTAATTTACGTTCTTAATTGGAATATTTCTATTTTTGAAATTTTAATATTTTTCCTGATTTAATTATTGCTTTCCTAGTTCTAGTCGAATTAAAATTTGCAGCCTATATAAAGGCTTTTTCTTTTCATTGTAAAGTTAACTTTCATTCAATAAAAAATTTTCTTTCTGAGATCTTATTTTCTGTACTCATGGATTCGGGTGTGTTACTTTTGTTTGTGGATTCAGACGATTCTCCAAGGAACAGACAGTGTCCTATTTCTTCACAAGCTCCCACTACGTCATACTTTGTCATTTTTCTATCTTTTTTTTTTAACAACTAAAAAAATTAATTTCTAATCTTATTTAAGTGAAAAAAATAGGAAGGGAAAACATAATATCCAGATTATTAGGAATCATTTTATTGTTTTTCCTAAACAAGAAGTATAAGAGAAATTTAATATTGATTAATGATATATTTGATAAAGAAAATTAAAATTATTGATATAAAGTAGCTTACAAATTAAATAAAAATTCCAACCAAAGAAAGAAACTTCTAAAAAATTTAGAATATGCAACAACAAAAAAAAAAAACTTTAAAAAATTGATAAAATCTCATTAAAGATATCAAATTAGAATTAAATTACGGGGGTAAAGTATGAAAAAATTTAAATTTAGGGGGAGTAAAAATATAATATAAAGAGTTATAATTTAAAAAAAAAACTAAAAATTATAAGAGAAATTGTAAATAAAAAGATTTGAAGGGAGCAATTGACCCCGACGTACATTGGCTCCGTCCATGGAAGTACGATTGACCCTATTATAACTAATATTTAATAAGTTAATAATCTTTAATGATTAATAAATTTATGAAAAACCAACTTGGTTTTATGGTGTATAATTAATAACTCTATTAACTAATAATTAATACAATTTAAAAAAAAAACCTTTTATAATATTAATTATTAGAGATATAAAATAGTTATATATGTATTTATACATATTCCATTTATGATATGTCTTGTAAATTATATTTATTAATTCAACATAATTAGAATAAAAATATTGTAAGTGCAGAAAATTAAGACAAAAAACACAATTTCATTAGTTCAACAGGATTTTTAGAATTTGTTTATACCTTAAGTTGAACATTATATATAATTTTAATAAAAAAAACAAAAATGACATCAAAAAATTGTGTATAAAATCTTTCTTTTGTGTCAAAAATCATATACATATAAATAACTTTTCTTGATTAATAAAAATATGATAAAACTTAATAATTAATAATTTTAATAATTAATATATTTTTAATTTTTTATATTTATTAATTATAAGAGAATTTGACTGTAATAGTATTTTATTCTTACCTCAATCAGTGTGAGCTTTCCATAAGTTTTCTGCTGTATATAATTGATACCCACATTGATAATTTTAATAAAAACATAAAAAATAAAATGAATACAGAAATGTGTGAATGAAAAGGGTAATACTGACTTTTGCATTGAGAAGCTGCTAGTTGCTCCACTCTCCAGCAAAAGAGAAAGAGGGAAAAGGAATGAAATACAATAAAGAGAAGGGAAATTAAAGGCATATGCTCCGTGCGGTTGTCCCGAGAGAGACAGTGAGAGAGAGAGAGAAAGGGTCGGTGGATCAAGCAAAGGAAAAGAAAGGCAAAAAGAGGAAAACGTTAACTTGGAACGTCACTTTCTTTAAAATCACCTTAACTTACATATTCCACACCTGTATGTATAACTTAAACTTCCCCATCAATCACAGCCGTTCATCCAATCTTACCGTCCTCCATCACGTTAGAAAAATTATACATTCATCTCAGTATATTATATTACATCCCTAGTTAATCAATATCCAATACACTTTCGATCACATAAAAAAGTTATTAATTGATCCAATACGTACAGTATAATCATGTTAATAAATATTTGACGCAACAACAAAATGTATGTAACAATACAATTTCACCCATATCCCTAGTTAATGAATATTCAATACACTTTCGATAACATAGAAAAAATTATTAATTGATATGATACGATATAATCAAGTTAATAAATATTTGATGCATCAACAAAATGTGTGTAACAATACAAGTTTCACGCATCAATTAGGTTGCATCACGTGTACAAAATAGAGATGGAATGTCCAAACTACGTTCGCCAGGAAGGACCAAAGCACGTCACCATAGTCGGGTAGGCATAGCCTAACTCGGATCCGTTCAAGCAGAACTATCCTGAACTAAACTAAGGAATCAAGATCTAGCTCAGATCAACCTTTAATTCAGGCAAAGCTCCAGCTCAAACCTATCATCAACTTAAACACTCTAACCATGTGAACCCAATTCAAATATCCTAAAACAGAAAATAATCGTGATCTTAAGATATTAAGAAATGTTATTCCCATAATAGGCACCATCTTTGACCTAATATCCTCCCACAATCTCAACACATCCTTTCCATGTCATGCACTCGCTATTTTTAATTTAAACCTTAAAACTTACATCAAAGAGACAGAGGTATGCAATCCCTTGCACTCAAAATCCAAACTTTCCTCCATCCTTCTTTGCTTTCTCAAGCAATTTTTACTAACTTTGTTAGATTGTCCCACATCGCCCGTCTCTAACTTCTCTGGTCTATCTATAATGCCTTCTGACAACTCTCCTTAACGTCATGGTTTTAAGGAGCTGCATGGGTTGGGCCTTCATTTTCAATATAGTATCAGAGTCAAGCCAGAACCTAACTTTGGGCTAGAGGAGTTGGAGCGCGCTCACTTGGCCTCCCTCTACGGGCAATGTGTTCCAAGGGGCGTATTGTATTGTCCCACATCGCTCGTCTCTAGCTTCTCTGGTCTATCTATAAAGCCTTCTGACAACTCTCCTTAACGTCATGGTTTTAAGGAGCTACATGGGCTGGGCCTTCATTTTCAATATGGTATCAGAGCCAGGCCAGAGCCTAACTTTGGGCTAGAGGAGTCGGGGCACTCTCACCTGGCCTCCATCCAAGGGCAATGTGTTCTAGGGGGCAGTGTTGGATTGTCCCACATCGCCCGTCTCTAGCTTTTCTGATCTATCTATAAGGCTTTTTGACAACTCTTCTTAACGACATGGTTTTAAGGAGCTGCATGAGATGGGTTTCATTTTCAATATGGTGTTAAGGAAAGGGAGAGAGGACTCTTATATATAAACCAGAAGAGCTAGAGGCGGGCGATGTGAAAAATCCAACACGCCCCCTGGACTACATTGCCCGTGGAGGGAAACCAGGTGAGCAACCCCGACTCCTCTAGCTCAAGGTTGGGTCTCTGGCCTGACTCTGATACCAAGTTGAAAATTGTAGGCCCAGCCCATACAGCTCCTTAAAATCCAGGTATTAAGGAGAGGGGCAACCAGCCATATAAATAGGCCAGATGAGCTAGAGACGGGTGATGTGGGACAATCCAATACGCCCCCTGAACTACATTGCCCGCGGAGAGAAGCCAGGTGAGTGTGCCCCGATTCCTCTAACTCAAGGTTGGATCTCTAGCCTGTCTCTGATACCATGTTAGAAATGGAGGCCCAGCCTAATCAGCTCCTTAAAACCCAGGTGTTAAGGAAAGTGACAGTTAGCTATATTAAATAGCGTAGAGGGGCTAGAAGCAGGGCAATGTGAGACAAACCAACACGCCTCCTGGACCACATTACCTGCGGAGGGAGGCCAAGTTAGCGCACCCCAACTCCTCTAGCCCAAAGTTAGGCTCTGACCTGACTCTGATACCATATTGAAAATGAAGGTCCAGCCCATGCAGCTCCTTAAAACCATGGCGTTAAGGAGAGTGGCAGCCAGTCATATAGATAGGCCAGATGAGCTAAAGACAGGCGATGTAGGACAATCCAACACGTCCCTTGGACTACATTGCCCGCGGAGAGAAGTCAAGTGAGCGCGCGACCCAGGTGTTAAGGAGAGGGGCAGTCAGCCATATAAATAAACGTAGAGAAGATAGAGGCGAGCGATAGTGGGACAAACCAACACAGCCCCCTAGACTACATTGCCCGCGGAGGGAAGCCAGGTGAGCGCACCCCGACTCCTCTAACCCAAACCAAGCTTTAATACCATGTTGAAAATTGGAGGTCCAACCCATTCAGCTCCTTAAAACCATGGCGTTAAGGAGAGTTGTCAGAAGGCCTTATAGATAGACCAGAGATGCTAGAGATGGGCGATGTGGGACAATCCAACACGCCCTCTGGACTACATTGCCCGCAGAGGGAAACCAGGTGAGCGCGCCTCTACTCCTCTAACCCAAACCTGGCTCTGATACGATGTTGAAAATTGGAAGCCCAGCCCATTAAACTCCTTAAAACCCAGGTGTTAAGGAAAGGGACAGTCAACCATATAAATAAGTGTAAAGAAGCTAGAGGCTGGCGATGTGGGACAAACCAACATGCCTCCTGGAGTACATTGCCCACGAAGGAAAGCCAAGTGAGCGCGTCCCGACTCTTCTAGTCCAAACCAAGCTCTGATACCATATTAAAAATTAGAGACCCAACCCATTCAACTCCTTAAAACTCAAGTGTTAAAAAGATGAGCAGCCAGCCATATAAATAAACATAAAGGAGTTAGAGACGAATAATGTGGGACAAACCAACAAACTTAATTGTCAAAAAATCCTTGACAAATACCGCACTAGTTTCTCTTATTTCTTCTAACTTGTGAAAGATTTAACCCCACAAGGTGTGGAACAGACAATTTTACGGCTGGGTGCACCAGTGAATACCAGCTCGGTCACGTAGGGAATTGAGAACCCCAACCTGATGAAAAGTGGGGGTAGTCAAAGTCAGACGGAGGATTTTAACGGCACCAAAGAAAAAAACAGTGGAAAATGTCCCCCCGCAATCCCTCGGTCATAACGAAAAGACACCCCATAAAACTAATTAATTGGACGAAAAAGGACATCGACGTCCTTTTTCTAACCTCACCATTGCATGCCCATCATCGTCCACTAATTTTCAAAAGTACAATTCTAACTGCCACGTGCCATTCTTTAACATATATTAATTCTAGATTAAGAATTAAGAAATTCTCAACAGTAAAAAATAAGGGAAAGAAATTAAAAGAAAATGCGGCTTTTGCTGACATCATCCACCAAAGCATCCAGATCTTGCAGAAGAAAGAAGCTTCCCTATTCTCTCTCTCTCTCTCTACTTTCTGTGCCTGGCTTGCTTCCAGCTGACCATAGAGAATCCAAGAACATAACCAGAGATGAATTGGGTGAAAGAAAAGAACAACATAAGAGAAGCTCAGAAAGAAAAACCATGAGAGATCATCATATGACTTACTTTTTGATTCTATCATTTGTTTTTGTAACTTTCAGATTCCAACCTACAAGCGGGGTGATCAGAAGTCGAGATTTGATTGGTGATCAAAGCCATAGAAGAATCCTACACGAGCCATTGTTCACGACACCACCACAGGGAGTGGAATCGCCTCCGCTACCACTGCCACCACCGCCACCAGAAAGCCCTGCTTTTCCCAATCCTGATCAACCATTTTTCCCTGAGGTCCCCGCAGGGACGACCCCGGATCAGGCACAACCACCGCCAGCAACAGCCAATGGCACCTCCATACCCAACCCAATTGCCACACAGCCAACCAAACCTGCCAAGAAAGTGGCAATTGCAATATCAGTTGGAATTGTCACACTGGGAATGTTAACAGCATTAGCATTCTATCTCTACAAGCATAGGGTTAAACACCCTGGTGAGTCCCAAAAGCTTGTTGGAGGCAATTCACAAAGACTCAATGAGGAATCAGGAGTGCCACCATCTGGCTTTCTATATTTTGGGACTGTCCAGCCCTCAAGCCAGAGATCAGATAGTGAGGCTAACAGGTCGCCTTACCATAAATTGAGCTCAGTGAAAAGATCGGACCGGTACAGGCCAAGTCCTGACCTGCAGCCACTTCCACCATTGATTAAGCCTCCTCTTCAGACCATGAATTCGCCTCCACCGATGTCATCATCAGATGAGGAGAGTCACGAGACTACATTTTACACACCACAGTGCTCCTCTATGGGCAACGATGAAGGGTATTACACTCCTAGCTCACGCCAGAGTTATCAGAGCAACAATACTAGCTTGGTGAATGGGGCCAAACCTGAAAGCCATTCCACTAGTTCTGCTCCTCGTTCTAAAAGAACTTCACCCAAATTGTGTCTTGCAGCTTCATCCCCAGATATGAAACACACCATCATACCATCAATGAAGCCGCCTGCGCCGCCGCCGCCGCCTCCACCCCCTTCACAACCACTGCCAAAACAGACAGTTCCATATTCATCAAGAAGACCAAAATTTTCATCGCCACCGCCACCGCCAAATATGGCACGTCTTCAGTCAATAAACAACCCATTCTCACACGGATCTAAAATTCCAGTTCCCCCACCTCCACCACCAGCTCCACCTTCACTGCCATTATCATCACCATGGAAATTAGGATGTTCGGAAAAAAGTGTCTCTTCAGTGGCTTGCCAAGAATTGGCGAAGTCACAACCAAAGATTCCCAACTCCAAAGCCACTTCTGGTGTTGAGAAAACAGGGCCTGTCAAAGAAGTTAATAATGGTGCCAGTTCTGCAGAGAGGATTGATACTGATGATATAGACGGATCAAGACCCAAGTTGAAGCCTCTGCATTGGGACAAAGTAAGGGCAACCTCAGACCGAGCAACAGTGTGGGACCAACTGAAATCAAGCTCCTTTCAGTGAGTACACTGAACATATCATGCTACAAACTTACTGTGTGTACTATCCCTGATCTTAGAGACCTTACTTCTTGTTTGTAGATTGAATGAAGACATGATGGAGACTCTTTTTGGATGCAACTCCGCAAATTCGGCTCTAAAAGAAGCCACTAGGAAATCAGTTCTGCCTCCTGTTGAACAGGAAAACAGAGTACTGGACCCAAAGAAGTCACAGAACATAGCTATTCTGTTAAGAGCGTTGAATGTGACACGTGATGAGGTGTCTGAAGCACTTCTAGAAGGTACACAATTTATTCTCTCTTTCTCTTGCCTGAGCAGTAATGCAGATTCAATAGTTTTTGCAGAAGGGATCACCAAAAAATATAAATAAATGAGAGGAAAAAAAGTTTCTTTCCTCTTAACCCAGGATACAAAGGTAATGCAAAGTGATTAGAGTAGAAGAAGCTAGAAAATACAAAATTTCATTTACCACTAGGTGTAGTATAAATATCGACTCTCTAGCATCTTAATTGAGTTGCCTGCAGAGACTTCTTTACAATACAAGTCAAAAGAAGATAGATTAATTTTCTACGTCTCATGTTGTGCGCTCGAGAAAAAAAAAGAGCTAGAGACCTTAACTTCGATTCTTCTAATATATTTTATTGTGAATTTGTGATTAAGGGCTTTCAATAAATGCCATTGGAGCAAGGTTCCATGTCAAATCTTTATTGACATACTATTTGCTTCATTAGTAAAGATTTTCAATGAACCAGCAATCAGCACACTAGGGACACTAAATGCATTGCTTGCCTCAATGGTAAGGACCAAACTAGATGAGATTTTGACTATACTCTAGTATTTTTTATTCAAATCTTCCTCTTCCACGCACTTTTGGTCTCGTTTCTCAAACCCAAAGAAGGTCAATAGGTGTGAAGACGCCTCTTTGGCGAAGAGACGTCTTCTTGGAAGAAGACTATCATGTTTTTTTTTTTTTCTTTTTCTTTTTGCTAGGAAGAGGCCTCTTCGCCAAAGGGACGCCTATTGACTTTACGTGGGTTTGGCATATTCTGTGATCAATGCATGTAGACCAATTATACTATATGAAACAGAATGTTAACTGTTAAAAAACAACTCATTCATAAAATGAGTATAGCCAAAATGAGAATGTTGATATGGAAGTGTGGTAAGATAAAAAGAAAACTAAAAACAAATATATTTGTAAAATGCTGAAAGTGAGACTTATAGGAAATAAAACGTGAGAAAACTAATTAAAGTGGTTTAGCCATGTACAACAAAGTCCAATTACTACATCGGTAAGGAAGAGCAACATGATTCACATTAAAGATCATGCTAGGAGAAGGGGGGAGACCAAAATTAATTTGGGCTAAAATAATAAAAAGGGTAAATTATACTGACATCCCCTAAGATTTCTGACAATTACAAGGACTTCCCTCGAGGTTTCTGAAATGATACTGACCTTCCCACCAACCTTAATTTTTTTCAAAAAGACAAAAGTATCCCTTTCATATTTATTTTTTTTGCATTTTTTTTTAATTTTGACCATTTTATTCTAACTTTTTTTTAAAGAATTTTTTATATTTTATATAAAAAAAATAAATTTAAGATAAATAACTTGTATTTTTTAGTTAAAAAAAAATTAATTAATATTTATTCTAAAATGAAAAAAAAAAGTTAGAAAAAACTTGGTCAAATTTTTAAAAATGCAAAAAAAAAAAAAAAAGATAAAAGAGGCATTATTGTCATTTTGAAAAAGATTTAAGACTGGAGGGGAAGGGAGGTCTTTGTAGTTTGTCATTAAAAGTAAGGGATGTCTGTATCATTTCAGAAACCTTAGAAACGGTCTTTATAATTGTCAAAAATTTCAAGAGAGGTCAGTGTAATTTACCCTAATAAAAAAGAAAAGAAAAGATATGCCGGTGTATGTTTTACTAAGAGAATGGCCTTAGAACAAAATGGCAAGATAAAAACAAAATCATGTAGTTGACTCCAAATAGATGGGACAAGGCTTTGTTAAGTTAAATTGAGTAGATTAGGTGATATATAGATATAGGGCAAAAGCATACTGCAAGCGTCAACTGCCAATGCTCATAAAGCTACAATCACGAAATCATATATAATGTGGTGGAAATTAGTCCTGCAAAACAATTTTGCTAATAAATTGGCATGATGCAGTTAACAATTTTCAAAAGTTCAGTTGTCCAATCTCATCAGCAGTTCCAAACACTGTCCATGATCTGTATGCAATTCCAACATATTAAGAAAGTCAACATATTATATATATTAGAACAAAAAAGGACAAATGAAGAATATAAGATGTCCACGAGATGTTTTTATGGTCCTTACCATTATTGAGCTCCTTCTGGGGTTCATCCTGCGTCTTCGGATCACCTCATCCTATGCATTATATGTTTTGGTTGCAACAGGAAACCCAGAAAGCTTGGGTGCTGACCTTTTGGAAACTTTGGTGAAGATGGCTCCAACCAAGGAGGAAGAGATAAAACTTAGAGACTACAGCGGTGACATCTTGAAATTAGGTTCAGCAGAGAGATTTCTCAAGGCAGTACTTGATATACCATTTGCCTTCAAAAGAGTTGAAGCCATGCTATACAGAGAAAACTTTGATACAGAACTTAAATATCTGAGGAAGTCTTTTCAGACCCTAGAGGTAATTTTGGAGAAAACTTCTAACTTAATTCCTTTTGCTGAATTTCCAAATTAACCAGGTTTCAGTTCCTTTTGCTGAAAATTTTAAATTAACCAGGTTTCTACTATTACGATGCCTTATTTTCTTGAATTATGTTTGATCGA
The DNA here is from genome assembly GCA_008638375.1 of Nyssa sinensis. NCBI lineage: Eukaryota > Viridiplantae > Streptophyta > Magnoliopsida > Cornales > Nyssaceae > Nyssa > Nyssa sinensis. The sequence continues at coordinate 50,214,802 of CM018043.1, read as the reverse complement.
TGACTTGTACAAATTTGCTCCTTAAAAATTTGTATCATATAAGCATATTTGAAGTGATGAAAGCTTCATCTGTCTAACTTGATATCCTGTTATCCTTAAAGGACTTTAATCCATGAGATGTGGCTCTTACATATGCCATTTGACAGGCAGCAAGTGAAGAATTGAAGAACAGTCGGTTATTTCTCAAACTCCTAGAAGCTGTTCTAAGGACAGGAAACAGAATGAATGTGGGCACAAACCGTGGTGATGCTAAAGCTTTTAAGCTCGATACACTGTTAAAATTAGTAGATATAAAAGGAACAGATGGGAAGACAACTTTGCTCCACTTTGTGGTCCAAGAGATTATCAGGTCAGAAGATGCAGGTTCTGATCCTAGAACTGAAAACCTTCCAGATAAAGTAAATGCCAAAGTCAAAGAGGAGGATTTCAAGAAGCAAGGATTGCAAGTTGTTGCAGGGTTAAGCAGAGAACTTGGCAATGTCAAAAAAGCAGCAGGAATGGATTCAGATGTCTTGAGCAGCTATGTGTCAAAGCTTGAAAAAGGGCTTGAGAAAGTAAGACTGGTTTTGCAATATGAGAGGCCAAATATGCAAGGGAAATTTTTTGAATCGATGAAAATATTTCTTAAAGAGGCTGAAGAGGAAATCATTAGGATTAAGGACGATGAAAGAAAGGCCTTATCCCTAGTGAAGGAGGTCACACAGTATTTTCATGGGGACGCTGCTAAAGAGGAAGCCCATCCCTTCCGAATCTTCATGATTGTAAGAGATTTTCTCTCCATATTGGATCATGTGTGCAAGGAATTGGGGAGGATGCAGGATGAAACAATGGTGGGTTCTGCTAGATCCTTCCGAATACCTGCAACTGCATCACTACCCGTCCTTAACAGATATCATGTGAGACAGAATAGAAGTTCGGATGAGGAGAGCTTGTCACCATGAGAATATGTGAATACAATGCACTCAATTTTCTTGGGAGGACAATGATCTCAGATGATAGTGATACATTTGTGATTCCAAACTCATTTTGGTTGAAGCAGTAGTATGGTATCTTTCATTACTTTTTAACAAACATGTCAAAGGAGTGGGATGATCGAGAAGGAAACAATTACAGAATGAGCCTCCCATTGTCAAGAGAGTTCCATATTACGTGCACGTGGATGACTCTCACTTAAGAAAATTCTGGCTTCTTCCAAATGAATGGAAGTATATGGTAAGGAACTGCAAACTATAGAATCCAAGGGCTGGATAGAGAGAGAGAGAGAGATGAATAAGAATAAGAAGCTGTTCATAGTTCCATCCATTCACAAGAAAGCCACATCAAAAGTTATCAACATTCAACACCCAGCAACAAGCCACCATGGATCGCCGAAGGAAGAAACAGAAAACTTTCTTTTACCACTCCAACACAAACTACCATAGTAGAGGTAGCCCTTTTTGTTTAAACACATTTTCGAGAGAACATAATGTTCTGATGCCAATATTATAGCCTGAATTTTATTGATATCTTTATTCATAATTAGTAGCAATGTTTTTTTAAGCACTATTCTTTTGAATTCTATGCTTTTAGTATTATGTGACTGATGTTGGTGATTAGGTTTTAGATTACTGTTAGGAATTATCACTATATGCTGAGTGTATTGAGTTAACAAACAGAATATTAAGTTTTGCAAACAATGGAGATAGCATTCCAGCTAAAATTTGTATATGTATGCATAGATATACACAAACACACATAGACACATTAGTCAACACGCATGTGCGTTTCACGTGATTAAGTTATACACAAGAATGGTAATGCAGGTACAAAAGCTTTGTTGCACAAGAATGGTAATGATCACAATTCTTTATATTTTTTTTTTTTGATAAGTAAGAATATATATATATATATATATATATAAAGTTGCCCAAGAAGGGCAACAAGGGCAAAAACCCCAAAAGATTACATCTGACTTACAATTGCTTCAGAGATCCCAAAAAATCTACAAAAAAAAAGGCATTTTCTAGAATGAGATAGCTTCTTGTGGGAATAATTCTCATTAATTGTAACATAGATACAGATTTGTATAAATAGATGTACAACAGAGAGATAGAAGGAAAGAACCAAAGAAGGAAAGAATAAAAGATGATAACTTCTAAGGAAACTAAATATTCTAGGATATTCACACATTTACAGCCAAGATCCTTTTAGAAAAATAGGAAAGTTGACTAAACAGTTTTGAAACTTTCCAACACTCCCCCTCAAGCTGGCTTGAAGATATCTTCCATGGCCAGCTTGGTAATGAAGTTTTCAAACTGTTTCTTCGGCAGTCCCTTTGTCAGTATGTCTGCTACTTGTTCAGTTGTCGAGATATATGGCAGACAGATTACTCCCTCATCTATTTTCTCCTTGATAAAATGCTTGTCTACCTCCACATGTTTCGTTCTATCATGAAGAACTGGATTGTGAGCAATAGCTATTGCAGCTTTATTGTCACAATACAGTTTCATAGGTAGTGAATGAGTAACCTTTAATTCTTCCAGCAACCTTTTGATCCATAGTGATTCACAAATTCCATGATCAACAGCCCTAAATTCTGCCTCTGCACTACTCCTTGCCACCACATTTTGTTTCTTGTTGCGCCATGTTACTAGGTTTCCTCCAACAAAAGTGCAATAGCCAGAAGTTGATCTTCTATCAGTGATACTTCCAGCCCAATCTGCATCAGTGTATACTTCAACCTGTAAATTCCCATGTCCTCCAAATAATAGACCTTTTCCTGGAGTCCCTGTTAGGTACCTTAGAATCCTGTATACAGCATCAAAATGCTCGGGTCCTGGTGAGTGCATATATTGACTTACCACACTTGTTGCAAAGGCTATGTCAGGACGTGTATGAGAGAGGTAAAGAAGTTTCCCTACCAATCTTTGGTATTGCTCTTTGTTGATCACCTCTTCAGCCTTAGCTGGTTGGAGTTTTATGTTCGGCTCTATAGGAGTTTCTGCAGCTTTGCACCCTAGCAGACCTGTTTCTCAAAGTAAATCAAGCACATACTTGCGTTGGGAAACAAAAATACCTTTCTTTGACCTTGCAAATTCCATACCAAGAAAATACTTCAAGTTGCCTAAGTCTTTGATCTCAAATTCCTGAACAAGGATCTTCTTTAACCTTTCTAGCTCATTGCTATCATCACCTGTCAGAATTATATCATCAACATAGACAATAAGGATAGCCATTTTACCTTCACTCGTGTGTCTATAGAACATAGTATGATCGGCTTGACCTTGGCTGTAGCTGTGACTCTTTATTACCTTCCCAAAGCGTTCAAACCAAGCTCTGGGAGATTGTTTGAGCCCATACAATGATTTCCTCAATCTGCACACCTTGCCTTTGCCACCTTTCCCTTCAAATCCTGGTGGTAGATCCATAAAGACTTCCTCCTCTAAGTCTCCATTTAAGAAGGCATTCTTCACATCTAGTTGATATAAGGGCCAATTAGAGTGAGTTGCTAGAGCGAGTAACACACGAATTGAGTTCATCTTGGCTACAGGAGCAAAGGTTTCCTGGTAGTCAATTCCATATGTTTGAGTGAACCCTTTCGCCACAAGTCTTGCTTTGTACCTTTCTATACTCCCATCAACCTTGAATTTTACTGTCAATACCCATTTACAGCCAACAGTCTTTTTCCCCTCCGGAAGGTCACCAATTTCCCAAGTGCCATTAGCAATTAGTGCATCCATATCTTCTTGAACAGCTAATCTCCATTCTAGGTGATCCAGTGCTTCCTGAATGGTTCTTGGAATAAACAGATGAGAAACATTTGAAGTAAAGGCCTTATGAGTATCGGAGAGTCTATGATAGGATAGATGGTTGGAAATAGGATGTGTGGTACAGGTTCTAACTCCTTTCCTAAGGGCAATGGGCAGGTCAAGATCAGAAGAGTTATCAGATAAGGGATCTGGAGAAGAAGAAGTACCTGGAGTATGTGAAGGAGGACCAACTCGTGCAGGTGATGATGATTGGCCTTGCTCTGGATTTGAAGAAAGAGCTCTATTAATTTGATGATTTCTTCTTCTGGTATAAACACGAAGCTCAGATGAGGGAATATTTGATAGTACTTCTCCCCCTGTTTGTGAATCAGGTATGCCGTGTATAGGTAGACTAGGATTTCCATTATTTTCGCCAGTTAAGGTACCAGTTTCTTGTCCCTTTAAAGAGTGGATGTCAATGTCAAGGAAAATATTTGGAAGAGGCTTAGAGGTTTGCCAGAACTCATCTTCAATTTCCTTTTTCTCCCCCTGAAGATAATTATGGCAAAAAAAGGGCTGGTTTTCAAGAAAAACAACATCCATACTGATATGAATTTTTTTGGTCAGAGGATTAAAACATTTGTATCCCTTTTTATTAGGAGCATAGCCAAGGAAAACACATTTTTCTGCCCTAGGATCAAGCTTGGATCGAAGACTGGTTGGGATATGAACAAAAACAGTGCATCCAAACACCTTTAGTGGCAAGTCTGATGTTATCCGACAAGTAGGAAACACTTTTTTTAGGCAATCTAAGGGAGTGATGTATTTTAAAACTCGAGTAGGCATCCTATTAATTAGATAACATGCAGTTAAAATAGCATCACCCCATAAATATTTAGGAACTTGCATTGAAAACATTAGGGCCCGTGCAACCTCCAACAAGTGGCGATTTTTCCTCTCAGCAATGCCATTTTGTTGTGGGGTGTCACGACAAGTAGATTGATGATGAATACCCTTTGTTGAAAGAAACGTTCCTAAACATTTGTTAAAATATTCAGTACCATTATCGGTTCTAAGTATACTGATTTTTGTTTGGAACTGGGTTTCAACCATATTATAAAAATCCTGAAAAATTTTTTTAACTTCAGATTTGTCACTTAACAAGTACACCCAACACAAACGTGTATGATCATCAATAAATGTAACATACCATTTCTTACCAGAACTAGTAGTGATTTTTGAAGGGACCCCAAACATCACTATGAATTAAATAAAAAGGTTTGGAAGAATGATAAGCTTTTGATTGATAGGTGCTTCGGATGACTTTTGGATATGTGACAAACATCACAATGAAGAGAATTGCAATCCAGATTTTTAAATAAGCTAGGAAACAAATGTCTTAAATAGAGAAAACTCGGATGTCCTAGTCTAAGATGCCAAAGCATTATTTGTTCACGTACAGAAACAGAACTAGTACTACTACTCAAACCATGAGCTTGTTTATTGTTGAATAAAGTCTCATCGAAGTAGTAGAGTCCATCAATCATCCTAGCACTGCCAATCATCCTCTCCGAGTGTTGGTCCTAAAATTCACAATGGGAATCAAAGAAAATGACACGACAATTAGAATCCCGTGAGAGTTCACTAACAGACAGCAGATTACAAGCAAGTTTAGGGACGTGAAGGACAGATGTGAGTTCTATTTTTTCAGAGATTTGGACAGAACCTATTTCAGCAATGGATGAAAAACTTCCATCTGCAATTCTAATCTTTTTATTACCAGAACAAGGAGAATAAGATTTAAACAATTGTGAGATACTAGTCATATGATCAGATGCACCAGAATCAATGATCCATGGTGCAAGATTTAAGCAACAGGAGTAGGCACTAGAGTCATCACCTGTTTGGGCCAATGAACCAGTAGGAAGACCAGAGGCAGAAGTAGATTTCAGCAGTTGAATAAGATGATCCACCTGCTCAGCACTTAGGTAATTAGCTTCATTGGCTTTAGGGACTGCATGGTTGCTGCCAGAGGGTCCAGATTTGTTGCTCTTCCAGTTTGCTGGCTTTCCATGGAGTTTCCAGCAATTTTCTCGAGTGTGGCGTGGCTTATTGCAGTAGTCACACCATACTCGAGGCTTATCTTCCAACCTCCTTTGATTAGAGTAAGGCCGCTGTGCAGAAATATTGGCAGTAGCCAAATCTGTGTTACCAGCAGCATGAGGAGCAGGATTATTTGCAGCAACTAGAGCAGACTTTTCCACAGTCTCATCCTCCTTTTTCTTCATCATCACACTCCTTCGACAATCTTGTCGTCGTATTTCAGAAAATACTTCCCCGAGTGGTGGCAGAGGCTGTCTCTCTAGGATTCTTCCCCTTACTTCATCAAACTCATCATTAAGTCCAGCCAAGAATTTAAAAATTCTTGCATTCTCCACCATTTTCTTATTGTGACTACAATCAGCAGGATTTTTCCATTCATAATCATTGAATAAATCCAGATCTTGCCATAGGCCCTTAAGAACATTGAAATACCTTGTTACACTGCCGTCTCCTTGATAAGTGTTGCTGATCTTCTGCTGCAGTTCATAAATCTGAGAGTAATTCCTAAGGTCAGAGTACATTTGACTCACATTGTCCCAGAGTTCCTTTGCAGTAGAATAGCACATGTAATTAGCACTAATCTCTTCATCCATAGCATTCACGAGCCATGCCATCACCATGAAATTTTCAGCATCCCATATAGCATAAGATGAGTTTGTCTTCTCGGGCTCCTTAGCTTCACCAGTCAAGTACCTTATCTTCCCTCTTCCACGAATATACATCCTGACAGATTGTGACCACCGCAAGAAGTTGGCCTCATTTAATCGTATATTGGTAATTTGGACAGAGTAAGGTTCAGAATGGGTAGATCTGAGTTCAGGTTTGGTTTCAGGTTTAGCTGTGTTTGGAGTTTCAGCCATGGCTACAGCAACAGAAGAGAAGGGCAGAGCTGAACAAGGAAGAAAACCCTATAGAGATTAGGGTCAGATGAGAGCCGCCAAGGGAAACTAGGGTTTACACAAGGCCAAGAGCCGTACCTTGCTCTGATACCATCTAGAATGAGATAGCTTCTTGTGGGAATAATTCTCATTAATTGTAACATAGATACAGATTTGTATAAATAGATGTACAGCAGAGAGATAGAAGGAAAGAACCAAAGAAGGAAAGAATAAAAGATGCTAACTTCTAAGGAAACTAAATATTCTAGGATATTCACACATTTACAGCCAAGATCCTCTTAGAAAAATAGGAAAGTTGACTAAACAGTTTTGAAAACTTTCCAACACATTTATAGGAAAGGCTTCTTTGACCCAAAAAAATAACAAGCGCAAAAAGGCATTTTTAAAATAAGGAGATGAGTACTCTCGGTTTTTAAAAGCACGATTATTTCTTTCTCTCCAGAGGCACCACAACAGACAGATTGGAGCTAGACCCCAAATTCTCCTAACTTCTTTAGGAAGATTGCACCCTGCCCAAGCCAACATGAGGTCTTTGACAGAGTGAGGCATAACCCAAGAGAAGCCAAACAACCCAAAAACGAGATTCCAACAGCTCCAAGAGTAATGATAGTGGATGAGAACATGATTCACCCTTTTCTCATTCTCCTTACAAAAATAGCATCTGCTGGCTAACGAAAAACCTCTTTTCTTCAAGTTATCTACAGTTGAGATGGTGTTCTAAGAGGCTTCCCAAACAAAAAAAGAAGCTTTAGGGGGGGCTTTTGAGTGCCAAATAAGCTTCCAAGGAAAAAGGGGGGGTACTGAGCCACACATGCTCTTGTAGAAGGAGTGAACAGAAAAGGACTTCTTATCACAATTCTTTATATATATAGGAGTAGATACAAATTGCTAGAATTAATATTCAAAAAGATTTTACCATAGCTTTTATTGTGCCTAGTGCAACCATCCTAAAGTTATACTTCGTTTGCCTAATCAATTAAGTTAAATTTGTGCCACAAAAGTATGTTATGCCTTCTATTGGAATGCAACAAAGGTTTCTAATTAATGGCAAACTTTATCTAGAGTTTCACAAATCTTTGCAAACCAATCAACTAATGATTCAAAGGCAATTAGTCTTTCCAATGGAAACTATGTTAGAAATATTTAAACATTTGGCATTCTTGTAATTTCTAATTATTTTAATACAAGTAGAGCGTAATCACTTCCGGCCTTCTTTAATCTCCTGAATCTCTTCCCTTCTTCTCCTCTCTTCTATTATCAAACCCTAAAATCTACAAACAACTTATTTCAACTTGGTATCAGAGTTCTAAACTTTGATCAAAACACAGTAGAAGACATGGGAGAGCAAATGGCCAAACAAGGTTGTTGAAGTCATCGTACGGATGTTGACATCATGATGACATCAACATCCAGGGATAGCAAACCCTAGGGTTTGGATTGCCCGGTCAAGGGTAGGAATGGCAACGGGGCGGGGTCACCCTTCCTCGCCCCAAACCCCATTTATATTCCCCACCCCCGCCCCATTTATATTTCCAGACTCCACCTCGCTTTGCCCCGAGTCCCGATATATATATATATATATATATATATATATATTTTTAAGTTAAAACTTTTATTTTGATAGGTAAATTAAATTTTTATTGCCAAAATAACTAAAATAAGAAAAAATAATATGAGTTATATAAAAACCTTAAAACCAATTTTATATCGTATTGTTTATTGGTAAATATAGTGTATATAAGAATAATAAAAAAATTAATATATAAATGAGGCGGGGTTGGGGCGACCATCCTCCGAACCCGACGGGGTTTTAAAGGCCCCGCCCCAACCCCATTTATGAGCAACCCATACCCGTCCCATTAGGAGCAGGACGGGACAGGTCCCCGACGGGGCAGGGCAGGGCAAATTGCCATCCCTAGTCATGGAGAGGCTTCTGATATTATTATTTTTTTGGATTTTTTTGTAGCCATCTGGCTGGACTTCCGATTTTTCGAATGTTTTTTCAAAAAGGGGACTCAATTTTGAGATCTAGAATTTCTGGCATTTTTTTATGTTTTAGCCACTTCTAATTGCTTCCTTGGGTGCATCTAGGACTAGAGAATTGGTTTCCTTGCAGCTCATGATGATTTGAGTTGTTTTTTTATGCAAATACATGATTCAGCTATGATTGGTAGTGACAGGAGTGCACTCGAACGTGGGTGGTGGCCTTCTATGTGTTGGGTTCTATTTGTCTTATTGTTGTTTGTCTCTATTGGTATTGCCTAGGAAGCACGGACACTTCAATCTGGGTGGCGTATCCGTGCCCGACACGTCTGGGACACGGACACGCTCGGACACGTGTCCGAAAGTCTTTGATTTTTTTTTTATTTAGGACACGCCCCCGAACACGTGCGGACATGCCCAAGACACTGGCAAGACATGCGCGGGAAAGTCCAGACACGCGGGGGGGTCGAATTGAAATTTGGAATAAAAAACATGGGGTCTTTTTTAATATTCTTTAAAACTTGCGGGGTCAGTGTGTAATTTTTAACTTATATGTTATATACGTTTCGACTTCAACATCGGCATTTCGCAAACTCAGGGAGAAGAAGAGAGAAAAGCCCTAGCCGTGCTCGCCACAGTCGCTCGCCGCCGTCGCAGTCCGCCGTCGTCGAAGTCCCTGGTACGTACATCTCTATTCTCCTCTTCTTCTGTATAATTTCTTCTCCTCTTCTTACGATCGGGATTTCTCAAAATCAGAGAAAAAAGAAACTGTGAAGAGAGAAGCCCTAGCTGTCCCTCGCCGCCGTCGCTGTTCCCCCTTGGCAATCCATCGTTGTTGAAGTCACCAACCCAGGTACATACAACTCTATTCTCTAACTTCTGCCCCTTTTTCTGTATAATTTCTTCTCCTCTCTCTCTCTCTTTATATATATATAGGCAGTCCATCGTGTTCGATTTCTGTATAATTTTTTCTGTTTCATTTTTCAATTTTTTTCTCTTTTGCTTTACTATATATTTTTTCTCGATGTTTCAGTGAGTTTATCTTCTTCTTCTTTTTTCTGTATAATTTCTTCTCCTCTCTCTCTCTCTCTCTATATATATATATATATATATATATATATATATATATATAATTTTTTTCAATTTCTGTATAATTTTTTCCCCCCTTGGCAGTCCATCGTTGTCGATTTCTGTTTCATTTTTCAATTTTTTTCTCTTTTGCTTTACTATATATTTCTTCTCTATGTTTCAGTGAGTTTATCTTCTTCTTCTTTTTTCTGTATAATTTCTTCTCCTCTCTCTCTCTCTCTCTATATATATATATATATAATTTTTATCAAATTCTGTACAATTTTTTCCCCCTTGGCAGTCCATCGTTGTCGATTTCTGTATAATTTTTTCTATTTCATTTTTCAATTTTTTTCTCTTTTGCTTTACTATATATTTTTTCTCGATGTTTCAGTCATTCAATGAGTTTATCTTCTTATTTCTTCCATCTATTTTGAAGCTTGTTGATTCATTGCAAGTCTGGCAATTCACTGACTGAAATTCTTAGCATTCTTGGCCAACTGGAACTCAAAGCTTATTGATTCCCTGAATTCATGTGAGTGCCATTCCTTCATACTTTGCTGATTTTTTGCAAAAAAATATATATATAAATTGTAAATTTTTTGATTCACTGAAGTCTGAAAATTTGGTAATATGGTGATTTGGTGATTTGCGTGTATTATTTGCTGATTTTTTGATTTGCTGATTTACTGTGTGTAATGTTCAAAATATAAATTGTAAATTTGCTGATTTGTGTGTATTGTTTAATTTGTTTACATCACTAAAAATATTATTGTGTCATAGATTTCAACATTATAAAAATGTCATCAACGGGTGCTAGTACTGCACCAACACCATCAAGTCAAGATGAAGACATTAACAAGCCTCTGTGGAGGTATGTCACAAGGTTTGACAAGCTGAGTGAGGGTGGTGGGAATATTTCTTGGCAATGCAATTTTTGCAACCAAGTTAAGAAGAGTTCTTACACAAGGGTTAGGGCTCATTTGTTGAGACTACCCGGTCATGGGGTTGCATTATGCACAAAAGTCACAACAAAAGATATTTCGGAGATGCAAAAGCTAGAGGATGAAGTGAAGGCAAGACAATCAAGTAATGCTCCAAAGAAAGTACCTTTACCCCCTTCAACTCTTTCATTGGGTGGTACAAGTGCTTTTCCTACTTCCATGAAGAAAAGAAAGACATTTTCTAGTGGGAGTGGGAGTGAGTGGGAGTGGAAGTGGAAGTGGAAGCGAAAATCCCGTGGAGAAGGCATTTAATATGGCAGCCCGTGAGCAATTACATTCCGAAATTGCTAGAATGTTTTATTCGGCAGGCTTGCCATTTCACTTAGCAAAGGAACCCGTATTATGTGTCTTCTTACACATTTGCCGCCAATAATCCAATTACGGGTTACTTGCCTCCAAGATATAATTTGTTGAGGATTAGCTTGCTTCAAAAAGAGAAGACAAACATAGAAAGATTGTTGCAACCTATTAAAGGCACATGGAAGGAAAAAGGGGTAAGCCTTGTGAGCGATGGGTGGAGCGACTCTCAAAGAAGGCCTCTTATTAGTTTCATGGCAATTACAGAAGGTGCACCTATGTTTTTAAAAGCTGTTGATTGTTCGGGTGAGATTAAAGACAAGTACTTCATCTCTAACTTGATGAGAGAGGTGATTAATGAAGTTGGGCATGAAAATGTGATTCAAATAATCACAGATAATGCTCCAAATTGCAAAGGTGCGGGGCAAATAATTGAATCACAATTTCCAAACATTTTTTGGACACCATGTGTGGTTCACACCCTTAACCTTGCATTAAAGAACATTTGTGTAGCCAAGAATGTTGAAAACAATGAATTGACATATGATGAATGTTGTTGGATTACAGAAATTATTGGAGATGTCATGCACATAAAACACTTCATCATGAACCATTCAATGAGATTAGCAATGTTCAATGAGTTTGTTACTTTGAAGTTGCTTTCTGTTGCGGAGACACGTTTTGCTTCATCAATTATCATGTTGAAGAGATTTAAGCTTATAAAGCGTGGTCTTCAAGCGATGGTTATTAGTGACATGTGGTCGTGCTATCGGGAGGATGATGTGGGGAAAGCAAGATTTGTGAAAGAAAAAGTGTTGGATGACATTTGGTGGGATTCCATTGATTACATTCTTTCTTTTACTGCGCCTATCTATGAGATGATTCGGGTTTGTGATACAGACAAACCATGTATTCACTTGGTTTATGATATGTGGGATTCAATGATTGAGAAAGTGAAGACCGCAATATATAGAAAAGAAGGGAAGCGATTTGAGGAGTCATCTACCTTTTATGAGGTAGTACACCAAGTGCTTGTTGATTGTTGGAACAAAAATAACACCCCGCTTCATTGTTTGGCACATTCATTGAATCCAAAGTAAGTTCTACCTCCTAATCTCTAGTCTTTTTAAGGATTTAACAATTTATTCCCATCAAAGTTTACTTACAATTTTTTTTTTTTTTTTTTCTTTCATATATTCAAGGTATTATAGCGATGAGTGGCTTGGGAAGGATCCAAGTCGAGTTCCTCCACACAAGGATGTTGAGGTTTCTGCTGAAAGAATCAAGTGTTTTAAAAGATACTTCCCCAATCCTGAGGACAGTAGAAAGGTTAATTTGGAGTATATCAACTTTTCAACACGTGCGGGAGCGTTTGCGGATGTTGATTCCATGAGTGATCAATATAGTATGGATCCTAAGGGTTGGTGGGTTATCTATGGTACATCCGCACTCATGCTTCAAAACTTAGCTTTGAAGCTACTTGTACAACCATCTTCTTCATCATGCTCTGAGAGGAATTGGAGTACTTACTCCTTTGTGCACTCGGTGAGAAGGAACAAGATGACACCACAACATGTTGAAGACTTGGTTTACATCTATATCAATCTCCATCTTTTATCAAGAAGAACCCCACAATATATGCAAGGAGAGACCAAAATGTGGGATATTGGTGGAGATACTTTTGATTCATTTGAGGATGTTGGGGTCCTTGAGGTTGCAAACCTCTCACTTGATGAACCAGAATTGGAAGCTATAATCTTCACGGATGATGGTGATGGAAGAGAAGAAGATGAAGCTGGGTCTAGTGAATCATGATGCTTGAAATGGGGCTTTTTTTTTTTTTTTAGGGGGGGGGGGGGGAGGATTATTAGTGGAGCTTTGTTTTGTATTGAAATTGAAAGTTCTATTCCTCTAGCAATTATTAAACTTTGGATAATTGATAATTCCTACTTGCTATGATTTTGTTATTTATAATTATAATCTTGTTGAAATATTTGGTACTTTACTTTGATATTGGAAATTTGGAATTGCGTTTCTTGTGTAAATGTTGAATGAAATTGTATTTTTTTATACATAATTTGATTGATATGAAAATAGAAATTGATTGTATTATTATATAAAATAAAAATAAAATATATTTTATTCAACGTGTCCCCGACGTGTCTGTGTCCTACTTTTTTGAAAAATTGCGTGTCGGCGTGTCCGTGTCGTATCGTGTCGTGTCCGTGTTCGTGTTCGTGCTTCTTAGGGTATTGCCTTGGCTATTTTGAGCCTTCGGGTGTTTTTTGTTGGACTGTTTGTTATTTTTGGTGGTGGTTAATTGAGCACCAAAGTAAGGGAATACTGTTTTTTGTAGTTTTCACCCTTTCTTTACCATTTCTTGGATCATTAGCACTGTTGTGACAGTATGTCTGAGATTAGCCATACCTCTTTTAGCTCAGGTAGTGATGTTTTGAGTCAGGTTACTACTCAAAATGAAAACTCTATGCTACATATTAAGACGACTAAACTTGAAGTTACTAATTACCTTGCATGGTCTCGTTCTGCTCTATTGTTCATTAAGAGCAAGACAAAAAACAGGGATATCTTGATGGCACTATTGTGGAACTACAGATTCATTATTTTCCAAATGAGATGCAAAAAAATTCTATAGTTATGTCATGGCTGCTTCACTCTATGCAACTTGAGATTAGTAATGAAAATCTATTTTTGAGGACAACAAAGAAGATCTGAGATATTGTTGCTCAGACTTACTCACACATGGGTAATGTTGCTCAAATTTATGATTTAAAGCATCGAATATGATGTACCATAAAATAACAGCCTAACCCAAACTTGACACGTTTATAAGCTCTTTCATGTGCAGGTCAAGAAGTGACACAAAGCTATTCAGACCTGACAACCCCGAGGATCCAGACGTCCTTGATCAAAAGGGCACAAACCTTTCCTCTAGAACAGAGAGCTCGGAGCATGTGCCTAGAGGGGTTCCCGATCTGATCACCGCCTTTGCATGCCCTTACCGACCTCAGAATAAGGAAACAGAATGCGACATGGAAACTGCCACTCTCGGATATCTTCCGATCCCTATTTTGCGGAGATCAGAGTTCAATATGGCAACTACCATCTTCAGATATCGTCGGATCCCGATTCTTTACAACTCTAAGTCCTAATCAACTTAGGGAATCCGCAACCTATAAATACAACCCTAAGGTGCGCTTTTCAATTACAGTCAATTATTCTCTTTCAAATCCAGTCTCTCTCATTTTTATTGACTTTATCATCAGAGCGGCTACCACCGGAGCCAACCCGGTGGTCCTCTGATCTCTCTTTCTGAGTTCTTGACAGGCGACGAAGAGCGGAAGCCCCACTAATTCAGAAAGTGCAACATCAGTTTGGCACCGTCTGTGGGAAACGACAATCGTTCCTACTAATCCTCTTTGACAAAAACAGTTCTTCTAGTCTTTGAGAAACCATGGTTCCCAATCTTCGTCCAAGGAAAGGTTCTCGAAACCCACGAAACCAGCCTTCTGTTGGAAGAGGAAGGGGGAAAACTTCCAATCACTTACAGCAATAGCTCGATCGGATCCAACGACAGTCCAATCTGATGCAGGAGCAACTCCTTGCCATGTCCCAGGCCTTGGCATCCATGGCCCAAAACCAGCAAAGCAATCCCACTCATCCTCCTACAACCACAAATAATGAAGGGGTTCGACCTCCTGCCACCACCACGGGCGGAGGACCTTCTAATGAGGAGACCCCCAATGTGCAATCGGTACATCCCCATGGTACCACTCATATAGGGGGTGATCCCCAACCATCAACCGCAGCAGGAAGAGGGATGCCTACTTTTAATCCCGCTGTCCATTATCAAAGCAGGACAAGGATCCCAACTCCAGTGGCCTTGGGGGCCAATCCAGCGTCACCCGAGTTTCAACCTCCATCGGCACCAATTCCCCCAGTCCAAGGAGGGCAACGTCCCCCTGCCGCTACCGGACAAAATCATCCCCTTCATATAGGGACTGAGGCTACAAGACAAGGCCAGCAACAACCCATTCTCCCCAGAGTTCCTCAAAGGATGGAGGAAATAACATACTACATGGAGCAAACCATCTTCACCGAAGGGACCCACGTCCCTCCATGAGCAAGATTAACTAGCAAAGCTGCTTGAAAGGTTCGCCACGTCAGTTCACTCCTACCATAATGGCGGAAGAGCGGCCTAAGAAATTTGTTTTCCCGAAGTTCACCCTGTATGACAGGTCTGAGGATCCCGGGGACCACCTCTCTCACTATCAGCACACGATGACTCTACATGAGGCTACCAATGCCTTCATATGTCGTACCTTCGTGACAAGCCTCAAGGGTACTGCTTGGAAACGGTTCCACAGCCTTCCTCAAGAGTCGATCATCAATTTTTACGAACTCAGCAGACAGTTTCTTAACCGATTCCTAACCAGCAGGAAACTGAGAAAGGGCCCAGAGATCCTTCTAACCATAAAGCAGGCCAAGGGGGAATCACTTCAGGAATATATTGCTGGTTTCAATACCGAGCTCACAAAGATAACAGACTGTAGTCCGAGCTTCTTAGTGGCAGCCCTCACCTCTGGACTGGGCCATAGACACTTTCAAGACTCCTTGACAAAGAATCCCCCTGTTGATATGACAGCACTTATGGAGCGGGTGCGAAAGTACATAAACCTGGAGGATACGAAAATGTCCTTCCGAAAGGCCAAAGAGCAGGCTCAGAAGGACGATCATACCTAGAAGAGGGACCCCAGCACAACCAAGAAAATGGTCAGAAGTCCTGACAGAAGGACGGCACCCAAAACTCAGGGCAACCCCAACTATGAAGATACGGAACGTTCACACCTCTGAATAGCTCACTCACTCATATACTCCAACAGGTACAAACACATGAGGATTTGAGGTGACCGAAACCATTGAAGAGCAGTCCTGACTCCAGGGATCAAAGCAAATACTGCGACTTCCACAAAGACCATGGGCACACCACCGATGAATGCAGAGCCCTCAAACATGAGACTGAACAGCTCATCAAAAGAGGGCGTCTGCAGGAGTTCATCCGATAGGACGAGAGGCAAAACCCCCGTAATGACAAGCCACAGCAAAGGAGACAAGAGCAGAGACCTAAACAAAGGGAGGCTCGGAATGAACAGCCGTGCCAAAATAATCAGGTCATCTTTGTCCTCCATACCGACAACTCACTGACCGGAATGTCCAACAGAGCCAGGAAGCGCTTATGCTCTGGAGGCAAGGGCAGAACCCAACGTCCTTCAGATCTCTGCCATTGAGAAAAGGCTAAGGCCTGCACCGCAAATCCAGTTCTCAGAGTTGGATCTCGTTGGAGTACACTGTCCTCATAGTGACGCCCTCGTCATCTTGCTCAAGATTGCAAATTTTGAGATTAGGAGGGTTCTGGTGGACGCAGGAAGTTCCACCAATGTGTTGTTCTATTAGCCCTTTCAACATATGAAGCTCAGCACCAATGACATCAAGGCCACAACCGCTATCATGGCAGGATTCGATGGGAATCTCAACACCCCGTTGGGCAAGATTGATCTCCCGACCACAGCAGGAGAGGGGGACGCTCAGAAGACGTTGATTCCTGAATATATGGATCCTGGACTCCAAGTCCCCCTACAACATCATCATCGGAAGGCCTTGGCTTTATCAGATGGGAGCGGTCACCTCGACCTTCCATCAGTGCCTAAAATACGTACAAAACGACAAGGTCTACTCCATCAGGGGCTGTCAACCAACCGCCCGAGAGTGTCATGCTCTCGCGCTGAAGGAAAAAGCCCTCAAATAGCAATCACATCATTCTCATGAAAAAGGAAGTCGCACCTTCCGAACTTCATGAGACGGAGGAATGCCCCTCCAGGATCGACAAGCCATTAAGTCCTAGAGGAAGGGACAGCATTGCCTTACCCGTGGTGGATCCTATCAAAGTGCTCGTCAATTCTGAAGGGGGAGAGTGGTATTTACAGATTGGCTCAGATCTGTCCCCCTCCGAGCAGAAAGAGATTGTTCAATTCCTAAAAGACAATCTGTCAGTATTCGCGTGGGAGACCAAGGACATGGAAGGGATAGACCCTAATTTCATCTCCCACAAGCTGATGACTGACCCAGGTTACCCTCCAGTGAGACAGAAGATGAGGACCTTCGCCCCTGAACGCCATAAGATCATTAACAAAGAGGTCCAGAGGTTGCTGGACGCCAGAATGATAAGGGAGGTATTCTATCCAAAATGGCTCGCTAATACCGTCCTTGCCAAGAAGAAGAATGGCAAATGGCAAGTCTGCGTTGATTACACAGACCTCAACAAAGCCTGTCTTAAAGATAGCTTTCCCCTCTCGAGGATCTATCAGCTGGTTGACGTAACCGCAGGGCATAAGCTCATGAGCTTCATGGACGCATATTCAAGGTACAATCAGATTCAGATGTACCCTCCAGACTAGGAAAAGACAGCCTTCATATCCAAACGAGGTCTCTATTGCTATAGAGTGATTCTGTTCGGTCTGAAGAACTGCTGGCACCACATACCAGCGGCTGGTGAACAAAATGTTTGACTCCTTAATTGGCAGCACAATAGAGGTCTACATAGATGACATGTTGGTCAAGAGCATAAGGAAGAATGACTATATCCAGCACCTGAGTCAAACGTTCAACATACTGAAGCAGCACAGAATGAAGTTGAATCCCTCAAAGTGTACCTTTGGGATCACTAAAGGGAAGTTCTTGAGTTTTCTGGTCTCTCAAAGGGGAATTGAAGCAGACCCTTCACAAATTAAAGCTTTGATCGAGCTAGAGTCACCGAAGACCAAGAAAGACATCCAGGGCCTGAATGGAAGGATAGCAGCTCTGAACCTGGTTCATCTCCAGATCTACAAATTGGTGCCTCCCGTTCTTCAAAGCCCTGAGGGGGAGTAAGGCCCTTGAATGGACCCCTAAATACGAAAAAGCCTTCCACGAGTTGAAACAATATATGGCCTCCCCCAAACTCCTTTCAAAACCGGTACAAGGGAAAAAGCTACTTCTATACCTTGCAGTATCAGAAAATGTTGTCAGCTCGGCGTTGGTCAGAGACGACAGAGGGATCCAGAGGCCGATTTTTTATGTCAGCAAAGCACTTCTGGATACCAAGAAGAGCTATTCTGAAGTTGAGAAGTTAGCTTTTGCCCTGGTGATTGTCCACTCGAAAACTCAGACCCTATTTCCAGGCACATCCCATTGAAGTCCCTACGCCTTACCCACTAAAATCAATTCTGCACAAGCCTGAAGTCTCAGGACGACTGGTCAAGTGGTCAGTGGAACTGGGGGAATTTGACATATCTTACGTTCCACGAACCTCTATCAAAGGGCAGGCATTGGCAGATTTTGTCGCAGAACTCACTCCAGCACTGCATGATAAAGATCAAGCCAACATGGACGTCGCAGTTTGGTGACTTTACACTGACGGGTCATCCACCGACAGGGGTTCAGGAGTGGGGCATCGTGCTCCAATCCCCTGATGTGATCATAACAGAAAAGGCAGTTAACTTAGGGTTTAGAGCTTCTAACAATGAAGCCGAGTACGAAGCACTCGTCCTCGGCATAAAGCTAGCCCTAGAATGCGAAGCTCGGAACCTTGAAGCGTTTTCGGACTCCCAACTAGTGGTAAGCCAAGTCTTGGGGGAGTTTTTCGCCAAGAATGACAAGATGGCTCAATATTCAGAGCTGGTGGACTTGTTGAAAACTTCCTTCCAAAAATTCACCATCCAAAAAATCGAAAGAGGACAGAACTCCAGAGCTGATGCCTTAGCAAGCATGGCCTCCCATCTCAAGTCAAAAAAGATTCAACGGTGAGGATTTCTTACCAACCGAAACCAAGCATCGAGGAAGTACAGTCCACTCAAATCTCGTAACAAACTCAGAACTGGATGACTCCCATCATCCAGTAGCTAAAAGAATGACTACTTCCAGAGGATAAAAACCAGGTCCGAAGGATTCGGATCAGGGCGGCTCGGTATCTGATCCTAAATGGAAAGCTCTACCGATGATCCTACACTCAACCTCTCCTGAGGTGCCTATCTCTAGAAGAATCTCAATACGTCCTAACCGAGATACATGAAGGAATATGTGAAAACCATAATAGCAGTCAGGACCATAGCCCACCAAGCTCTAACTCAGGGTTATTATTGGCCAAGCATGCTGAAGCAGGCCAAGGAATACGTTCAGAGGTGCGACAAGTGCCAATGTTTTGCCTCATACCAACACCAACCCCATCACGAGCTCGTCCCTATTGTCAGTCCTTGGCCCTTCACTCAATAGGGGATGGATATTGCGGGACCACTGCCAAAGACCCCACAGAACTGAAGATACCTGCTTGTCACCATAGACTATTTCTCCAAATGGGCAGAAGCTGAGCCTCTGACCCACATTACTGAAGCGGAGGTAAAAAACTTCACATGAAAGAACATAATCTACAGGTTCGGCATACCCCACGTCATCATCCCTAACAATGCTATGCAGTTTGCTAGAAAGGATGTTCGGGAAGTTCTGTAAAGACCTGCACATCAGTTACCACTTCTCCTCACCAGGGCATCCCCAAGCTAATGGACAAGCAGAGGTCACCAACCACACAATTCTAGATGCTATTAAGAAAAGGTTGGAAGAAGCCAAAGGAAGGTGGGTTGAAGTGCTCCCCGGAGTGCTCTGGGCCTACCAAACCACCAAAAAAAGGCCAACCGCAGAAACACCGTTCTCACTTGCATACGGTACCGAGGCGGTCATTCCCATCGAGATTGGCATGCCAACCCTAAGGACGGATGCCTTCGACCAAGAAACTAATGACCATCAGCTTACAAAAAATCTAGATCTGCTTGAAGAAAGACGTGAGCAGGCCAAGATCAAGACAGAAGCATACCGACGAAGAATGGCCAACAACTTCAGTCAAGGGTTAAGACCTGTCAACTTCCAACTCAGGGACCTCGTCCTAAGAAGAGTATTCATGAACACTAAAGATCCTACCATGGGAAAGCTCTCTCCTGATTGGGAAAGGCCCTACAGGGTAACCAAAATCATCAGGCCCATAACTTACTAGTTGGAGGATGTAACTGGGAAGCCTGTGCCTAGGCCCTGGAATGTTGAGCACTTACGAAAGTATTATCAATAAAAGGTTTCTTTTTCTTTTTTAAGTGCTTCCGTCTTAATGCACAGACCCTCGGGTCTGGTCCATTTCAATACACAAACCTCAGGTCTGGTCCATTTCAATGACCCCAGGTCTGGTCCATTTCAATGCACAGACCTCAGGTCTGGTTCATTTCAATGACCCCTAAAAGCCTTGTATTCATTACAAGTGCTATAGGCTTGGTCCATCTTAATGCACAGACCACCAGGTCTGGTCCATTTCAATGTACAGATCTTAGGTCTGGTCCATTTCAATGACCCCTAAAAGCCTTGTGTTCATTACAAGTGCTATAGGCTTGGTCCATCTTAATGCACAAACCCCTAGGTCTGGTCCATCTTAATGCACAGACCCCTGGGTCTGGTCCATTTCAATGCACAGACCTCGGGTCCAGGTCCATTTCAATAGCCCCTAAAAGCCTTGTATTCGTTACAAGTGCTATAGGCTTGGTCCATCTTAATGCACAGACCTGCAGGTCTGGTCCATTCTTTCAGCTATTACAAGCGATTTAGGTATGAAATCTTCACATTGATTTAACTACAAGTGATTCAGGTCTGAATACTATATCTTGACTTATTTGCAAGTATTTCAGGTCTGAATTTTTATCCTAAGTCAATTACAATTGATTTAGTTCTGAATATTATATTATATCTTAACTTAATTGCAAGTATTTCAGGTCTGAAGTTATATTCTAAGTCAATTACAGTTGATTCATGTCTGAATATTTTACCTTGACTTAATTGTGAGTGTTCCAGGTTCGAAATCTTCACATTAATTTAATTATAAGTGACTCAGGTCTGAATATTATACCTTGTCTTAATTACGAGTGTTTCAGGTCTGAAGTTTTAACATTGATTTAGTTGCAAGTGTTTCAGGACTGAATACTACTCTTGCTCTCAAAATTAATCACAAGGAACCGAAATAAATAAAAAGTCTTTCATTGATAAGCCCAGATGGGCAAAAGATTACAGATTTACAAAAAATAAAAAACAAACAAAACAAGATAAAGAAAAACACCCCATTCAAGGGTCTTCAGCAGCAGGGGCAGCTTCTTCTGCAGGATCAGCTGGGGCGGCATCCGAGGGGCTTAGCTCTAGATCGTCCAGCTGAGCTTCGTCCAACCCGGATATGTTGAGGTCAGGGTAGAGCTTCTAGATCATCTTGCGAAATAGCTCGTACTCATGATCCACAAACTCATCATCCAGCTGGTTCACTTCGTCTCTGAGCTCCCTCTCTGTCCGCTTGAACATTGGAGGCTAGCTTCAGAGCCAATGCGGCCTCCACCCCCTCCTTCTCCTTCTCCTTCTTCAAGGCCTCTAGCTCATAAGCCAAAGTGTTTTTATGTGACTCCAAGATGGCCACATTATTCAGAGCTTCCTTGTACTTCTCCTCGAAGGAGTGTGAGGCTGAACGGGCAGTCCCGAGCTGGAGGCGAGCTTCGTCCAGCTCGGCTTGGAGCTTATCCTCCCACTCGAACTCCTCGGGAAAGTCCATAATTGTGGCCATGGCATGGACCGCTTGCAAAAAACAAAGTTCAAACCAATCAGAACAGAAGTAGCAAAAAGAACAAAAAAAAAAAAGAAAAAAAAAGGGGGGAAAAGAAATGCTAAGTAAAGAAGTTCTTACCCTTATGTGGGAGACCAAAAGGTCTCTGGCAATCCTCCGAGGCTTCATGCCTTTGAAGTGTTCCGAAGCGGAAATCCAAGAGTCCTTATAGGCCCTCTTGATAGTGGCCTCCCCGTTCTCTACCGAAGTGATGCTGGGGGGACTGAACTCAGTTTCCCCTTGCCACGGGGGGCTGAGCGCGGCGGCGGGGCTGGAGGCGGCGGCGGCTCCTCCTAAACGACTGGCAGTTGCCAGCTCTTGGGAGACTGTGCGCTCTAGAGAGTTGAAGGCTCCCACTTCAGTCCTCCTCTTCTTCTAAGGAGGCGGATGAACAGCAGGACTGGATGCCTTCCCAGTCCTCTTGGGACCCGGCATCTAGTTCACCAAAATCGACTTCTTTAGCACAGCTGACTTGCTCTTTACTAGGCCAGCCTCCATGAAGTTCTGAAGGGTCAATATCTGGTCGTGAGGTCGGTCTAGGGGGTGCAGAAGTTGGCGGTACTTCTCTTGAAGCTCTGGAGTAAAGACCGATCTCCTCCAAGTCTTCTTATTTGTAACACAAAATAGAGAACAACGCAGAGTTAGAAAAAATGAAAAAAGAAAAGTTACGACTGGAAACCAAAGGTCTGTAGGCTCACCCTTGAAGCCGGTATGCCAAGGGAAAAAACTCTGTTCGGTTCTCATAGTCTTCATGTTCCCAACCTCCATTGACAAAGAAGTACCACTTTTTCCTTGTCTTGTTAGAAGTGGGTACAGAGGTCAGGGGCTTGAACCTCTTGTCAAAGGACATATAATACAGCCCCTCCGACCTGAGGAACTTCATGTCCATGTTACTCCGGATGAGGTCCAGATCTACGATGACCTAGGACTAAAAACACCATCAGCTGCCTCCAAGCTGTTGATATTTAGCTCGGCAAGACAGATTTTGAACTAACTAAAGAAGTCATTTAAGAGGGGGTGCAAAGGGAAACGCACACAGACCTCGAACCATTCGAGGTAAGGGCAGATTTTCCCCCTCTCAATGTCTGATGGGCGATCTAATTTCCTAGGGACCCTACAGTACACATTCTTAGGGAAATCAAAATGCATCTTGAGGGCATCTAGCATGCCCTCAGTCACAGCGCTCTCACCTTCCTCCCTCTGAGATCGGGCCGAGGTGCTGACCTCCCTATTCCTAGGCTCAAGGTGCGCTTCAAGGAGCAGCACCCCTGAATCACTGCTGGAGGAATCACTCGTCTCCTCAACTGGAGATGCCCTATGACTTCCCACTTCTACAATCTCCCTATTTCCTACTCTACCGTCAGAATGTGTATCGGAGGACGACATGGTAAGAACAACAAAGATGAAAATGAAAATATAGAAAAAAGGAGAATGAAGAAAAAAAACGATGGGAAAAACAAAAGGAAAGTCAAGGAAAAAAAGGTTACCACACACTAACCAGGGATCGGAGCTCAGGTGACAAAGAAGCCCTCAGGTACACTGGAAATCACACTGAACTCTTCTTTCTTCTCAAAAAGCTTTGAAACAGTAAAGGATTTGTAAAGGAATCCAAAATGAGAAATGCGACTATTTATAAAACTCTAAGGGCATCATTTAATTTCCCAAATCCCAAACGACGGTTGGATAATGATGGCCTTGATTACCGAATCGGCAACTTAAGTAATGATTGTGCCGTAACTGCTCCATTAATGGTTGTTTTCTCAGAATACAGAACGGTGCATTAATGAGAAGACGCGTGACCCTTCAAAAACCCTAACCTCAGTTCTGCATAGTTCAATCTCTCTTATTTTTATTGACTTTATCATCGGAGCGGCTACCACCAGAGCCAACCCGGTGACCTTCTGATCTCTCTTTCTAAGTTCTTGACAGGCGACGAAGAGCGGAAGCCCTACTGATCAGAAGGTGCAACATTAGGATACATGAGCACAAATAGAGAGATGTGACTCTGGCTACTTATTATAACATTTTGCGAGGATTGTGGCAGGAATTGGATCAGGATCAGGTGTTTCAAGCTGATTGTCCTAGTGATACTCATAAGTTTAAGGAGATGGTAAAGTAGAAGCGCATATTTGAGTTCTTAACTGGTCTGAATATGGAGTATGATCCGATTCGAGTTCAGATCTTGGAACGCGATCCTCTACCTTCTCTTAATCAGGTGTTTGCCTATGTGTAGGGAGAGGACAGTAGACGAAGTGCTATGCTTTAGTCATTGACTCAAGAGTGATATGTTCTTACCTCTGCTTATCAGAGAGAAGGCAAAGCGATCAATAGAGGTCGTGATAGTGGCTAAGTTATTGGTTCCATGATCGATGACAAAGATAGGCTTATGTGTAATTATTGTGGCAAGATGAGACACACTAAAGAAAGTTGTTGGAAACTTCATGGTCATCTTATACCGGGTAAAAGGGGTTCGCCTTAGAGGGGCATCCAAGTCCCATGCTCATCTCACCTCTACTAATTCTCTAGTGACTTCTTCAGCTTTAGTTTCAACTTAAGACACTCATGTTCTTTATAGGGCAGAGATTGAGTCCCCCAGACATCTTAGGTCTCAGCTGGAGCCCTCCTCGAATAGCACTGCATCCTCCATATTTGCTCACTCAGGTACCCTTTCCAATGCATATAGTTTCTCTTTTCTGTCCAATAGTCCATCTTGGATCATTGATTCGGGGGCATCTAATCATATGGCTAGTTTGTCCAATTTGTTCTCCTCTTATAATACTTGTTCAAGTAGAGACAAAGTTAAGATAGCAAATGGATCTTCATCCACTATTTCTAGTAAAGGTTCCGTTTCAATTTCTGCATCACTATCTTTGTCATCTGTCTTACATGTTCCTAATTTTTTCACTAACCTTTTATTTGTTAGCAGTGTCA
Organism: Nyssa sinensis; assembly: GCA_008638375.1. Classification (NCBI taxonomy): domain Eukaryota; kingdom Viridiplantae; phylum Streptophyta; class Magnoliopsida; order Cornales; family Nyssaceae; genus Nyssa; species Nyssa sinensis. The sequence goes on along the minus strand of CM018043.1, from coordinate 50,190,063 downwards.
CTAAATCTTTCAATTGTTACGTGACTCTTTCCTACTCATTGTATTTTCAGGATTTCGACATGAAAGAAAACGATTGGCAATGGTAGTGAGAGGAGTCGTCTCTACCTCTTGGATTCTCCTACAGAGAAGAGACAAGCTTTACAATCAACTAGTTTCAGCATTGATTCTTATACAAACGAGCTAGTGTGATGGCATCAGCGCCTTGGACATCCTGCTTTTTTCTTTATTGCAAAAATTGTTTCCTGTTTTATTTATTAAGTCAAATGTGTCCCAATTTCAGTGTGAAATATGTGAACTAGCAAAACATCAGTCGTGTTTCCTTTCCTCCTAGTTTGAATAAAAGCACTTCACCTTTTCTTATTGTTCATTCTGATGTGTGGGGTCCTTCTCATTTTCCTACTCAATGTGGTTATCGATGGTTTGTTTCCTTTATTAATGATTATTCTCGTGTTACCTGGGTGTATTTGCTTCAAGACAAAAGCGAGGTTTTCAATTGATTTAAAAACTTTCACAACATGATTTCAACTCAATTTGATGCTAAGGTTAAAGTGCTTAGGTCTGACAATGATGGTGAATATATTGATGGTCTATTTAATTTGTATTTGGATTCGCATGGCATTATTTACCAAACTATTTGTGTTAGTACTCCACAGTAAAATGAGGTAACTGAGCATAAGAATTGTCATTTTTTAGAAGTGGCCCAAGCACTCTTGTTCACTATGCATGTTCTCAAAACTTATTTGGGAGATGCCCTTCTTATGGCAACCTATCCCATCAATCAGATGCCTTCTCGAGTTTTATCCTTCAAATCTCCTATTGAAGTGTTAGGAGTTTCCTCTTCTATATTCCCTATTCCCCCTCGTGTATTTGGATGCGTCTGTTTTATTCATATTCATGGTCCATCTCAAGATAAACTTGATCCAAAGGCCTTGAAACGTATTTTTCTGGGTTACTCTTCTACTCAAAAAAGGTATCGATGTTATTATCCTCCTATTCAACGTCGCTTTGTTACTATGAATGTCACTTTTTAGTCTACAACCTATTTTTTTAGTCCGAAGACTCCTCTTCAGGGGGAGAACAGTAGTGGAAAGTTGTCTTTTTCTCCTCTTCCTCAACCTTTACCTACGTTGTCTTTACCTTAGTCTCCCCAGTCTCCTATTTGTGAGTTGGACAAAGAGAACTGGGGTGCAAGAACTAAAACTAAAGAGATGATGACTTACTCAAGAAGAAGAAAGGGTGAGACTGTTGATCCTTCTCATGTTAACTGCCAGTTAGATTCCTCGAATCCAGGTAATTCTTCTACCTCTACCTCTCCTGTTTCAAATGATACTGATCTTCCTATTGCAATTCGTAAAGGAGTTCAATCTCTTGCAAGTTTAACTTGCTATCCAACTCTTTTGTGTGGGGCTTTTGTGGCAATTACTGGCCAGTGGATAATGGTGTTAGGGATTTATTTTGGGATGAGTTGCGGTCGTCTCTTTCCTCCTGGCGTGTCCCTTGGTGTATAGGGGGAGATTTCAATGTTATTCGGAATCCGGATGAAAGATTGGGGGGTGGAAGGCTGACTTCGGCTATGAGGAGTTTTAATGAGTTCATTAACTCCCAAAGCCTGGTGGACTTCAATTTGGAGGGAGGCCGGTTCACTTGGTCCAGAGGAGATCAGCAGTCGGTTATGTCCCGCTTGGATAGGTTCTTGGTTTCCCATAATTGGGAGGATGCCTTTCCAGGCATCTCCCAAAAGTGTCTCCCGCGACCTTATTCAGATCATCATCCCATCATGTTGCATTGCGGGGGTTTTAGCGCAGGAAAGAGTCCCTTTAGATTTGAGAACATGTGGCTTGAATCTGAAGGCTTTGTGGAGTTGGTGAAAAATTGGTGGGATTCTTATATGGTGTCTGGGTCTCCAAGCTACTGCCTCGCCAGGAAAATGAAGCTCCTTAAAGTTGATCTGAAAAAGTGGAACCATTAGGTTTTTGGCTATCTTCAGGTTAGGAAGCAAGTTTATGCTGAACAAACTTCTGAATCTGGATAGGGAAGATCAGTTGGGCTCTCTTTCTGCTGAAAAGAGGGTTGAGAGAGAAGATTTGAAGAGCCAGATTGGGAAGATGCTCAAGATGGAGGAGATCTTTTGGAGGCAGAAGTCTAGGGCCATTTGGCTTAGAGAGGGAGACCGCAACACCAAATTCTTCCACAGAACGGCTTCTACTCACTACAGAAAGAATAGCATCTCCTCCATTGCTATTGATAACCAAGTTCTCACTGAGAAAGATTCCATTAGAAAAGGTATTGTTGACTTCTTTTCTAGCCTTTATTCGGAGCCGCAGAATTAGGAGACCTGGGGTGGACGATCTGTGCTTAGAAAGGCTGAACTGGTGATGATTCCTCTCATTTGGAGATCCCCTTTTCGGAAGATGAAGTGGAAAGAGCTTTAGAAGCTTGCAATGGGGATAAAGCCTCAGGCCCTGATGGTTTCACTATGGCTTTCATTAAGAAATGCTGGGGCGTTCTGAAAGCAGTTATTATGGCTGTTTTCGAGGACTTTCACAGGAAAGGGGGTTTTGAGCGTAGCCTCAATGCCTCTTTCATTGCTCTCATCCCTAAGAAGGAAGGAGATACTAGCATCAAGGATTTTCGTCCTATAAGTCTTGTGAGTAGTGTTTATAAGCTGATTGCTAAGGTCCTCTCATTGAGGATGAAGAAGATTATGGACAGGATCATCTCTTCCAGTCAGCATGCTTTTGTGGAGGGTAGGCAAATTTTGGATGCGGCTCTCACCGCTAACGAATGCATTGATTCTAGGAGAAAGCAGAAAAGAACAGGGCTTGTTTGCAAACTGGATATTGAGAAGGCTTTTGATCATGTTAGCTAGAGTTTCTTAATGGGTATGCTGGCAAAGATAGGCTTTGGGGCCAAATGGAGGAAGTGGATACATTCATGTATATCCTCAGTCTCTTTTTCGGTCCTTGTCAATGGATCCCCTGCGAGTTTTTTCCATTCTAGTAGAGGGCTGAAGCAGGGAGATCCTCTTTCCCCATACCTTTTCGTGATTGCTATGGAGGCCTGGAGTTGCTTTTTGTTTCATGCGGAGGAGGTTGGTATTATCAAGGTTTTCAGGTGGGGGTCCGAAGCGGCGGTGGAGTTGATATTTCCCATCTGTTGTTTACTGACGATACCATCATTTTCTATGGCCCTTCTATCCGCCAGCTTCATTTTGTCCTGGTGCATTCTTAGTTGCTTTGAAGTTGTGTCAGGACTGCGGATCAACCTTGTAAAAAGCAGCATTACACCGGTTGGGTCAATTCCTTATTTGGCTTTGTTGGCCAGCACTTTGGGTTGTAAGGTGGGTAGCTTTCCCTTGACTTATTTGGGTCTTCCTCTGGGCGCTTCTCCGCGTTCTATTGGGGTATAGGATCCTGTAGTTGGAAGATTTCTCAGCAAACTGTTAGGTTGGAAAGCCCAACTCCTGTCTAAGAGAGGCAGACTCACCCTTGTCAAAAACACCCTTGCCAATCTTCCAACTTATTTCATGTCTCTCTTTCCTATTCCAAAAACTGTGAGCAGGAGGCTTGAGAAGATCCAGAGAGATTTCTTATGGGGTCATGAAGGAGAGAGTAACAAGATTCACCTTGTTGCTTGGGACAAAATTAAGAAGCCGGTGACTCAGGGGGGCCTAGGTGTAAAAGACTTACGTACCTTCAATTTAGCCCTCTTAGGGAAATGGTTATGGAGATTTGGAGAAAGAAATTGGAAGCTTTGAAGGGAGATCATCGCTGCTAAGTATGGGTGTGTTTCTGGAGGTTGGTGCTCATGCAAAGTGGAGGGGTCAAGGGGATGTAGCCCCTGGGGTTACATTAGAGACGGATGGTCGATCTTCATGGTAAGATGCTGTTTTATCCTCGGTAATGGCAGGAGGGTGAAATTCTAGGAATGATGACTGGACTGGGGATGGGTCGATAAGGGAGAATTTTCCTAGATTATACAGTCTGGCTAGCAATAAAGAGGCTTGTGCTAGTGAGTACTTGGAGAAAGTTGGGAACAAACTTATCTGGGCTCCCAGTTTTAGGAGAGATATTTTTGATTGGGAGCGTCAAGAGGTTGGCTCTTTCCTTTGTCATCTCAACGACTTCCCGGCTAGCGAAGACAGGGAGGATAAGAGAGATTGGCGGCCGGATAAGAAATCCTTCTCTGTTCGATCCTTCTATAAAAGCATGTGCTATTCTGATCACTCCTCTTTTCCTTGGAAGCTCATTTGGTCCTCAAAAGTCCCTCCTAAAGCTTCCTTCTTTGCTTGAGAAGCTTCTTGGAAGGCAATCCTCACGACAGACAACCTGAAGAAAAGAGGTTTCCCCCTAGCTAGTAGATGCTACCTTGGTAAGAATGAGGAGGAAAGGGTGGATCACTTGCTCATTCATTGCCCTGTATCATGGAGTTGTTGGAATATTATTTTTGCTCTTTTTGGCTTCTCATGGGTGATGTCTGGCACAGTTAAAGATTATTTGTTAGCTTGGGAAGGATGCAATCTTCCAAAGGAGATTAAGAAAGTTTGGAGAATAACTCCAATTTGCCTCATGTAGAGCATCTGGACCAAAAAGAACAACCGTATTTTTGAAGATCTGGAGCTCATTACTCCTCTCTTTAAAGATGTTTTTTTGCGTCTCTTATTTTTTTGAGCCAAAGAGGCTTTTCCTGTAAATGTCTCTTCTTTTGTAGATTTTTTGAATTCTCTAAAGTAGATGTAAGCTCTTGGGATTTTTGCCCTTGTTGCCCTTCTTGGGCACCATTATATATACAATCTTTACTTATCAAAAAAAAAAAAAGGAATTCAATCTTGCACTCAATATCCTAATTCAAATTTTGTTTCTTATCAATCACTCTCACCTTCCTATCGCGCCTTTGTCTCTTTGTTGTCTTTTGTATCTATTCCACATTATTGGAGAGATGCCTTGGCATATCCAAAGTAGAAGGAAGCTACAGTTGAAAAGATGAAAGCTCTCCAAAAGAATGACACGTGGGACCTAATGACTCTTCCCGAAGGGAAAAAAAGTAATCAAGTGTAAATGGGTGTTCACCGTAAAATATAAGGCAGATGAATCCATAGAAATGTGTAAAGCTAGATTGGTGGTCAAAAGCTTTACTCAAACTTATGACATTGATTACCAAGAGACCTTTGCACTCGTGGCCAAAATGAATTCCATTGGAGTGTTGCTTTCTTTGGCAGCAAATTTGGATTGGCCTCTTCAACAATTAGATGTGAAGAATGCTTTTCTTCATGGTGATATGAAAAAAGAAGTGTATATGAATGTTCCTCCTGATTTCCATCTATGTCTACTAAGGGAAGGTTTGCAAATTTAAGAAGTCCATTTAATGATTGAAGCAATCCTCTAGAGATTGGTTTGAGAGGTTTGGTAAAGCTATGCAGAAATATGGTTATGAGCAGAGTAAGGCTACTCATACTTTCTTCGGGCAAAGGAAGGTTACTTGTGCTTAGTCTATGTAGATGATATTGTTACAATCGGAGATGATGTTGAAGTGCAATTTTTGAAGCCTTTTTTGGCTAAGGAGCTTGAGACAAAGGACTTGGGGGACTTGAAATACTTTTTGGGGATAGAGGTTGCGAAATCGGAGAAATGAATTTTCATCTCTCAACACAAGTATGTTTTAGACTTATTGAAAGAGACAAGGATGCTTGGCTGCCAGCCTTGTGATACTCCGATTGAGCTAAATCATAGGCTGTGTGAGAATAGTGATGATACAAAAGTTGATATAGGCAAGTACTAGACACTCGTGGGCAAATTGATTTATCTTTCACATATTGGACCAGATATTGCCTATGCCAAGAGTGTGGTAAGTCAGTTTATGCATTTAGCACAATCATCCCATTTAGAAGTTGTCTTTAGAATTCTTAGATATCTAGAGTCAGCCCGTGGAAGAGGTCTCTTATTTTCCAACCATGGTCATTTGAGGTTGGAGGCATATACTGATACAGATTGGGCAGGGTTGTTCATAGATAAATGATCTACTTCTGGGTACTGCACTTTTGTGGGAGGCAAATTAGTGACTTGGCATAGTAAAAAGCAGTCAATTGTTGCAAGATCCAATGTTGAGGCTAAGTTTAGAGCTATGGCACAAGGGATATGTGAGCTTTTGTGGTTGAGAATTATGATAATGGAGCTTGGTGTTGGTATATGTAGTCCACTTGAGGCCTTATTGTGACAACAAAGCAGCTATTAATATTGCGCATAATCCAATTCAACCAAGCATATTAAAGTGGACAGATATTTCATTAAAGAAAACCCAAACTCTGATCTCATTTGCACCCCTTTCATAAAGACTGGGGACCAACTAGTTGATGTCTTCACCAAAGGGGTGTCAAGTAAGATGTTTTACAGTGTTTTGGACAAGCTAAGCATGTGTAATATTTATGCACCAGCTTAAGGGGGAGTATTAGAAATATTAAAACATTGGGCATTGTAATTTCCAATTATTTTAGTGTTAGTAGAGTGGGTGTAGGAATGTGGTAACCACTTTTGCCCTTCTTTAATTTCCTGAATCTCTTCTCTCCTCTCTTTTCTTCTTTTCTTCTCTTCTTTTATCAAACCCTAAAATCTACAAACAACTTATTTCAACTAACTAGTCATTGTAGTCAATGTATCCCCGGTGTTCTGCTTGTACATTTTACCCCACTACTATTGCGCTCAATTCACCAATCCAACAGTTGCTTCATCTTCTTGAAAAATTAAAATTGGCTTAAAGTAGGACATGAGAAAATAATTATGTTGCCTATTTGTGCCTCTCAATAGAACTTCCAATTTTGGAAAAATAATGTGACAACACATTCCTAAAGTTCACGTTTTCTCTCAACCAATACCCTTTTTCAATTAATATGCTCTAAAAATTCCTCCCATTGCATTCAATTACCCCAGTTTCCTACAACGCCAGCCATCAAATATTTAAACTTAATTCTTCTTGTGGGAGGGGGAGTTCAAATACCTTGGTTAATTTTATCTCAAATGAGCATAGACGACACTACAAATTAGTCTCTTATAATATAACTTAATGGCATCACTCAAAATACTTCAGAAATGGAAACCTACAGGATAACTACACTTTTCCCCAGAGATCTTCCACTAGAGGAATATCTATTTTCAAAGAATTAGTTAATCCTTTCACTCCAAGCCACCCAAATAATGGGCAATTGGCACCCTAGAGGGTCCTAGTACTTTTGCCTTTCCCTTAAGCTCCTCCAAAGTAAGTAGCAAGAAGAGAAGTAATGTCCTTAGGAACAACCTAAAAAATCATTGATAAATTGACTGGAGAACGAATAAAAAGGTTGTTGGAAGTTTTATTGTACCTTTTACACATCATATAAATATCTGGACTCAAAATGCAACATTTTAAATCTTGCAAAAGATCAAGGTAACTATAGTAATAACTTGATTAGAATAACAAATCAAACATAAAAACTTCATTAGAATAATATTTCCAAATCAAATGTTTATTATGAATCGAATATTTTAAAGATATGTATCAAAAATAAGAATTAATGTTTCTTTTTCTTTCTTCTGTTTTTGGTAATTATGTCAAATTTCTTTGACTCTTATGATTGTGCAAAGAACTATGTATCTGACAAACATTGTTTACACAAAAAGGTTTATAAACAAAAATCTAGTCAATCTATCTGCCACCATTCTCACTTAACAATATGATTGATTTTCTCATATCCTGCATCAAATACATTCACATTGGGTCTCTAATTTCTTAAGAAATCACTGGGTGACAGCTTCCATGGGAACAACATACCCGACTTCTTATCATCTTAATACAACAACCTTTCTTTTTTTGAATAAGCCAATACAACTACCTTTCTACCTTTGGCAGAATAATAATCAAGCATAGCTTGCAAAGCTACAAATAAACCATTCCTACTCAATTCCATGATCTGTCAGCGACAGCTCTATTGGACCTTGCTTACATACCATGATCAACCTAATTATATATCCTACTCAAATTGCCAAATGTAAAAATACATACTCACAAGATAGAATAGTAACTCTGTAATATTGTTTTGTCATTCATTATTATCAAAAGACCTTTTTTTTTTTTGAGATAGCTGAGGTCCTTGGGGTGGGAGCCGTATGCCTCACTTAAGTGATCATCTTCTCAACCTTTTTTTGCCCACATTTTGATCAGGAGAATTCTCAACTCTAATAGGAAAGTCTCCGTCTATGTGTGAAACATTTGTCCATGGCCAATATAGAAAGCTCAACATAGTAATGGTGCTTTATCTATCTATGCTTAACAATATAAAATAAATTAAAGAAGGCTCAATTAAGAAAAAAGATAAGGTTTGTTGGAGCGTGAACGTGCCACGAGAAAAAATGACATATTCGAGCATAACTAAAATGACTATTAAATTTCATTGCATTCACCATAAAGAGAAAATATAATATCTTCACAAGATAAATGAGGATTGTGATAGTTTAGAATCAAAAATAAAGATTTAGTAAATTACGATTTCAAAAAACAATGGCATAGTCAAGTCTCATAAAGCCAAAAAATAAAATAAAAAGAATAAAAACACAAACAACATACTGATAATTTAAAAAAAATTGATTTAGAAAATATATCTTCAAAAGATCCAAATTCAAAGCTAGCACGTCAATCTTTTAATTGATGCCTATGTTTAAATTTTTTAAGTTAATTTTTGCTTGGACAAACAAAAATCTTTATAATCCTTTTCCCAAGTAGTGGCAAAAGCAAGCCAAAATCATACTTCCTCCAATAAAGCTATGTAGTTTCCTTGTGTTTTTAAGGAGAGTTTTTCATTTAGTATCCGTCAACCAGTACATGGTGGTTATGCATAGGAAGCTAAGGTCGACCCTTCCACAACTTCAGGGGTACCTTTCCTATGTCCTTCAATTTGTGGTCACCTTTTATTCCTTTTGTGAAAGAAATTTTAAGGACCAGTTTGATCCACTTTCTTTGAATTAAAAGAATAAGTTGTTTCTCATTTGACATGTTGCATTTGATTACTATTACTTGATACTAATGTTACTACAAATATTACTACTATCATTACAATTGACCCTCTAATAATTAATATTCAATAATTTCACAAGTTTTATCAATTAATCGCTTTCTAGAGGAACCAACTTTGTTTCACACTGAATAGTTAATCATTCTATTGCAAAATAATTTTTTTTTAAAAAAAATCTTTTATAGCATTAATTATTAGAATAGGAAAATACACATGTATATATATTATACAAAAAAAAAAAAATAGTCACATGAACTTTCTTACTAATATGAAAGGAGATTAAGATCTTTCTTATAATTTAAGGTATAATACATATCACCCTTAGGAATATATATAAAATCATACATTTGTGAAGAATTTTTTCATTAATAAAAATCATAGAAAATTAATATAGTTAATAATTCTATTAGCTTAATAATTTTGGGTCTCCCAACATTATTAATTATTAGAGAGTCGATTGTACTATTATTATGTGATACGTACTCAAAGTCTCAAATAACCATCGCACCTTATTAGGAAAAGTTGGGTTGAACATAATCTGCAATTCGACTTCTTTAATTTTGCCTTTTAACATAAGCCTTATAAGAATTTAAGCAAAGCTTTCCTAAAGGTCAAGAGTCAAGACACTTGGGCTAGCAACCCCTGTTGAGTAAGTAACATTGACCACTCATGGTAGTTTGTCCATATTCAATACAAATAAGGTAATAAACACCCATTAATTTCTTTAAATAATGAAATTTGTTAAATAATAAAAATTTAAAACTACATGATTCCACTACATGCAACTAACCACAAATATGAATCAAAACACTAGTACCACAAATAGCAGTGTTGGAATCATCCATTATAATTACACAAAAGATGAACAATAACCACACATAAGCCAACAAAAAAGTTTGACATAAAACACTTAATAGCCTAAAACACCAAACACATCCAGTACAGTTATATAATATGTGTGTGTCATATTTTTAAGCATGCCCGCCAATATAAGCTCTACCTTCAGATTGAAAGTTTTCAACAAAAAAAAAAAAAAAAAACAGAGAGAAATAGATCATGCATGCAGCGTGATGAGGACAACATGACTGTAAAAATGCCGCTGTAAAAGTGGTTTCACAGCACTAAGCATCCCTACTACAATCAGAAGAGATTGATATCTATATGACATAAAAATTATACCCACTTTGAAGTGAAATTTGGGAGATATTTCATGATTAAGTGCCCTAATAAAAGGAAAATGCTACTGCTATATGAAATATGAGCGATTGAACAGTTGCAGCTGCTAAATAGTTAGATGTGAAGGTGGCAAGTAAACAACTGAGACATACCATTTTGTAATGCAAGTCTTGTAAGACTATGAGAGGCTCCCTTTATTCTGCGCCATGGCCACTGTGAAAAAAGAGGTTGACGAATTTACAGAAGCTTTAATTGGCCTTAAAATAGGAAGCTCACTCCGGGCAAAACGTGAGAAGACGGCGTCGTTTTCCTTACTTTTGAAGACAAGAACCACCTCTTTATCTTTTTCTGTTTTTTTTTATTTGTGAAGTAGTAAATGCCCCTAAAAATCAATCAGGGATAGAATATTTTCAAGAGAAAAAGGATAAAAAAAAAATTAATGATTCAGAGTGTATTATACATAGAAAGGATTCATTAGTCCTCTATCGTTAAGACTTCAAATGAGCCGTGTGAAACTAGTGGATTATTTAAATTTGATTTATTAAAATAAATAAATTTTAAATTTTGTTCAACTTTAATTTATTAGTATTTCGAGTCTTTCTTGGAGGAGCCTTTAATAAAATCGAGCTGGAGTAATTTATTTTTTATATAGTATTAGATTATATGTGACTTAAAGAGACGAGTTCGAACTGAACTCAATAAATAAATTTATGAGTATCAAATTATTTCAAGTTTGACCTATTAATCTAGCAAGTCAATTTCAAACGATTCTATTATCAAAACAATCACGAGTTGAACTCGAATAACTCGGTTCATTTTACAGTCTTAGAACCAATAAATTACACATAATTAAAATGTGTAAATCAAATTGTAAATTTTAGTCATGTGTTAATAATTCATTGAGCACGAATACATTTCACAGAATCCAATAAAGATATTTTTTTTTGTATTATATAAAATCAGACTACTATGCAATAAAAAAGATGACATTCACAATCTTCTCACTTATATAAGTGGGCCATGGTTTTGTGAGTAGAGAGATTATTTTATTTTTTTATGTACAGAAATATTTTTAAGACATTGAGAACTTATTTTTCAAATGTTTGTAATTAAAGTCTGATAACATAATTCACGTGTGCATACTTTCTGATTATTAATATTTAATAATTAATAATTTTTTACAGAACCAACGTAATTTGTGGTGAATAAATAGTAAAGTCTTTTTCATTTAAGCATAAAATGCATACAAGATTGTCTACCATTCACTTTTCTGATTTGTACTAATACAACTTTTAGTTATGATTTTTTTTATATATAAAAAAAAAGCATATACCTTGTTAATTATTATAAAAATAATATACATGTATATGTGTTCCATATGTTTTTATATCATAATTTCAGAGTTGTTATATTTTAACGAAGTAGATGTGTGCAGTATATCATATTATAAGATATATTATATTTTAACAAATTAGTTCAATATTTTTTTACTTGATAAACACATTAAGAAATGTTTTTTTAGTTATAAACCTTTGTATTTGATGGATTTGGCTTGTCCCTAATTAAAGATTACAAAGCAAAAGAGGAATTTTTGGAATGCCAATCTCAATCAGGGCTTCAACCCAAAAAATTAGTCAATTAGGTAAAAGAACCATGCCCACTTTACAAGCCTAGAACACTCCTATTGCCTATATGATGTGGGACAAAGAGTTTATGACATTTTCTCCTACCTAAACATGCGATGTCTTGATTCCATTCACGTTACAAGTGAGGGATCTAGTACCGATGTAGGATATCTTTTGGTGTCACCTACACTTCCTTTTAACCCTACAAGTGGAAGTCCTCAGTACCGATGTAGATATCCTCCGATATCCCTCACCCCGGATAAGGGGTCAAGTTTACTCTCATACCTATTGACATGAACAAGGTTTTCAATGCAAAACACTGGCTTATTAGACTAAGATATCATACCCGCTTTACAAGTGTTGGACAAGCTTAGTGCCTATCCGATGATGGATAAAAAATTATTACGTGCTTCTCTATCTGAACATGCATTGTACTTTTCTATACTTGTCTCATGATCGAACCACCCTGTCTACCCATGTACCATATAAGTTGGCTTGACACTAAATATGGTGCCAAATCTGCTCTAATACCACTATCATAGACCGAGTGTGTAACTTCAAAGATTAACTTATTACCATACCCATTTTATAAGCTTAGAATATCCTATTGCCTATTGGATGTGAGACACAGAATGTGTGACACATTGTCATGCTTAGATATAAACATCCACGACTCCGCATTATATCACATCTTTTTATCCACAGAAAGGAAGATGTCGAGGAAGGAAGTGATTCTTTGCTTCATAATTTCAAATTGAGTCACAATCCATCACTGGCAACTTATTTGGGAGAGCAATCTCTTGAATGCTTTTAATAAACACCTAATGTACAATAAAAGCTGGTCCACGAAGAACCAGGATTTGCCCTCATGAAGATGCCGATGAAAAGAATGGTACCCCAGTAATGCACTTTGTTCTCAAGATATTTCTCACCAGTATTCTCCACTTAATATCATCCTTCTTGTTCTGTTTCCTTATCCTCTGCTTAAAATTCCTGAAATGTCAAATTGCATCAGATTTAGTGGAAAGTTGAAGCTATAATATCGGTAAACTTCAATCATTTGTAACATGAGAGGTGGAAGAAGAAAGAAGATAAACAAAATAGGTTAATAGGCACACCTGCACAAAGGAACCCTACACGCATCCGAATCAACACAAAGACGGGAGTGTAACTCCAAGAGCTGCCACATTCTCTTGCAATGGATGCAACCGCCGGGGACTTTCATCTTGCAACCAGCAAAGTGGCGGAGTAGCATCTCCAGTGCCTTACAAGCTTCATATTTGCAAGGCGCCGGATCCTCCTTGAAAACCTTATCATGTGGACAAATGGTCCGACAACCATCTCTACATATGTGAACAAGAGCTTCCATTGCCTCGTATAATTGTACATACATCTTCCTCTCTTCCATCTTCCTCATCCTCTCCTTCTGCCTCTGAACATGAAAATCAACACAATGCACAGATCAAAATAAGAACACACAAGGGAATTTAGCATGAGAAGGTGCGTTACCCATAAGGGAAAAAAAAAGGTACTCACATTTTCTGCTTCAATCAGAGACTCCAGAAGTTCCTTTTCAAGCACTGGGTGACTCTTTTTCATAACTTTCCATCCTTCAGTAGCACAAACATCCTTAAAGTTCTTCAGAATCAAACGGTGGCAGACAAGGCTGAGCCGAGGGGCATCACACAGTAATGCAAGTTGGAAGATGTCAACTAGGTTCTCTAGGGTGAGCAATCCAACCTCTAACCGCCGTTCACATGCTTGCTTCAACTGGGGAACCATGAATGCATGCGACAGCACCAACAAATGCAGGGCATGTTCCACCATTTCTTTTTCTTCATAGCTACATAAGAAACACCAAAAACAATTAGCACAGAGCAGAATCAAGCTAATAATATCGGCAACAAGAAGAATCACAGTAGCATTAACATTAGCTTCCTCTTATAATTCTAAGTATCCTCCATGACTATGTCAAAGGAACTTCTGCAACCCAATCATGCTAGGATATGTATATGAACGAACCTTCACCACTTTATGGACCTCATATAAATTTCATGGTTTCTGAACTATATTTGAAGGTCCTCAAAAGTATCAAGTCAAATAATTTTTAGATAATTAAATGGGTGCAGCAAGAGAATATTCCAAAAGGTAAAACAATAGAATCATCATCAGAGTAGAAAATTAGTTACCAGGAGGAGTACAAGAATCTTATGAAAACTCGAACTGCCTCATATGGAACCCCACCAATTGAGATTGATCGCCTACGATCATGCCTTCTTGATTGCTTTAACATGCCTTTCAAGACAGGAGAAGCCACGCCCTGTTACAATGAGATGTTAAAATTTGCACCCCTAGGATACCATGTCCACATGCCAAGCCAAACATGTATACAGTACTCGCATTCAATGCAAACGATATAATTCCAGTCCAGGTAAGACACTTCATCATAAACACAGTGCTCATGTTTTGAGTAGCAGACATACATCCAATGGAACCATGCTTGGTCATCCAACAAGAACAACATTGGACATATATTTCGAAGGGTATATTCATAAACTTTGTAAGTCAGAAAATGGTAGCGACACAATTAATAAATACTGGCTCTCAGCGCTAATTCAGAGCATTGTATACTTTTTATTTGTAACACATGATATCAATTATAAATGGCTTTCCTTACATGAATATGTGGAGATCCAGTACAAATTATATTACGAAAAGTGAATTTTTAAATTGCTTATCTATGTGCCCATTGATCGTATGGAAGAGCTTTCCAGGTAAAAATACACAACACTGAAGCAGGCTCAAAAATTTGATTATCAATGATCAATTGTTTTCTGAATCATCTCAGACCTTTAGGTGTTCATCCCCAAAATTTCTGGACTTTTATCACAAACACATATAAAGAATTTATTTCTTTTTCTATATAACAGATGTGGAATGGAGAAACTTACAAGAATACTAGCATGCGCATAGATGATGTCTCCATTAGCAGTATTAATAGAAACATCTGCTCGATAACCTTCATCAAAGAGTTGTTCCCATAAATCCCTTGTTGACGTAGAGACGCAGCTGTGTCCTCTTATGGCTGATCCGCCCAGTCATCCATCCCTTTGAATGATAACCTGATTGTGGAGGGAACAGGTAATGGAGGTGGCAGTGGAATAATTCTCTTGGCAATCTGGGGAGACTCCTCACAGCTGTTGTCCATCTTTCCCTGCAAGCTTCAAGATTTCCCTTCGGCAGAAATGAACAATCAAACTCAGTTTTCAACTTTTGAAATGTACATATGAGAACTTCATGGAATTTCAACAAAAAATTGGAAGAAAACTATGGTTTTAATGTGGATTGTATAAAAACAACAGGATTGCATTTCAGCAGAGATAAATTTAAAGCATGCTTACCAGAGAAAGGTAGATATGCAACACAAACAACAAATCTATCTATTGGGTTTTTTCAGTGCCAAGGGAATATTACCATTATGTCAAAGTTTAAAGGTTAACCTCACAAACCAGACAAAACATTGTCGTGCTGATAATTCTATGTTTTTATAACTATTTGAATCACAATTTTTCCAGATCAAACAGTGGATCAGATCACCCAAACACAAAAAGCAAAAATTGACCATATATTGGATCAGGGGAGGAATTTGCAGGAGATAAAATTGTCAGAAAAATTAGTGAAGTGGAAACGATCGATAAATCTTCAAATTGAAAAATTACCGTCGATCTTCTGTGTTAATATAGCCACAGATATTCAAGATCAAGTTCACAAAAATAACAGAACTGCCTATATGATTTCTTTTAAAAAAAGATCATATACCTGCACATCTGTTGTTATATTGCATGACAATGTCACAAACACATATGTGCTTGAGTTTTCTGTTAGCATATACATTGTTTGGTTAGCATTAAACACTTATATTAATTACAGAAGCAATTTTTTATTTGAATCTTAGCCCGGGAAAGAAAAAAGAAAAGAAAATCTAAAATGTCGAGGAAACATCATTATTAGTTTTTTGAGACATCTAAAATTCTGTATGTGATATAGTTGATGGATTTGGAAGACTACCCTCTTTTCCATATTTTCAGCCAAAAAATTAAATTGGATCAATGATGATAATATGAGACATTTTTTCTCTGAATCCTCGTAAAAGCAAACTTCTAAACGAGACTGAAATAATTAAATTCGAGATGGAATTGTCATCATTTATTGAAAGAAAAAAGGAAAGAAAAGAGAGGCAGATCACATTACCTTTTTTTTGCTTTCCCCAGAAGAACCAAAACAGAAAAATGGTGCGATATGAACCAGTATGATAATCACTTCCTCTCCGATCTCGTCTCTTAGAAGCCTCAAGACCCCCAATTCTGTGTATATATATAAACAAATAATATATATACAACACAGCACAACCAACCTATCTCTCAGATGGCCCCCCCTATAACAACACGCCATCATCTTCCATTAAGAATGGGAAGATTGGGGGCTCTGAGGCATAAGATAGAGAGAGAGAGATTCTGCAGAAACTCAATACATACATGCATGGCATTGGTGGGTTATTTAATAAAGAAAGTTAGGTAACGTTGGAAGCAGCAAACGCGGGAAAGCGCGTTGATAGTAATAGGATTGAGATCCTACAAATAACTGACGTGTATCAAACTATATCAATTGTTTCAAATAGTCAAAGAAAATATACACACACACACACACATATATATATATATATATGTGTGTGTATATTGAGTGTCTGTGTGTGTATATATTTATCTATATATATATATATATATAATGGATTCTGTATAACTGACATTCACAATATCATCGCGTGATCCGAACTGTAAGTCTAAGAATAGCAACGTGGTGGCTTTTATTTTATCTAACCTTCTTCGTGTATATTCATGTTGAGGACAAAAATGCTTCCTGGTCTCGACAGTAAAAAATAAGCGCATTTTTAGTGTTTGGTTTGGAAAAGATAAGTCTTAAGGTAGAACCCAAAATAATTGGGATAAACACTGGTTGGGATTACTAAGATGGGTAATAATGATAACAATTCCCAATGTATTCCCTAATTAGAGGCAAATGGTTTTGGCATTTACCTAACTATTTTCATCTAAATGATAGCTGTCACCATATGAACTCCAAATTGCATATGACCCAGCCATAATGTCCTTGTTGCAGCCATTATCCACGATGAAAGCTGGCAGCAAAGCCAAATTCTATCATTCAGATTTTAGACTTATAACATCTCTTATATTAGAATACTATTATAATTTTATATTACAATATATATAGATATGTGTGAGTGTGTGAAACAAAGCATTGAAAATGTGTGTATATATATTTTATATATTTATTAGAATTTTATAATATTTATATTTTTAAAAAATTATATTAATAATAAATAAAAGTTTAGTTGTTATCTTAAGTGTCAAATTGTCTTGAGACGACTGACTAGCACTAACTGGCACTAGCCTCCCTCAAGTTCAAGGGAATGGCAAGAAATTGTAGCAGCTACACCAGATGACTTCAATCCTTCCTCTAATAGAGAGGATTGGGATGAATGGCTCCCCTCAGCAAGTAGGAAATTCTCTACTGCTTTAACTTGGAAGGTGATACGCCAAAAAATATTCCCAACCGACCAGAATAAGGACACGTATCTAATCTCGTTCTATGAAATCGTAAGACGAATTAATCAGTTAAACTGACTTCGGTAAGGGGGGCTTCCGTGAATTATAGCAACTTGGCATACCGATCTCGTTCCACACATCGGTATACCGACATTATGGTAATAAGATAAATACGGATAAGGAAAAATATCACAAGTAATTATGACAAAACTGTCACCTTCTGACACACGGCACACTCTAGTCCTGTAAAAGACGGAAATAGTTCCTAGCCCTACATAATCAGCATGGCCGATGGCAAACATGACGTGTGTAATCGTGATGAAATGGTTCCACCACTTGACTATTGGGTTTGATATTTCTTATAGCTTATAAATACGAAGACAAAGGTATGTAAAAGAGAGGTTCTTTGGAATGATCAATATAATTGTTTAACTGAGAATATACACTTCTATCTTCTCTAACTTAACCATCGGAGCCCTCCCCGGTGGCAATCTAACTCTTTTTGATTCAGGATATACAGCAAGGAACGATTCAAGCCTTGACGAAGTCGAAAAGTGCAACATCAGTTTGGCGCCGTCTGTGGGAAGCGATTTGTAATCATTCCTATTTGTTTCCTAATTTTCAACTTTGATCCTTCGTCATGGCCCCGAATCGCCGTTCCAGACAAATGACTCAAAGCCAGCCATTAGCTGGTGACGAAGAAGGTGAAACTTCCGATCCTGTACAACAACAACTCGACCAAATTAGGGAGCAGATGCGGAGACAATCCGATCAAATGCAAGGACAACTTTTGGCCATATCCCAGGTCCTGGTTTCTTTAACCCAGAACCTGCCAGATATTCCTATAGCTCTTCCACCAGGTATTCCTACAAGAAGAAATCCAATTCCCCCCCTTGCTGGTGCAAGACTTTATGAAGATGGAGGTCCCTAGTGCCCGTCTAGTTGATCTCCAGGACGCAGTTCGGGCCGGAGATGAACCTCGCCAATCCCATGTTATGGGACAAGAGGCGCCAAATCTTCATCCGACTGTGCACCTCCACAGCACAAATAGGGATTTGAGTCCTGTGAATTCAGGAGCCAATCCTGTACGGTCAAGCTCCCAGGCCTCGGCAGGCATCAATACCGCCCCAAAGAATCTCAGGACATGTTGCTTCTAGTCAGGAACATCCTTTACACACTGGACATGAGACTGGCATGCCCGTACCACAATACTCTGCCCCATCCAGGATACGTCCAAGGATAGAAGAGGTGGCAGATTCCGTAGGACTGGTAGCCCATGCGAAAGAAGGAGACGCTCCCACTAAGCAAGATGAAATAGCACGACTGCTTGGTAGGTTCACCACTCTCTTCACAGCAGCCATCTTATCTGAGGAACGTCCCCGGAAATTCATTGTCCCAAATTTACTCCATATGACGGGTCGGACGACCCTAGAGATCACCTCTCCAACTATCAACATACGATGGCCCTACATGGAGCCACCGATGCTTTCCTGTGCCGCACGTTCGTCACAAGTCTTAAAGGCGCAGCCTTACGATGGTTCCATAACCTCCCCCAAGAGTCAGTCCCGAGCTTTTATGAGCTCAGCAGACATTTCCTTGACCTGATTTTTAACTAGGCCAGAGGCTGAGAAAGGGACCAGAGTTTCTTCTGACAATTAAGCAACAAAAGGGGGAATCACTTCGAGACTACATCGCCCGGTTCAACTCTGAACTCACCGAAATTATGAACTGCGGTCCGGGTATTTTGGTGGCAGCACTTCACGCGGGATTGTGGCCGGAACGGTTCCATGATTCCTTAACCAAGAATCCTCCGGCCGACATGGCATCGCTAATGGAACAAGCTAGGAAGCATATAAATTTGGAAGATACCAGGGCATCTCTTCGCAAACCAAAAGAGTAGTCATAGCAGAACGATACTACTCAAAAGCAAAGCTCTGGACCTACAAACAAAAGGCTAGCGGAGCCCGGATAAAAGAACTACCTCCCGAACTCAAAATCAATCAGCAACTTGGGAGGTCTCAGTCGTATGCACCTCTGAATACGACATTGACACCCTTAAACGCATCTCTCACACAAGTCTATCATCAAGTACGGACACGCGAGAATTTGAAGGCTCCAGACCCTTTATACTGCCATCCAGACTCCTGAGATCGGAGTAAGTATTGTGAGTTCCATAAAGATCACGGGCATACAACGGAGATGTGTAGGAACCTCCAATAGGAGATCGAGCAATTGATCCAGAGAAGGACATCTGAAAGAGTTTATTCAGCGTGATGGAGGCTCGACTAATCAGAATCAAAGGCCCCAGTAGCCTAGGCAAGACCAACGGCCCCAACAGCAACGACAGAGTCAAGGTCTTGGACCAAATGAACCTCAAACTGACCAACCTCGTCCAAATAATCAGGTTATCCTTGTCCTCCATGCTGATAACTCATTGACCGGTATGTCCAACCGGGCAAAGAAACGCTACTGTTCGGGAAGCAAGGGCAGAAATAGGCCCTCTCCTTGTCTCTATAATTAAGAAAAAGCCGAAGCCGCTACCGCATATCTAGTTTTCAGAAATGGACCTGGTTGGCATACACTGTCCTCACAGTGATGCACTCATTATCTCTTGTAGAGTAGCAAAATTCGATGTCAATAGAGTATTGGTAGATACCGGATGTTCCACCAATATCCTCTTTTACGAACCTTTTAAAAATATGCAGCTCAACACCACCGATCTCAAAGCCACTACTGCCGTAATAGCAGGTTTTGATGGTAACCTGAGCTCGCCGCTATGAGGGATCGAACTACCCACTACTGTGGGAGAAGGAGAGGATCAGAAAACTCTCATCTCTGAATATATGATCATCGACTCTCGATCGCCTTATAACATTATCATCGGGAGACCATAGGCTCCATCAAATGGGAGCAGTTACTTCCACTCTTCACCAATGCCTCAAATATGTGCATAACAATCATGTATGTACCATCAGAGGCTCCCAGCTAACATCCCGAGAGTGCCATGTTGTCGTATTGAAGAGAAAATACCCCAAATAGCAATTACAGACACCTCGGGATCCCTTTGAGTCACATGAAGGTATGGAGACTCCTACCGAGCTCGACGAACCATTGAGCCCCCGATGAAGAGATAGTATGGCAAAACCGATACAAGAGCCCTTCAAAGTGCTGGTGAGTTCTAACGGTGAAGAACGCTATTTACGGCTCGGTATGGATCTATCACACTCAGAGCGAGAGGAAATGATTAAGTTCTTAAAAAATAATTTGTCTGTCTTCGCTTAGGAAACCAGAGACATGGAAGGAATAGACCCCTCTATTACCTGCCATAAGTTAATGACGGACCCATGTCACCTCCCTGGTTTGACAGAAGCGGAGGATCCTCGCCCCAAAAAGACATAAGATAATTAATGAAGAAATCCAGCAATTGTTGCAGGCACAGATGATCAAAGAAGTGTTTTATCCAAATTGGCTTGCCAATACTGTACTTGTGAAGAAAAAGAATGGTAAATGGCGTGTTTGCGTCGATTATACCGATTTTAACAAAGCATGCCCTAAGGACAGCTTCCCCCTCCCAAGAATAGATCAGTTGGTTGATGCAACTGCCGGCCATGAATTGATGAGTTTCATAGGACACGTATTTAGGGTACAATCAAATCCAGATGTACCTCCCAGATCAAGAAAAGACATCCTTCATCTCTGAAAGAGGTTTATATTGTTATAAGGTGATACCATTCGGTTTGAAAAATGCAGGTGCGACCTACTCAGCGACTAGTCAACAAGATGTTTGAACCTCTGATTGGCCACACCATGGAGGTTTATATCGATGATATGCTGGTCAAAAGTCAGCACAAACATGACCACATCAACCATTTAAAGCAGACCTTCCATATTTTGAGGCTAGTACCGAATGAAGTTAAATCCTTCAAAATGTACTTTTGGTGTCAGCGAAGGCAAATTCCTCAGTTTCTTAATCTCCCAAAGAGGAATAGAGGCAGATCCGTCGCAGATCAAAGCATTAATAGCGTTGGAACCTCCGAAGTCAAAGAAAGACATCCAAGCACTCAACTGGTAGGATTGCAGCTCTGAATAGATTCATCTTCCAGATCTACCGACCAGTTGCCTCCCCTTCTTCAAAGCCCTAAGGGGGAATAAGGCCCTTGAATGGACCCCTGAATGCACCATAGCCTTTGAAGATCTAAAACGATACATGGCATCCCCAGAACTTCTTTCCAAACCAGTGAAAGGGGAGAAACTCTTCCTCTATCTCGCAGCATCTAGAAATGCGGTAAGTTCTGCGCTCATTCGTGAAGAAAAAGGATGTCAGAAACTCGTCTTTTATACCAACAAGGCACTCCTTGGTTCGAAAAGAAGATACCCCCAAGTAGAAAAGTTGGCTTTCGCTCTGATAATTTCAACACGAAAACTTCGGCCTTACTTTCAAGCTCACTCGATCGTGATACCAACCTCATACCCCTTAAAAACAATTCTGCATAAACCGAACACCTTGGGACGTTTGATAAAATGATCTGTAGAATTGGGCGAGTTTGATATAACTTATATCCCTCGAACTGCCATCAAAGCCCAGGCGCTGGCAGACTTTGTAGCAGAATTTACACCAGCCTCGGAAGGAAACCTTGAGACAGATATAGGTATAACGACATGGCAACTCCACGTCGATGAATCTTCCACTGATAAAGGTTCTGGCGTCGGTATTATACTCTGTTCTCCAGGCGGAATCAAAATAGAAAAAGTCCGTTGCTTTGGGTTTTAAATCTTCCAACAACGAAGCAGAATATGAAGCACTAATTCTCGGTATAAGGCTAGCCATAGAATATGGGGTTTGTAACCTCGAAGTATTCTCAGACTCACAGCTAGTGGTGGGACAAGGTCTCAGGAGAATTTGTGGCCAAAGATGACCGAATGATCAAATATGTGGAGATAGTGAATTCTCTGAAAAAAGTCCTTTGCTACAATTAACATCCTAGAAGATTGAAGGGAATCAGAATGCACAAGCTGATGCCCTTGCTAATATGGCCTCTCATTTAGAGCTTACCAAAGATTCAGAAATTAGCATTTCTTGTCAAATGGAACCAAGCATCCAGGAGGAACATTCTGTTTACACTACAGAACAACTTCAGGATTGGAGGACTCCTATCGTTCGTTACTTGAAGGAAGGAGAACTACTGGAGGATAAGAATCAAGCACGACGTATACGGATCAAAGCAGCACGGTACCTCATTATAAACAAAAAACTCTACCGTAGGTCCTATACCCAATCCCTTCTGAGATGCTTATCCCCAACAGAGTCCGAATATGTGTTAGCCGAGATCCATGAAGGAATATGCGGAAATCACAACGGCGGAAGGACTATCTCCCACCGAGCTCTTACTCAAGGCTATTATTGGCCCGGTATGCTCAGCGATGCTAAAGATTATGTAAGAAAATGCGATAAATGTCAACGCTTCGCTTCCTACCAATATCAGCCACATCAACAGCTCACTTCTATCTCCAGTCCATGGCCTTTTGTCCAATGGGGAATGGATATAATAGTTCCCTTACCAAAGGCCCCCCAGAGTCGAAAATATCTTCTTGTTGCTATTGATTACTTCTCAAAATGGGCAGAAGCGGAGCCATTAACTCACATTATCGAGGTTGAGGTAAAAAATTTTACATGGAAAAACATTATATGCAAGGTTTGGTATACCGCGAGTCATCATCTCGGACAACGGTACCTAGTTTTCTGGAAAAATATTCGGCAAGTTTTGTGCCGATCTGCATATCAGTCATCATTTTTCCTCGCCAGGTCATCCTCAAGCGAATGGACAAGCCGAGGTTACCAATCAGTACGATCATCAACGCCATCAAAAAGAGATTAGAAAAGGCCAAAGGCAGGTGGGTTGAAGAGCTTTCTAGAGTACTTTGGGCATACAGAACTACAAAGAGAACATCAATGTCTGAAACACCATTTTCACTTGCTTATGGTACCGAAGCGGTAATTTCGGTAGAGATCAGTATGCCCACTCTAAGGACGGAAACCTTCCACCAAGATACCAATGATCTCCAATTGACAGAGAACCTCGATTTACTCGAAGAAAGAAGAGAACAAGCTGCGATTACAACTGCAGAATATCAACGACGAGTGGCCAATAGTTTCAATCAAGGAATGAAGCCCGTTAATTTACAACTCGGTGACTATGTTCTCAGAAGGATATTTCCTAACACGAAAGACCCCACTATGGGAAAGCTTTCCCCAAACTGGGAAGGGGCCCTATAAGATCATCAAGATTATCAGGCCTACAACTTATTGGTTGGAGGATATGTCAGGAAAACCCATTCCTCGACCATGGAATATCGAGCATCTACGGAAGTATTATCAATAAAACTTCTCTCTGTTATGAAAGCCATATTTTGTGTATACAGATGTTTATACATTGGACTATCTAAACAGGGCCCCTATAAGCAATAATGCTATAGGTAAAGACCCAAATACGATGTATCAGTCTTTTAACTGATCTATCCAAGCAAGTGCCTTTATAAGCAAGCATATTATACATCTACAAACAAACGAGTTCAGTATACTAAACTCAAAAGGTCTAGAGCTGAAGCGGCTAAATTGCACGAGTCACTTCCCAGATTGGAGGACCAGTCAAATAAACTCATCTTATTATGAAGGGTGATTACCTCGGACAAATCTATTTTATAAATGATCGTCACCTCGGTATTCAGGTTAGTCTCATGTTTACATTTTAGTGAATTTATTCTTATCATAAGTATTTTTATTACTCACAATTGTAATCAAAGTCTAAATAACAAAATTATCTTAGATATATTATGCAAGGCGTAAAAAACAAAAAACAAATCTTTTACATAAAAATATTTCAGGTCTACATCTTGAAATATCAATCAGAAATTGTTTAAATAAACATCCCAACAAAGACAAAAAGTTACAAGTCAAGACGATAGGTAAAACTACTTTGGCTTTACTGGGGGAATGGAAGAAATCGGTACGGCATCTTCAATCAGCTTGATCTTGGGCTGGTTGCTCAGATGAATTCGGTACAGATGTCTCTACCACCATCCTCTTCTAATTTCAAGATATCCAGAGCTGGATATAGCTTCTGAATCTTCTTTCTGCATAGAAGATAGCCAGAATTCATGAGTTCTCTTCCCATGGAATGAACCAGCTCCATCATCCCCACCTTAGTAGCTGCCTTTGCTTCTTCAATCTTCTTGACCTCGGCAGCCTCGGCTTCCTTAAACTTTTTCTTTAAATCATCCAAACTCTGACGATATTTGTCCCTTTGATGAAGCATGGCATCTCTGGTCTGAGATACCTCTATATGCTTTACCTTGAGGGCTTCATGTTGAGTCTCCAAAGCATGAACTTTGCTTTGGGACATCGCCAGCTTGGAATGTGCCACAGTTAGTTCGGACCTGGGCTGCCTTGATATCTGACTGAGCCACTGTTCAGCTCCAAGCGAGTCTTTTTTAGTTTCGCTTGAAGGTTACTTAGCTTCTCGGCTTGATCAAAACGGTCCATGAGGATCCCCATAGCTCGGAGACCCTGTGAACGAGGAACAACCAAAACTAAATACAATGAAAAGATATGTCTATATATTTGTAAAAAATAAAAACTTACCCTTGCTATGGGCTGGTCATCATATCACCAATGACCTGCCTTGAACTCTGGCCTTGAAAACCAGGAGGAAGTCCCGCCTTGAGGGCTAACTTCATGGCCTCAATGCCCGAGGGTGCATCGGCCGGATTGATTAAAGATGAGCTTGGACCCTCCTGAAGAGCCGTCTGGGCAGGAGGGTCAGAAGTCTGGTTCGCCGAAGTAGCCCCCATGTCAGCAGACAAAGGGACATCGACGTAAGGGACCTCGGTGGTCCCCTGTGTTGGTACTTCAGAGGCTCCACGAGCTGCTCTGGAGATCATCCTCCTCTTCTTCTACACCGGTGAAGGAACAGTTGGTGAAGATGGTCCTTCAACAGGATTTGGCACCGTTGAAGAGGCTGCTCCCCCAGTTTTTGCCTTAACTTGGGGAACATATCCAGCGATTATCGATTTCTTTACCGATGACGCATCTTCCTTCGTTAAACTGGCCGCCATTAGGTTCTCAGGAGACAAGATGCTATAATGAGGTCGGAGGACAGGCTGTAGAAGTCGACGATATCTTTCTTCGATCTCAGGAGTAAAATCCGCCCTCTTCCACTTCCTTGGATCTGCAAAATAAATATAAAGAACATATAATCAATACATGAGAGGAGGACATAATATGCAAAAACCTTACACCGACCTCAGATCTGAATGCTTACCCTTTGGATCGGTATGTCCGAGGAAAAATACTCGTATGATTTCTATAATCCTCTCGTTCCCAGCCACCCCCCCCACAAAAAAGTACCATTTCTTCCATGTCTTGTTGGAAGATGGTACCGAAGTCAGAGGTCTATACCTCTGGTCAAAGCATATGTAAAACAGCTCCTCCTGATTGAGATATTTCATCTCCATTTGACTACGGATGAGATCCAGATCTACTTGGACCTCATTTAGGTGACCTAAAACTATGATGGCCAATAGCTTGTCTCCAACTATTTACATTCAACTCGGCCAGGACAGATGTTGAACCATGTAAAAAATTCAATAAAAATAGGGTGGAAGGGGAAGCCGAACACCTAAGTCAAACCATTCTAAATAAGCACTAGATCTCACCCCTTTTAATATCAGAGGGGCGATCTGAAGACTTAGGAACCCTACATGATACATTCTTTGGAAACTTATATTGTTTCCTAATGGCTTTCACCATCTCCTTCGTCATAGCACTTTCTCCTTCTTCCCTCTGAGACGTACTAGCCTCCCTATCGCTAGGCCCCGAAACAGATTCAAACGAAGAAGAAGAAGAAGGAGACGACGAGGGACAAACCATCCCCACTAATCGTTTCTAAATCTACCCTAACTTCCTCCTTGTAGGAATTCGACATGGTTGATAGTAGGGTTTGACGGAAATATGAAAAGAAAAAAGAAAAAGAATAATGAAGAAAAACGAAGAAATGCAAAGAAAATAGAAATTACCAGAAACAGAAGCTAAAACTCAGAAAATGGTAAGCCAGAATCCCTCACAAAAGATCGCCCGAAATCGCACTCCTTGCCAAGAGAAACGCTCGAACACAAGTTTGAAAAATATTTGAAGTAAGCAAACGGTTTTCAAAACTTCACCCATTACTATTTATGTAAAATCGGCATTTACTGTCTCGATAGGTGAAACGGCCGTATTTAAATAATCTCGAGAAATCCCAAAACGGCTGTTGTAATCATGGCCTCGAATCACCCAAATGCCATAAACGCGCGTGGTAATAAAGTCGACGGCTGTCACTTCTTTGGAATAGGGAAATCATGCGTGCAGTTAATAACGCCACGTGATCTTATAAAAAACCCTAAACCTAAGTTCTGAACACATGCTCAGAACTAAGGCTCGAGGAGGAGTAGCTGATACGCCAAAAAATATCCCAACAGACCAGAACAGGACACGTGTCTAATCTCGTTCTATGAAATCGGAAGACGAATTAATCAGTCAAGCTGACTTCGGATAAGGGGGGTTCCGTGAATTATAGCAACTTGGCATACCGATCTCGTTCCACACCTCAGGTATACCGACATTATGGTAATAAGACAAATACGGATAAGGAAAAATATCACAAGTAATTATGACAAAACTGTCACCTTCTGACACACGGCACACTTTAGTCCTGTAAAAGACGGAAAGGTTCCTAGCCCTACATAATCAGCATGGCCAGTGGCAAACATGACGTGTGTAATCATGATGAAATGGTTCCATCGCTTGACTATTGGGTTTGATATTTCTTACAGCTTATAAATACGAAGACAAAGTTATGTAAAAGAGAGGTTCTTTGGAATGATCAATATAATTGTTTAACTGAGAATATACACTTCTATCTTCTCTAACTTAACCATCGAAGTGGCTACCACCGGATGCCCTCCCCGGTGGCAATCTAACTCTTTTTGATTCAGGATATACAGCAAGGAACGATTCAAGTCTTGACGAAGTCGAAAACTGCAACATCAGAAGGCAATCAGGCAAAGACAGCCTACAATATCCTGGCACCCACTAGTTTGACATTCTCAACATATTCCTTAACATGGTTTCATATTCTGGCCTGCAATATTAGAAAAACTCACAACCAGGGACAAGATCCTCAACCGCGGCCTTAAAACTCCTACCGACTGTGTATTATGTTCAACCTCTGATGAGTCAGTGCAGTAATTATTTTCTAGTTGCAGCTTCTGATCCTCTCGGTTAGGGGATGAGATAGGCTCTCTCTGCTGCATCTCTCAACCCCTGTTACCATGGAAGCAAGAGGTGGCTTGTGCCATCTCTTCATTCAAAGGAAGAACTGTTATTGCAGCAATTCAAAGCTTGCATGGATGGGCAGAATTTTCAAGAGGCAAAGTTCCGCAATGGAGTCTATAATTCGGAAGATAAAATGGGAAGTTAGGATCAAAATGGCCAAGTATAGTCTTTCAAAAGTCTGTCCACTTATGCACAATTAGAGCTTGTAATTGCATTTTTTTTTTTTTGGATCCTTTGCATCTTCTATAGTCTGGAGTATGACCTTGTATCCTGTCTTTAGTTTCCTCCTTTAGTAAACTCTCAATTACCCAGAAAAAAATGTCGCATAATAATTTGATTCAATTCTTTATTGCTAAAATTGAGATCACATTATAAAAGCTAGCTTGAAAGGTCGACGAGACTGAAAATGTAGGAGACCATCTGGTTAGAGGAAGACCCACAGGAGCATACCATGCCACCCTAACATGACAAAGGGAGCATGAGCAACAAACATTTGACATTCCACTCCTTTATAAAAAAAAAAAATTGTATATATTCATAAATTGCTTAGCAGCTTCACGAACAACGGAAAGAATACAGGGTCCTGATAACATTGTGGTAGCTGTAGTTAGTATTCTGAATAAATGGACACCAAATGGAATGTAGCCAATTCACAAACTCTAATGAAAATTTTTAATGGAAAACAAAAACAGAACAACATTGCAGATCACTGCCTTCTAAATGCTGTTGCAAACTTGAAAGACCTGCATGTGAATGGAGTCAGAATCACTTCTGTGTTCTACATCTCTTAACTGCCATCACCAACTGCAAAATGTCCTAAGTTCCTCCTCTGCACATACAAGTACCAGATACATAAAATGTGAAACTAAAATTCTGTAGTTGTTAGAAAGAGCATCCAGCATAATTATTACTTTAATTGTTACATTGCTAATTTGAAAATCATATCACAAAGAAGGTCAACGATTACAACCCATCAGCCTATCAGAGATATGGAAAAGAGAATAAAGAGACAGATATCTCTTTTGATGTTGATAGAATGGGGAAATTATGGGAAAATTCACTTACCATCAGTGGCATGCTTATCATTGGCCGCAAAGATGGAGTGCAAAGTGCCGGCATTGTCCCTTGATATCATCTTGATGAATATAATTTTGAAAGCAATGTGATTCAGAAAATGGAGTTATTGGTCTTGAACACCTTGGAATGGAAAATGGCTTCAATCACTCCTTTTTTATCTCCACTATTTGCTCAAGAAGTTTTTTTGGTGAGTCTGGAGCAAAAGAATTGGTTTCTAGAGCTATTGAACTCATTTTGGCTATAACAAAAGGTAATCTAAAACATTGAAGATTAAATTTAAAATGGGTTTTGCATTCTGTGATGTTTGTTTATCAATTTGAATTCTTCAATACAGAGCTTAATTTGATGGATCATGGGCCATCATGTTATTGCTGCAGCATCAGTATTAGCAGCTTCTGATGGTCAAATTACAAGACAAACTGTAGAGTTTAAGATGGGTGTAATACTGTCTTGGGGGTATTTAGAAAGAAAAAAAAAAGTGAGTTTTTCTTGAATATCATCATCATCGTCATGATTCTCCTAATATTTTTGATAATGTTTAAAATTCTCTGATTATCGCTTATACTATTGGGCTTCAACTGTTCAACAGGAACACATATTTTCCTCTTACAATCTAATGCAGGAAATAGAGATGGGAATCTAAGACACCCAATTCAGTGATATTGTCAACTTGGTCGAGCTCGTGCGGATGTGTGAGAGAATTCTTCAATTGCCTCTGCTGTTGGCAGTAAAAGTAGGCTTACATAAAATGACTCTGATCAACCTTGTCCTTTACAGAAATTTCATCAACCATAGTCATTGGAATTTGATCTCCTTTGCAAATATCCATTGGTGTTTTTCTGATTGGATTATGGCATCTTTGCCATCTTATTTACTTAGTTGATACTTAGTATTTGGTTGGATTATAGGCTTAGTGAAAGTTATAATATATTCACCGATTCAATGTATGATTTGAAGTTGATGAGGAGATCCTTTTGTCAATGTCTGTCTCAGCTAGTGACAACTAATAAAATAGTGAAAAAAGTGAAGTAAATAAATATAGAAAATAATAACTTTAGGCATCAATTTCCCTCAATATGGCCTTGAATGAATGTCACATCATGTTTGCTATTAAATAATGAAACAGCCAAAGTATCTTAAGGAAAATTGTGGGGAAAAAAATAATGGAGTGGAGCCTTGACGGGCTACAGTGAGAAGTAAGAAGCTGGCTAAATTCCAAAAGTCATTTAAGAGAAAATGAAAGCCAAAGACATGTCCATAAAGCTTTGTAGACTGTTTGTTGATATTCATTCTTGGTCGAGGTTGCTTCGTGAATGTCGCTATTGCTTACCCATTTCTTCATTTTTCGGTATTTCTTTTTCCTTTCTTTTTTATGTGATGATGAGGAATATATGCATATATCTTGCAACCCTACCATTTGGTGGGGGAGCCTTGATATCGATGCTTCCTGCATCTTTCAAAAGGCTTAAAGCCAGGAGGAATGACGAGTTGTTTTTGTTTGATTAGATGCATCTGTACTGCATTTAGGCCATCAAAATGTATGTAAAGGTGACATGATTGGAGTTGTTTGAATGTTAGTGCTTGTTTTTTGATGGGTAGGCAACTCCTCTTTTACTGTTAGGTTGCACTGCGTTTGGAATCAAAGAGAAGGTCCTTTGTGGACTATAATGTTTAGTTGAAGTGTAGTTGATAAGGTTTAAAATGCTTGATTGTATGGTTTACACAAAGTAAAATGTAAAAAGAAGGAACACAGAAACGCAGACGTCCAAGGATATATTGAGGTTGTGCTCCCATTTATAATAAACAACTTCATTGTCTAAATAACTCTTAAAAGAACATCTTCTTATTGCTGAAGTTGAAATGGATCATTTAGTGGTTGAAATTAAATTTTCACTCAAAATAATAGGCTTATTTTGTATCTTATACAGGATCTACATTCATTCAGGGCCCATTAGGCACTGAATGTCATTCTTGTTGAAATTGAAAGCCATTCTTTCTTTAATTTGCTTTCAAATGAAATTTTTTGAATGGTCTAGTAGAGTCAAGTGAAATGACAATGTACTCTTAGAATAATATTTTGTTAGGTGTCATACCAAACCCGCTTAACAATATCTCTTTAAATACAGCCAAGGCTTGTTGTTTTGACTAACACATGAATGCTGTTATAAGCTTCCCTTCATTGGTGTTGTAGGACACTTGTCACCCAACCCTTCATCCTCATGAAGGGCAAGGTAAATTTATTCATGGCAATATTGTTATCAAAGGCTGTTGTTTAAGTTGGCATTGGGAAATATAGAATATATTTGTATTTTATATTTATTGTATATATTTTAAGAATAGAATCAGATACATAATTTCATTTTTACGGTCAAATAAAATTTTTTTTATAACGCTAGTCCAATAAATATAATTGATGTCATTAAATTTGTAATTAATAGCATAAATTTTATCTTCAATTATTGTAATAACAATTAGGGTTTAGACGTCCTGTATTTCAAAGATGGCTGGCGGAGGCGCTGAAAAGAAAGAAAAAAGGGGGCGCTGAAGAGGGGCGGTTGGGAAAAGAGAACAGCAGGCAAAGAAGAAAAAAAAGGGAGAAAGAGAGGTGCGGCTTAGAAGAAGAAACAGCGCACAGCAGAACGGAAGAAAAACGGAAAGGGCGGCTGCTGGGCAGGAAAAAGAAAAGAAAAAAAGTTAAAAAGAGGTGGCTGGGCACTAGTGCTGCGGCAGAAGAGAAGAAAAGGGGGAGAAAGGAGCGGCTTGGAGATCAGCAAACAGACGAAGCGGCTTGGAAAAGCAGAAAGAGAAAAAGAAAAAGAAAAATAGGCGGCTGAGAGAAAAAAGCAAGGGCGCTGCGGCTGCTGGGCAGGGAGCAGAAGAAATTCAGAGGGAGAATTGCGGCTCTGATATCACGAAAGTTGAGTTTATTTTTATTAAAAAAACATTATACTAATATATGTGTATATATATAAGAAAAATTTAAAAATTATTTTAAAAATATATAAAATAAATTATTTTTAAAATATAAACAATAAATATAGAATACAAATATATTTTATATTTCACAGGCATCACCAAGAATTTTCAGCAAAAAACACAAGCAACATCATAAGCAGATGAATGCCTTGTAGCCTTGATAACTAATGATACTGCAGGTAAATGTAGAAGTCATTTGTTCATTAGCATTGAAGGGGAGTTGGGGGAGACTTAATGATGCTGGTAAGGCTTTTCTTGGTTTTCATTGTAATCCTTACTAGGTATTAATCAACATAATTTCTAGTAATTAGAAATGAGAAATATAGATTAGATTGGAAACTGATGCTGCAAAAAAAAAAATACCTAATACTCTATATTTTAATTGAGTTGTTCCAAACATGACTAAATTAATTGATTGAACCATTAATCTGTTGACCTGCTTTACAAGTTTTACTTGGGAAAATGTTTTAATCCCATTTCTTCTCTACTCACATGGGTGAGATTCATGGAAGAGACCACGTGCGACCTAGCCTCTTAAAAGGGGCAATTGCCCCTCTCAATTTTTTGTTTTGTGATTTTTTTTAATATTTTTCTATTTTTTTGAATATTCTCCTTTAATTTAAATTTGCCCCTCCTACATCCTTATCTTCATTTTAATTTGACTCTTGAATGAGATTTTTATCAACTTTTTTTTATACATCTTAAAGATTTTTGAGTGTTTCTTTCTTTGATTAGACTTTTTGTGTAATTTATATGTTCCTTGTATCAATAAATGTAATCATTTTTCAAAAACATTTTCAATCAATATCAATTCTTATAGTTATTTAATATTTTAAATTTATGATTAAACATTCAACGAAATCTTTACCCCCCTCGTGTGAATTCCTGCCCTTGTCTCGGGTGAGATTCACTTATGAACTTCATCAAGATATGGACATTGAAATATTACTCTTTTACTTCTTCGAAGCCCCAAATTATCAATGACCCAATTAATTGATTGCTATTATTAAAGGTGTAAAACCCACCGGGTCAAAAACAAGTCTATTGATTCCTTCAATTATTATGGTTATTTAAAATTTTTTGAGAAAAATAATTTGAAATTTCAATAACGCTTTTTTAATGAATTTTCTCAATTATAGACATAAATAATTGTACATGCATTTATTATAATAGATTTTGAAAAAAAAAATCCATTAAGAAAATACATTTTATATGGCATCACTCATCTAAATAATTAAATCAACGTCCTCTCTCAATAAAAAGTCTCTAACCAATCACTGCCCCATTATCGTATGTTTTGATCCTAATGTGAACTTCTTAATACTTATCTAAACACTTCACATTACTTGAATTTTACATTGTGGCATTTAATTAATTATGAATTTTTCTTTTTGTAAGGCCAAAGCCATTGAATTTAATTTCAAAAATTAACATATTCAATTTGGTTGTCAAATTTCGAGTCACCAATTCATTTAAAATAAGGTAAATTACATTAATTTTTTATTAAATTTATAACATTTACAAAGACTTCAATTGAGATTTTTAAAATGACACTTAACTTTTATGTTTTTATTGACAAATTACAAATACCTCCCTTCTTACCTTAATTGTTTTAAAATAACAAAAATGTTCATTTTATTTTATTTTTTCAATTTTGGTCATTTTTTTCTTTTTTTATTTTAAATAAATATTAATTAAAGTATTTTTTGATTAAAAATATAAATTATTTATCTTCAATTCATTTTTTTTAATATAAAATGAAAAAAAAAATCTTTAAAAAAAGTTAAAGAAAAGGACAAAGTTGAAAAAATGAAAAAAAAAGGAGGAAAATCAGTAAAAATAGAGGATATGAGGGTCATTTTAATAAACGGAAGTTCTTTACATATTGGGCAGAGAACATTTAACATTTGACACTTTCCCCAACAGAAAATTGAACTCAGTCCACCTCTAGAGTTGTGCAGAAAATGTAATTGGACTATTGCTTGTTTCATATTTTTTTGCCTGAAATTTTATACAAAAAATGAATTTTTTTTATTAATATTTAAGATAAATTATATTAATTTTTTTTTAGTTTTATGATAATTGCATGTAATACTCATTTTTCACTAATTATAATGCCATTTCCTGTCAAATAAGTTAGCTTTTATGCTATTACTAGTGATAATAATTTTACAAATTTATTATTATTTATTTATTAATTAATTTTTTTTTCAAATTGTTAAAGATATAAGAATATATATATATATATATTTTTTTTTTGTTTTGAAAATCAAATTGTTGACATTAATAAAAAAAATCCATTAGTAATCATCCATCATTTTAAGAAAGAATATGTAATCACATCATAATAAAGTTTGTTTAATGAATTAAACACTTCAAATCTGTTGAATAATCGTCAAAAATATTAAGAGCATTTGTGATAAAGCTGTTAGTATATGGTTTGATGTCAAATATTAGACAATAAATAAAAGAATTGCTCCAGTCAACAAGTTATGTTAAATACTAAACATGAATCTCATTCGTCAATGATTAAGCTCAATGCTAAATGTGACTTGTTGTCACGCCTCGAATTCCAGCGAACTCAAGGCGTGACTGACTAGACGAAAGGAAAATAAAATAATAAAGATATAAAGGACAATCAAGTACAATTCAACACTAATTTAATCCACTGTTCTGATACAATGCATAAGGTCTTGCCCAATACCTTCACAACATACAATTAACATGAAATAGTCTAGGGCTTATGCCCTTGTACAGCATCAAAATACGCCCCACAGGCCAAATATATTCTCAATCAAAGCATCTCTAAGTCTCGCGTAACCAGAGTGTCATCTGAAATGGTGTCCCATGAATGAGTCAGCTCAACTGCTGATACAATATAATGCTAATGCAAAAAACAAAATTAAGGGTGTGGACATATGCAAGTATACATTTATATCTACATGGCATTCAACATCATCAATGCAATATATGAATAGTATGTGTGACGCACCCATGCAACTCTATGCCGACCCATGTCTCGCTTTACAGACCTTTCCCGATGGCTTGCAAGTACCATGTATGTCTCGCTTCACAGGTCTGGAACCCGTCAGGCATGCGAGTACCTAATGGCCAATTTTGAGTTTTTCACCACAGGATCTGCCACCCTCGTAATGTACAGCACCACGTGCTCAACTCACACCATGTCCAAGGAATCACACTATGCCAATATGCTCTGATTCTACCATGCCACAATGCAATCTTAATAAGGCATCACATCCATACATGAAGCATGCTATACATCACATATTTTTATAACCTCAACAATTCTCAAAGGGTATAATCCACACATTATACTAACACATGCGATATACACATAGTCATGATTCACATACATCATCAACTTTCAGAAAGATAGCATGAAACACATAGGCACGTGAATAATCAAACAAACATGTGAATCATCAAGTCAACATGGCAGTTATTCATAAACTTAATTCTATTTCTTACTTAGCACAATATATAGTACCTAATGGGTCAATCTCAACTCAGGAAGATGTACTCGGTGTGTAGCGGAACTAGGGGTAGAATGCAGAAGGTTAGACCACATTCTCCTTGCCTTTCCGTGTCACTAAAATCATAAAATGTAACTCAGTTCATTTGCTACTTGAATTATGCTATTCATCAAATTTTATGTCTTTATTTTATGAGTTTCTATTTTACCAAATTAAACTCTACTGTTGAGTCCGGAACGTTGAAGAAAATAGGTTTAGGCTTTCGCGGAATTTAATTCAGACATCCGAGCTAAAAAGGGCAAAACGGTTATTTTGCACTTTTTACGTGTCCTTACATCTCGAGGCCTCTTTTCACAAATTGGACTCCAAGGTTGAGTTTGGAATGGTCGAGATAATAAAATTACACTATTTGTTTACTTAATTCGGAGTTCGTTTGACTATGTTTCAACTTAGGGACATTTTGGTAATTTTTAATGTCATCACGGGTCTTTTATTTTTTGGGACCCCGTCTCTTAAAACGGACCTCACCATTGGTCTCAGAATGGTCGAGATAGTTAAAATGCACTAATGACTTGTCCTATTTGGACTCTGGACTATTTTGTGATATTTAAATAATTAAATTAATTTTAATATTTTATTCAGGGGGGTCAGAGTTGAATTTTCAAAAGTTCTGGGGTTCAATTTTAGTTTCAAAAAGTATAGGGGTTAAATTGCAATTTCTAAATTTCTTATTCCTAGCATGGATAGCCAAACAATGGCTAATGTCTCTAAACAAGGATAGGATATCCCTGTTCCTAATTTAATTCCAATTTCAATTTTTATAAACCCATAGCCAAACACTGCCAATCCCCATTTTAATTTAAAACATGCGACTGACACGTGGCAGGGGTGGGTCGATCTTGACCCGACCCGAGACCCGAACCAGACTCGACTGCACGGTGCCTTCTTCCCCGATTTTTCGGTAGGGTTCCGGCGTGTCTCCGGTCACCTCCTCCAGCGACGGTGAGAATTTTCCATCAAATTTTAGGTCTGTTTTCTATACCATCTTCTTCCCCTCTTCTCAAGGACTCTATTCCCAACCCCAGTTCCCATTGAATGCCTTCCTAATCTTAACGAAAACAAGGATCAATAGCTCCGGCCGATTTTCTGGCCAGATTTTTATTTTCATTTTTGTGAGGTTTTGATCACTGTTTTGATCCTACAATTCTTCTAATATGTTTCTGCACCTGAGACGGGTCGTTTTCAGAAACTTAAAACAAGCTTTAAGCCTAGATTTTCATGAAACCCGAGACCTATTCATAAACCTACAACTCGACATTTTTGTCTCGTCTTTACACCTTTTAAACTGATTCTTTTTGCATTAAGTTTCTATCTTCATACTCTACATGATCCTATCAATAAAACTTAGCTTCATGCTTTAAATCAGAAAATTAAAAGCTTGATAAAACTTACCGATATTTCTGGGTTTCTGCTTACAGTGACCCTCAGACCCTTCTTGCTTCTGTTCCCAAATTCTTGATAAGAATCCTCCCAGTTTTAGTTTCTTTCTTCCCTCAGTTGTTTCTATTTTCTCTCAACTCACAAACTCGTATATACATAAAATAATATCCACTGTCTCTTTCTCTCTCTGTTACCAAACTGCACACATTCAACCCCCCCTCATGATCATTTCTGATTTCTCAAAAGCCACACGCAACACTTATGCATATATATATATATATATATACATGTGACAACACACTATTTCCCCATTATTCTACCATTTCCTGACTTCTTTTTCTACCTTCTTTCATTGTCCATGCAGCAATGCATTTAATGCATTGCTTGCAAACTTGATCTTTCATATATATATATATATATACACACACATATTATATTTCAAACACACACTTACACACGGCCTGCCACACACACCTGTGGCTTATATTTAAGTACATCTATATATATATATATATATACTTATATTTAAATGTATTAAACACACATATACATATATATACACACACATAACATATATATATACATATGATATACACCCACATATACATCTCACTACATAGTACATACACAACCCATATTTAAATCAAATGAATAATAATAATAAAAATAATAATAAATAAAAAAAAATTTGTTTCAAAAATTCAAGTTCTTACACTGGCCACGATGGTAAAAAAAAAATTTTTTAAAATGTTTTTTGAGGAATAGTAAAAAGGGAAAAAAAAAAAAAAGGGAGAGAGGGAGGAAGATAGAGCTACGACAATTAAGACAATAAAAATAATATGAAATCGGAATAGAAAAAGAAAAGGTGATATTCTACAAAGTGACAGACCAGTCCCCATGTGACACATGTGATTACAGGCCAGTCAAAGTTCGGTCATACAGAGTAGACTCAGACACTCAGAGCAGGCTAGGGTACTTAGCCTTCAGAATAAGTCTGAGCACAAGGCCATCAGAGGAATCCCTCAGGGTTCAGAGCTCAGCACTGCCTTAAACCTCCTACCGAGCAATGGATAGGGAAACATTCTTCAACAAGGAAACTGCCACTCTCGGATATCTCTTAAGCACAGTATCCAACATGGTAACTGCTATTATTCGATGATCAAATCCTTACTTCTATGGCTCCAAATCCTAACCAACTTAAGAAAGTTACAGCCTATAAATTAAACCCTAAAGGTACGCTTTATGAAAAATGCTCATTCTTTAGTTTACGATTACAGTCTTTTAATTCAGTTTACTTGACTTAAGTATTGGAGCAGCTACTGCCGTAGCCAATCCGATGACCTTCTGATCCTTCTCTTTCGAGTGTTTCTCAGGTAACGGAATTCGGAATCCCTATCGACCAAAAAGTGCAGCATCAAAAGGTTATATGCCATTGAGAATGGAGAATTTGTTAAAGTTAATTTACGATATGAGAACGTCTAATATACTTAGGTGGTAGTTAATCGATTGATTTTTTTAAGGAACCCAATTGAGATTAGGAATAACAATTTATCTCGTTTCGTCAAAAATTAATTTTGTCTCTAATGAAATAAGTATGGAAGTTCATAAACAGATTCAGAACGAAAATTTTAAAATCCAATCGAATTCGAGAAATGGTCATCTTGCCTAATCCCAATCTATTTATATATTATATTTTTATTTATTATTATATATACTATATTTATCAATAAATCATATTACATAAAATTAGTTTTAAAATTTCTCATATTACATTTATATTATTATTTTTTGTTGGTTACTTTTCACAGTAAAATTTTAATTTACCTGCGTTTTTTTAAACTTTTTAAATACTTAAAAAAAATGTAATTGATCAAAATTAAAATAAAAAAATATAAACGAAATCGAAATTAATAGGCAAGCCATCTCCCCAACCTGCCCGTTGCTTTCCTTAAACGTGACGTTCTAAAGAGCTCAAGTCTAATCTACCTTAGTTGAAGAAGATATTCAGACCTACCCATGTAAATAAAATGGCCTTCTTGTAGAAATTTGGCACGTGGTAGTCTCGCAATCGGAAAGTGAAATCGAGCGCCACAACACTTTTCAAATTTTAAATGTTAAAAGTAACATAATTCATTTGTTATTAAAATGACAGACGAGTCATACTTAATTGTACAAGGTCAGAAGTAAACAGTTCTCTTCATTCTCAGCGCTTTCCACGCATCTCCTTTGTCGGTCACTCAAACAAGTCCGCTCAGGCTGTAAGATTTACCCACTTCAATATATATGCACATGAGAAGATTAGCTCTGTCAGACTGTCACCACTTGCCATGGAAAAGAGACTTCGCTCATCACTCCAGTCCTCCGCCGACGAATTCCTCTCGTCTGCAACAAAATTAGGGTTTAAGTCAGCAAAAGCCT
The DNA here is from genome assembly GCA_008638375.1 of Nyssa sinensis. NCBI lineage: Eukaryota > Viridiplantae > Streptophyta > Magnoliopsida > Cornales > Nyssaceae > Nyssa > Nyssa sinensis. The sequence goes on along the minus strand of CM018043.1, from coordinate 50,150,827 downwards.
CTCTCAAAACCCTAATTCACAACATCACCCCACCCTCTGACCTCTCCTCTTCCCTCCCTCTCTCTCTCCACCAATCAATTTCTCAATCTATCACTCGCTTCAAAAAACTGTCGCAACCAGCCAATGCCGACTTTACTCGGTCTCCGCGATCGCCGCCCACTAAGCGGCTTCGAAGATCGTCGCGACACGGGAAGAACAGGGACGATTCAAGTTCAAATGATCTTGGAGCTAAACTCGATGATGATAAGCAATGTGTGATTCAAAATCTTCAGATTTATGCTTATGTGATACTTATATGTGTTTCGCATCCGAAAAAGGCCTTTTTGCCTTCCGATTTATTGCCGGCGCTTCGTGAATTGCACGACAATTTGATTCTTTTTGAATCGGATCCGATTTTGTTGTCGGAGATTGCGAGTTTGTGTGAGGAGTGGTGGAAAGAGCAGTTGCCTGAGAGGGAAACCCTAATTTCTCAGTCGTTGCCCTTTTTGCTATCGAGGTCGCTGACGTTGAAGAAAAAAGTGGACGTGCATAGAGTGTACGTGCTTCGTGAGGCATTTACTTTGTTTGATTTTGAGGATGAGAGTATCGAGGACTTGAAGCTCTTGCTTATACGGTGTTTGATCACTCCGTTGTATTTGAAGACGGACGATGGGCGACGCTTCATTGCTTTTATGTTCGGGTTGAGTGGGCAACTAGTGAAGGAAGCGATGGCGATGATTCGGTCACAGATTTCATTTGGGCGGAAGTCAATGTTAGAGGCATATGCCGATATTGTTTTTCGGGCTTGGAAGGTTGCAGAAGGGGTATCTAGGGATGAGGTTGAGAATTTTTTGCAGGGGTTGATTGAGGGTGCAATTTATGCTAGTTCGGGGCCATTTGCTGCCTCAATAAGGAGGGTTTTGGGGGGTTTTATTAATCAACGAACAACGGATGGTGTTGAGAAACTCCTTTTTCACCTTGCTGAGCCTGTGATATTTCGGTCATTACAGGTACGCGAGTTTTCCTAGTATCATTATTGCTTTTGTAATCTACACTCGAGTTTTTTTTCTTCCTCGATATGGTACTTGTCGGTGTAGATGTTTGTGCTATGAATGTTTGGTTGCATAACTATCACATTTCTGAATTCTTTTGGTGACCACTACTAGTTTGTTTACCTGCTATCGGCTTAGTATACTAGTGTTGATAGTGAGGTTAGGAGACAGATCAGAGAGTGTTCATACAGAGAGTGGGTATTACATGTCAGACAGCAGAAGGACTTCAAGGTAAAGCAACTAGTAGAATGCAGTGGCCGTCTAAAGAGAGGGAGATTCCTGAGAGTGTTAGACAGTTAGAGCATCTCTAATGGCTTGTTCCATTTTTTCCATGCCAATGCTATATTTAGTTACAATGTCAAAATGTTATATTTTGGCATTTTCACTCTAATGTTGCATTTAAAAAAATGCTATTTTTTCACATAAGCACACCCTTTTTTTTTTCTTAACAACCATTCTACAACTACTATTCAAAAAAATACCCTATATCTCTCTTGTGTAATTTTAATAGGCTGCCATGTGGTTTGCCAAAATTTGGCATATGCCAAATCCTATGTCAAATATAGCACAAGATTTGGCATTGCTAAATTCACCCATATAGTATACCATCGGAGCATGAAATTTGAGGTTTGTGCTATTTTTTAGCATTGGCATCCCAAATGGCACAACCATTGGAGATGCTCTTAGTTTGAAGGTTATGAAATGTTGTGGAATCTTTGTTTCTAGAAGGTCCAATATATACGTGCATAAGGTGGTGGTGCAAGGTACACCTTAGAGAAATTATTACTTTAACCACAAGACCCTGAGAATCCTGTTAGAGATAGTATGTACTAAGATAACTCCATAACCACACACTATGCTGTAGAAGTCTCCTAAAACTTGCCCTTAAGCCTTATGCAAGCATGAGATGAAAGGGTGATGAAGAGCTCAAGGAGAGCTTGAGGGTGGCTCGCGAAGAACTCTCTGCAGGATAGTATTGCGCCACATTAGGGAACTAAGGGATTGACTCAACCAATCCTAGTGCAACCTGCGCGTTTGGGGCGAGAGAGTGGCTTGATCAAGTCTAACATGTACTAGTGGGACGACCTAGTATAGTGACCTCATTTAACATGAGTTGTCGAGCTGATGTTTGAGAGTTCGAATGATAGTGCTTGGCATTTGGACAATGGAGAACCTAGAAATAGACTCGATCCAATGTGGGGTTATCGCAACCCTCATGAGGGATCTTAGGAGCGCGGTTGGATTCTACTTGTTCATGGGATCTCCCCTTGAATGGACTATTGCATGGTTATCAAAATCGAGATCCGACTCATAGGATCATATGATCTTACAATCCACTATGGCTAAATCAATTCGGATCATATTACAATCACACAAGTAATAGGATTATAGTGGTATTCTAATAGGATTGTTTTACTTACCAGACAAAAAATTACCCAAATTGGTTGGTTATTTACCGATTCAACACTTAATTTTTTACAAGTATTACTACATTTAGCTTTGTTTTCAATTAATTTTGTTTATTTTTCTTCTTTTGGCCATGAAAGAGTTATGGAAGTTTGAAAGTAGTGAATCACTAACAATTGAGATTGAACCAAACCAGTCTTCTTCTTGTTGTTATTGTTGTGATAAATGACAAAACATGCACTCATTTAATTACTTTTCTTCTTTTTGTTTCGAGTGTGAGAAATGACAAATAAAAGAAGGCGTCTTTTTGTTTTGATTTTATTTTGTAATTTCTTCTTTGTCATCTTCTTCTTCTTTGTTCTTTTTTTAATTCAACGTGAATTCCTATTGCAATTTTTATTTTTATTTTTAGGGGATTTTATATTAACCTGGTGATAAGGTTTTCATATAGCTCCTGTGTGAGAAATTTCATGTCTCACAAATATTTCATTACATGTCCTTTTATTTTAATTCATTCTAGTGTTTATTTGTTTTCATTGTACTTGGAAGTTGGACTAATTTGTGTTAGAGAATTCTTTTAGTTTATTTCTTTAACATGTTAATTTGTGTTGTCTTGGATTTACAATACTTACATTCGATTAGCAAATACGAATAGAAACTTGTGGATACGTACACTTCCATATGTTTGTCACAATATCCTGCATTATTCATTTATTTTAGATTTGTTATTATTGATTTTTATCCCGCTCTTTATTTTTACATATATTTTTGGCTATTGCTTTAAGAATTTTGTAGGATCTTATGATTCTCGATCCAATCATATGAACTCCCAAAACAATCCAATGTTGGATCCTATATTTAAACACCCTTGCTTAATAGGAATTATTGCTCATCTTTTTGCATGAAAATTATATTCAAAATATGGGCCATTGAAGTTTCATATGCCAGTTTTTATGATATTGAATGTTGAAAGAGTAAAGGCTGCTTTAGCAATTATAGAACTGGGTCCCCACTTAGATCTTTTTTTTTTTTCACAAAAAAGACAGATTTACTAATATGTGAAGAGTTAATAGGTTGGAAACATGTTCTTGTTGGTGTGGATGCTTAAATGGCTATTAACAAGAGACTAACATAAAAATTGTTAACCATGAGTTATCAAGATATCTTTGACACACTTGATATTTGTGGACTGGAATTTTAGTAAAACATGTTAAAAATATATTTAATTGATCATCAATGCGTTTCTACTTCTAAGGATATAGATGCCTGAAAATGGAAGAATGGGATGGACTAAACTAAATGTGGCACACCCTATTGGTTGATTTATTCTTCATTTTTTTATACCTCTTTTGCTGACATTTTGCATCTCTAAATGTGTTTATGTCGGCACCCATTCACACACGAGCATGAATACATGCACACCTATATATTGGTAGTGTTGCCACTAAAATAAATCTTCTCTCTCTCTCTCTCTCTCTGTCTCATCTTTTCTTGGCTTGGCAGAGCTTTAAAACAGAAATTTCATTAGACTAAAGAGTATTCAATTATGTTTTTTAATATTTGAACTTATTGATTAGTTGTTTTGAATCATCTAATCAAAGTTAATTTCCTATGTTGCTGCAACTTTTTGGGCAGGTTGCAAACTCAAATGTTCGTCAAAATGCTTTGCATTTACTTTTAGACTTGTTCCCACTTGAAGATCCTGATGCCACAAAGGATGTTAAAGATATATTGCTTGATAAACAGTTCTTTTTACTGGAGAGATTACTTATGGACGAATGCCCAGACGTGAGAGTTGTTGCAGTAGAAGGTTCTTGTCGCATTCTTCATTTATTTTGGGAAATTATTCCTTCATCTAGCATCACAAAGATGATCACCAAAATTTTTGATGATATGACACATGATACCTGCAATGAGGTCAGGCTTTCCACATTGAATGGCATCATATATTTGCTTGGCAATCCTCAATCTCATGAGATTCTTAAGGTGCTTCTACCAAGATTAGGCCATCTGATTCTGGATTCTGCCCTTTCCGTACGAGCTGCTGTTGTAGATCTCCTTGTTCTTTTGAGAGATATTCGAACTTTCCAGTTTCATAAGGTACGTTTTACTTTATCAAAGTTGATTTTGTATCATCATTGCTGTTTCTGACACCCTCTTCCTCTTAATTTATTAATTTTTCTCTGTTTTTTCCATTGCAGGTGGTGTCCTTAGATGTATTATTGTCAACACTTGAAAACGATCAACCACTTATTGCTCAAAAAGTTACTAAACTTCTTATAGCATCATACTTCCCCTCGAAAGTAACTCTGGAAGAAGCATGTAATCGCTGTGTCACCCTTGTGAAAAGGTCTCCAATGGCTGGAGCAAGGTTTTGTGAGTTTGCTGTATCAGAAGGGGCATCTCTGGAATCTCTCATGGAACTTGTCAAAGTTTTCATCAGTTTGGCCCTTAAACCTGAGAAGCTGGATGCAGCTCAGATTGATGGTTTACTAGTTGCTGCCGCCAACCTTTGCAACAATCTGGTAAATGAGGCATCATACAAGGATATCCTAAAGCAGTTCCTGTCTGGTGAAAAGCTGAAGTTCTTGTTTGCTGTTGCGGCTACTACGCGCGGTCAATCTTCTGTATGCAACATCGCTGCCACCATCTCTCCAGATGACATGGGCTGTCTTCTGGAAGAATGCATAGGCTTGATCTCAAATTGTAGTGGTTTATCTGAGAGTGTGGGAAGGCAAGCTGAAGTAAGGTCTGCCCACAAGATGATGCTGTCTTGTAATTTGTTTGATGATATGTTTGAAGCTCTAACAAGGCTTTTGCAAAGAACTTCATATGGATGCCATATCAAATTTGGCACAGAAATACCAAAGCACAATGTTCCCTTGGCAAAGCGGAGGAAAATTAAGTCATCTCTCAAAATTTCAGCAAAATGGAAACACATGCAGTGGAAAAAAGTCTTCAAATATGGCTACATCCATATTTGAAGAGGATTACTCAAGTTGCTGCAGGTATAGCCTGGCAAATAAAGGACTTGCTTATATATGATGGCACACGGAAAGCCATGTTAGGGTCTCAAATTCTAGAAGTTGCATTCTTTGCTTTAAAGGTCATTTCTGAGGTCAGCATTATGCAGTGCATGCATTGTGATTATATGGACACATCTCCAGTTTTGGCATACACAGCTCTTACGTTGCACATGTCTCTTCAAAATGTTGGCATAAATGGTACAAACAATCATGGCACCAAGAAAAAGGCTACTCCTAATTGTGGAGGATCATCTTTGGAGGCAAGTGAGATTTTCGTCCCTTTTTTTTATTGTTTTTTATTTTGTATAGTTCAACATGCATAATACTTCTTTTATGAGTTATCTTTTCCTTTATATTTGTTTCACATATTATTTGAAATTTTTTATATGAAATGAAGTTCTTGATATTCAAGACTAGTGTTCTTCTATTTTATCAACTGGTTGATACTGGATACTGTTTGACTTGGCATTGTGCCCCAAGAAACATCTTACATATTCGTGTTGTGTAATGTACACAGAACTAGATTTCATCATCGTATTGTCTGCCAATCAGCCACATGCTCGGTTGCTTCTTACCTATTTCTCCTGACTCGTGCTTGCACAAACTTCTTGTTTCAACTTCCTTTATTTTGCTTACTTGCCGTGTGGGAATCTGTACAAGTGATCCTTTGGTTGCCTTGTGCCACTTGATAGGTTTTTTTCAATTACAGAGTAAAATATGGGTAAATTATGCTGACCTCTCTTGAGGTAAGGCAATATTACACACGCATCCTGTGTTTTGTGAAATTACACTTCCCTTTTCAGAGTTTATCTCTTAATGATGTTAATGAATGAAATGAAATTATCTTGCTACCCTTATATTTTAAACCATTTTTAAATTCATGTCTTTTGTCTCTCTTCCTCCCTTGAATGAAAGACCCACTTTCCTTAGTCCAACTAACTCACATGACATAGCATCAGTTGTCGGACAAGCATACCACCAATCTCCTCTGTCAATATATGTATTGTATGCATACACATATATGTACATAAATATATATACACATATATCTCCAAATTCTTAACAAACCCTATGCATTATCTTTGTTGACGATGGTTTGAGTGGTGGTTTTGACTCAAGACAAATACCCGGATTGTTACATTTATAGCAAATGCTTGCTTCAATTCCAAGAGGCACAACCCCTCTAAATTAGCTCCTTGGTAGTGCAAAACAGTAGAACAACAACAAATAAAAACCTAGGCAAACCCACCACTTCTCTCTTTCATCCAAAAACCCCATGTATTCAAACTCCCACTTGTCTAAGCAACCCAAAATACCATATCAATGGACCAAATCAAGGCCAGAGCATTCACCCGTTATAATTTTAAGAGTGGGTTTAAGATTTTGATATGAACCCAGAAACTCGATCATCTAGAAGAGCGAATGTTTAGCAAGAGAGTTACAATCAATCCTTCGAAGAACCCAAGAACTGCAAAAGTTTAGAAACCCAACAAACCAAATGGATATTTCTGAAATGAACATGAGAGAACCAATTTTTGACGAACTAGTCCAAGTTCCAATAAATTAAATATATAAACAAAAAAGTGATAAATCAACCATTTCAAAGAACTAAGCAATTCAGAAACCCAATAAATTAATGGGTATTGCACATAGTTACTACAGTTCACTCCCCCTCAGCGAGTTGTGAATTGGATCGCACAATCCAAAACATGGATCATTCATGATTTGGAACGCAAGATTTAACGTTCCAATCTAAAATATAAAAAGCTTCCAAAAATCATACAACAAACAAAAAAATACATATATTCGTTGAAATTTTTATTTTATAATAGCTTGGATTCGTTGGAATTTTTCCAATGTGTGTGTATTATTATTACAAACACAATCAAAAGCATATTATGTTACAAATAAATGTATTTCGTTCCAACAAAGCGATCTGAAGAAGCCTATCCCTAACGTACCACTTTTTATAACAAGTGATGATCTACATTCTCGTTCCACCTTACCATAACGATTCACATTCCAGGTAACATTGAACTATTGCAGAAATGAAAATACAAAAGAGTGATTAACCATTGGAGAAACCAACAACATAAAGTCAAAAACCCATCAAGGATCAAAGCTTTAATTCCCAAGGCATTGGAACTGAACAAATCGCAAACTCAAAGGAAGAGAACAAATAAATTCTTTGAGTTTATGGAGTCCTTCAAGGAGAATATGATTGTTTGGCTATGAAACTTGAATGACAAGTGTTTGGGTTTGAGTTTAATAGGGGTAAAGTCGGTATTTGAAAATATGTGTGATGATATCAACATAGTAAGTTTGGTCAACTAAAGGTTGACTCGGGGGGAGGTTTTTGTTACTAACATCAAAGTAGAAGAGATGTTGGTCTAATTTTTCAAAAGCACAAGAAAAAAGTGTGTAAAATCACTTAAGAAGCACAGACACTGACATGGGACACGGATATGACACGATATGAATATGCAGACACGGCATTTTTAAAAAAAAGTAGAACACGGACACGTTAAATAAATATATTTATTTTTTTATATGACCATATAATAAAATCTTAACATTATTTTACTTCAAATTGGCATAAAAACATATAAATCATAAAAATATTATTAAGATATTAAAATAACAAAGACATTAAATAAAAGTTTAATAAGTTCTTCATTTAATTGTCAACATCCATGATTTAAGTTCCAAAACAAATTACTAACTATTACATAGAACGTATATATATATATATATATATAGCAAAAAAAAAAAAAACGAAGGAGAAGAGGAGAAAAGAAGGGGGAAAAAGAGAAGAAAATGTGTCCAAGATGTGTACTAACATGTCCATAATTCAAAAAAAAGTAAAAAATTTGGACACTTTTTTCGTGTATTCGAAGAGTGTGCGAGAGTGTCAGTATCCGACACAAACACTTGAGCCAAAATATAATGTCCATGCTTCATAGACTATACCTTTCCTTGGGGGAGGTCAATGTAATTTATCTAAGAAAATATGCATGATTTAAATTGTACAATTGGATATTATTTATTTATAAAGAAGGATTGGATATGAAACATCTTCTTTATTTTTGAATTAGTGTTTTAAAAAGCATTTTCAAGGGGGACCTCAAGGTGTGTACCTTGAGACTCGTAAGGAAAAAATTTCAAGGCATAAAAAATGAAGTGAGTCTCTGAGAAGCATACACTTAAGGGGGTTAGGTTATTCCTAAGGCACCAAACAGGCATGCTTCACTAGAAAAGGAAAGATGATTCCTTACTATGGTTTAAAAAGTCAACTATTAAAGTTTTTATGATATTACTAGTTATGGGTCTCCGTCTAAAAGTCAAAGACTGATTTTATTTCAAGCATCTTCTTTTTTACTTTCTATTTTCCTGTTTCTGCTCCCCCTTCATTTCTAACATACTCTAACATTGTTCCCCCCTCCCCCACCAATAACTCATTTGTTCAGTTGTAGTGGTCTATTGCAATTGCTTGTATAGTAAAATTAAATGTTGTTTTCTATCTTCTACTTAAATTTATTTAAATATATTTTATTTACATTAACTCGTTTTATTTCAAGTATCTTCTCTTTTACTTTCTTTTTTCCTATTTCTACTCCCCCTACATTTCTAACATACTCCGCCTTGTATTTTTCTCTTCCCATTCACAACTCATTCTTTTAGTTGTTGTGGTCTATTGCCTTTGCTTGTGTAGTAAAAAAAAATATTTTTATTTATCTTTTATTTAAATTTATGTCATTTATTATTATTTTACTCATGTTAACTATTTTTAAATATATATTTTAATATAAAATTCAAAACTCAAAAAAGTTTATGCATCGTCTCACAAGGGGAGTGCTTTTCTTTTTGCTTTTTAAAACATTGTTCTGAACCATTTGGTTTCTTATGCTTCAATGACTTTTGGAAATTCTGTATAGACCTAAACATGTCAAAAGGTTTCTTATGAATGAGATTTTCAGTATCAAGTTCATTCTTGGCTATGGATATGTCAAAGAAGTCGAACACCCTACTTGGTGCCTAATCTTTTAATGAATGCAGGTTTATTATCACATATTTAGGAAATTATATGAACAAGTTGTACAATAATCTTGTCACTCTTCTTTAAAGCTAGACTAGGTTGATAATTAAGTTGCATTTATATTATTCAACTGTTTTTTTTTTATTATCAGAAGTATATTATATTTCCAAATGTATGAATCTTTTAACATTCTGTTCTCAAGGTTTCTGTTTAGATGAAATCCATCCAACTGTATCTAGAATCTAGATGCTGTCATTGCCATTGCAATTCTATAGCTGTTCATTTGGCTGCTGGTTTCCCAACTTGATGTGAAGTGTGTAGCTTGACTTTTTGTTGCTAATGTGCAGCCAAATCTGTTGGACCAGACAATGGATCATCTACTCAACTGTGCAAATAATTTACTTGAAGCAGGTGATTCTGAAAAGTCTGCCAAATTACTTTCGAAAAATAAGCAGGATACCAACAAGATATCACATCGTTGTGGCCAAAAGCATAGAGAATCTCGAAAAGATGCTTGTAGCTCTAGTGGTAAGTGATTATGGGGTGGGGGGCACAAATTCTTTGATAGATAGTTTTATGAATAATTCACCTGTAATTCAGTTATGATGAGAAGTAACTTTGACTAAATTATATATAATGCTCGAGTTCAAATGGACACTTCCTCCCGTCACAGCTAATTTTGGCTTTTCTGGTGACTTAGTGCAACATATACAATTATTTTTGTTTAAAAAAAAAAACTTTATTGTGATACTTGGTTCATAAAAGACAGATAATGATGTCCACCGAGCCCCTATAATGTAATTGTTCTGCTCTTATTAAAGATGTTTTGCATCAGTGAATGTACAAAATAGTTTCCTCTGATATGTTATGGTATCTTGGTTGTCCATTCTGACCCAAGACTTCACATTGATTCATTGAACCCAAAGAAATCTTCGGGGTTCTACCATGTTGGGCACCTAGGCAGTTTCTTTCTATCAGAAAAGTTATTTGTCTTTCTGGATGGCTGTTCATATAGATTGCATGTGCACCATGTCTTTCATAGCTGTTCTGCCTTTTCATTGGTTTAGGCTTTTAGTGTACATCATTGTCCTTTTCTCTATTCTGATAGGGTATTTTTAACCTAATTGGGTTTGTTTATCTGACTATCATGCAGGAATCCGTTTTCGCTAAACAGAAACGGATATCAAATACAGTGAAGATGCTAACTGCAGTTCTCAAGTTTGTTGTTGATGCCACTATGGTGGGTCCTCTTTCACACAATCAAGAAAGGTGCTTGAAATTCTCACTGGGATATGTAAAATTCATCATCTCCAATTTAAGGCAACATTCCTCTGACCAGCTGCAGTTCAAGGAGGAAGATTTGAAAGACATATTTCTCTGTCTGAAGAGCTCCTTCACCTATGCAGCCAAGTTACTCAATCTAGTCCTCACAAGTTCCACCGAAGCTTTACCACCTCCACTGGAAGCTTATGACCTTGCAAATGATATGCTTGATCTAGTCATTTCAACTGAGTTGTACTTGGGCTCCAGTTATGCCGCACATCTTGTTGCTGCAGTGAAGCCATGGCTACCTGATTTGATTCTGGCATTGGGGTCCAAGAACATAATGAAACCGACTCTGGAAGAGAGGATGTGGCCCTCGGTTTTAGCAAAGATTGAGCTCCGTGAACTGACTGAGGTTGGCTTGGATGAGGAGGGTGATAGGGTTTCTGAACCAGCAGAATTTTCAGCCTTCAAGAAACTCGTGGAGATGATGGTTCTACTACTGAGAGGAAATATTAATGTATTAGATGCAATAGGGGTTATTTTCTTGACCTACTCAGTGGTTGAGCTAGAAAGGAAGGAATTTGAACTGGTACTTGGACTCCTTCACTTTGTTTGTGTGAAGTTAGTCAGACGTGAACACGTAGAATGGGGAGAACTTAAGTTGATGTTGGCAACTTTGCAAGATATCTACCCTCAAATAGAGAGAGAAGCTGAGGAGTTGTGCAGCAATGAGCATGCATGGCAGAAATTAGAGAGTGCGCGTGCAATGCTCGAACCTGTTTGGATGTATTATATTTATGAAACTGGGAGGGATCCCACAACCGAAGAATAGATGGGACTTTTTGTTACACTGTTGAAAGTTAATAGAAATGTTCATTGTTATCCCTTCTCATGCACGTTTTGTTCATAAACACACACTAAACATTACCAAATTCTCTCTCTCAGGACTTGGAAATCACATTGGAAATTGATATCACTGTTGACTGCCATTCTAGCTCCATACTCTAGACCAAGGTTTTCAAAACCGAACCGGACCGGGCCGGATGGTTCGACCGGTTGAACCGTCGACCGGTCCAAGGAACGGTCCGGTTGAACCCTAGAAACCGTTTCAACCTCAAAACCGGGCTTAAAAGGCAAAACTGTCCGAACCGGGCGGTTCAACCGGTGAACCGGGCGACCCGTCACTGGGTCACCGGTTCGGACCGGTTCGCCTCTACCTATATATATAAAAAAAAAAACCCTACGTAATGAGACAGGAATCTCATTTCTTTCCCTTTCCCATTTTCCCATTTTTGTGCAGCAAGAGAGAGAAAACAAACCCTAATCAATCAATTGCCAAATCACCCGCTGAGATGTCATCAACAGCTCGACCTGGGTACTCCTCAGTTCCACCATCGACCTCCGGCGACTTCTTCTCTCGCACCACCCAAATCCGCCAATCGATTGCCGCCACTCAACGGCCATGGCGAGAACTCCTGGACCTCTCCGCATTGAGCCTTCCATTCCCCTTCGACGAAGTTGGGTGGCTATATCTGTATATCTATCGCGACGAGCCGTTGGTGATCTTTAATCGGACGGTCGATGATCGGGTGGTTTTGGTTTTCCTTAGTGTGCTCACCCTTGTCGCCCTATTTTTTACTCGTGTGTGGTTGAACATCGTGGTTTCGATGGTGATTGGGATTGGGGTTATTTGTTTGCACGCAGTACGGAAGTTTGCTTTCGGTTGTGGATAGTCCGCGAGGGGCTTATAGCATCGTCTGACCTAGTGACCTTTGAACTCGATTGGGGATTTTTTCAGTGGTGGTGATGGTTATGGATTGTGGTTTTATTTTTTTTCTTGAAGTTTTGTATATTAAAAAAATTCATATTTTGTAAAAAAAATTTTATATAATTTTTAGTAATTTTTGTATAATTTTTTAAATTTAAAATATTAATAACATATATTATTAAATTTATTAATTACATAATTATGACATCACGGTTTGATTCCGGTTGACCCGACGGTTGAACCGGTAACTCGTAACCCGGACAATTTTTCGGTTCGATGAACGGTCCGGTTTTAAAAACATTGCTCTGGACTCGGACAAAGTGGTTCGTCAAATTTGAGCTGGATTGCCCCAATCTTCACTTAATTGGAAAGACGTTGAACTTTTATGAAGTTGTCTCCAATATAAAGCTTTCCCAAAAGCCAGTTAGGAATATCAATGAATTGAATCTTAATTCAGACTTGATCTGTTTATTGGAAAATAGTACCCAAAAAAAAAAGTCATCTAATGATTCGATCAGAACGCGATACCTCTTTTACCTCAACTCGATTTGATTTTATACAACATATTACTATGCATGCATGTATATTACATCTTATATAAAAATTATATATTTTATAAAATTTACATATTATATATTTTATTATGTAAGAATGCATATATATATATTTGCAATAATATATATTAAAATTTATCATATCAACTTAGACATCTAATAATCAAGAGACTCGGATTAGGAATTTATAAATCTAATTTTCAAATAAGGCAATTGTTAATTACATGCGTAAAGTCGCACCAAGGACACGGCAAATGCCATTCATATTAAGTCATTTTTTTCAAAGTATTTCAATAAAAGAATATTTTGTCCAAAATCACGTGATTTTTGCAAAGTTGAGTTTTCATACTTATGGAAAAAGCTCAAGCTCGTAGAGTAGAGTTGTTCATTGTTATGATAAAAAGCTTATGTTGTCAATCATGAAAATGAACTCTATTTTTGAGTAAACACATTTTATGAATAAAATTTGAAGTTAGTCTAACTTTGGTTAATACCATTTTCTTACTCTATGCCAGCAAATGCAATTGACCTTTCAGGTAACCAAAGCAAACAAAATCTCCCAACTCTCTCTCTCTCTCTCAAACCGTATTGGTTTCCTACATATAGATTTGTTAATTTCAAATGTCATCATCGTCGTTATGCTGTGTTTGCATATGTATGTGTATGTATTATACAGCTAATTGCCTAATTTTGCTAGTATATTCTGACACAAGTCATTCTTCGGAGAAGAAATAAAATTGAATTACTAACACAAAACAAAAATACAAACAATGAATATCACCAACATCAATATTTACAACGGGTAACAATCAGTCCAAACAAGAGAATACATTCTCTAAAAGACAAATTATACTTACCTCCTCTTAGGTTTCTGACAATTACAGAGACCTCTCCTATAGTTTCTGAAATAACACTGTCTCCTTTCTGATTTACTGATTTATAACAGATTCTTTCCTACCGTTAAGAGTCGTTAGTTGACTAACAAAATTTGATGATGTCAGTTTTAAATTTTATTCAAACGCCAACTTTACCCTTAAGATTTTCTCTCTTCTCTCACTAAACCCCCCCCTCCACATAAATATAATCACATGAAAAATTAGGTTTTCATAATCACTGTAAATTTTTTTTTTTTAAGAAAATAAATAACCAATTAAATAAATCCAAATCATTATGAATTTTTTTTTTCAAAAAAATAAAAATTTAATTAAATAAATTCAAATTACTGTAAATTTTTTTTCAAAAAAATAAAAAATTAATTAAATAAATCCAAATCATTGTAATTTTTTTTTTTCAAAAGAATAAAAATCAAATTAAATAAATCCAAATCACTGTAAATTTTGAATTGGTCCTACTTCTGACTCAGTGTTCAGTGTTCTCAACCATTTTCAGAAGCAGAACTCAGACAAACACAGTTTTTTCTCTTAAATCTCTTCTCTCTTTTTGGATCAAAATCCATCAAAAGTAGCAAAATTTGTGAGCGGTGTGGAGAGAGATGCGTTGATGCGGCTATAAAACACATGTACTCGCCCGATCTGAGGTCTGGTTGGGGTATACATGTGGTTCAGGAGGTCAAGCTGGTGGCCAAGAAAGAAGATCGAGAGGCATGCACTTGCACCAAAGACACCAGTACCAAGAATCTTGAAAACCCTTTCACCCCCGGAGGCCACATATGATTCTCCATGAAACAATAGATATTCATACACCACAATCAGATTATTCAAACTGGTTGGGGTCACATATGATTCTCTTCTTAATACTGGTTTGGGTCATGCTAGAGTAAGAAAGCTTAAGATTATTCAAACCCCCTTTCCGCAAAACTTCCTCTTAGACAACCCAGTGTGTAAAACAGATCATCAACCCAACCCTCTTCATCTTCTTAAGACTAATTTTGTTGAAAACCCAAATCAAGAAATGGGTTCAAATGTTAAAAGTTCTCTTACTTTGGGAAACCCATCGTTGGAAATGAGTTCAAATGAAAAACCCTCTTCAACTTGCCCAACAAACACCACACACAAACTATCATGTCGACCACTCCACCTCCAACCCTTCCCTCCCTCTCCATACCCCATCGTAGTAAAAGAGGCAAACCTTCTTGGAGCTCTTCCCCGATGAACGCAGCAGAGGAAGCCATTGGGATAGCAGGTGGAGGTTTGAGTATGGGTCTGTGGGTGGGTTTGGTGGGGATGGTGGCCGTCAATTTGTTGTTGTTGCAGGTTTCCACGCCGGAGTGATATAGGGAATCAAATGGCAATTAATCCCCAAATTCATAAAATAATTTCAAATGGCAATTAATCCCCTCAAAGATTGCATAGCTTCCAGAAATGATAGAAATCCCTGATAAGGTAGAGTACGCTTCTTCAACATGGGATGGGCTGGTAAGGGTTACAACAACACAACCACCAACATCGCAGCCATTGCCGGCACCATCACCATCTCCGATGCCACCTGAAACCACCGAAGCAACCACACGGCCACCGGATTTTTTTTTTGCGCTCCTCTGTAAATTAGGGGTTTTTTTTTCTTCTCGTTTTTAACGATCGATTGATTGGGCTGCTCTGTAACGATCGCCGCCGTGCATCAGCCGGAACACCAACGATCTCGGCGGAGACGAGGACGAATCATCCCCGGGGTGCTTCCACAGGACTCCGCCGATGCCGAACCGGCGCCGTGACCCTGCCTGCGTGTCGTTCTCTCACTGCCTCCTCAATTACAAATACACCACCGAGTGGCCCAGATCAACGGTGGTGGTGGAGCGGCCATGGTTGGCCGGTGTTGTTCTGGGTAGAGAAAATAAGAGAGCGAGGGAAGTGAGATGGAGAGAGAGTTGAGAGAGAAAAAATAAAGAGGAAAAAATAAAAAAAATATTATTAAAATATAAGAGTAATTTGGTAAATGAATCAATTTAATTAATGTCATTTGGGGACAATTTTTGACAGAAGAACTATTATTTTTAAAATTATAAAAGAGATTTCTGTAATTGTCAGAAACTTTAGAAAAGGTAAATGTAATTATCTCTTTTTTAAAATTTAAAATTAATATTTTATTAATAAAAAATTTCACAATAAAAACTTATTACATTATACTTACAGAACTAGAATCTAATAAAATAAAGACTCATATTTTGAATATAAAAAGTTAAAAATAATCAATTTGAGATAGGTTCAAATTTAAAAAAACTAAAATTCTTACAATAACTCTGAGAAAAAATAAATATTTTTGACAAATATCATCAGTCCTACATTAATTACCTAAAAAGACTTGACACAATTTCATCAGCGGATGGCAGAATGGTTACATGTCAGGATGACAATAAGAAGAAAGTCAGAGGGCAGCCTAAACCCAGGCTCCAAACCGAATTCAATCTAGAAAAATGAAAAAACAACGATATTTTCCAGTTTATAGACAGATCATAACACTGAATTTATTTTTGCTTCCTCTGGGTTCCTCAGCATAAATTTGGTTGCAGAGGGGTGGTGGAGGTGGTAGTAAGATTTCAGATTTTCGTTTCTTTTTCTCAGTCTTCTAAACAACAGAACAGGCTAAAAGTACATCCTTCCAGTCCCAATAGCGTGCATCGCCTCAAGCTACGACAGCAAGGAGAGGAAAATTGAAACTCTTTTACCATGTTGAAGTTGCTGATGTAATTCCAAAAGTAGCATTTCTGATTCATGAAGTTCCCACAGGAATCATCTTTAAGCCCGCGGCAATTGGCATGCCTAAGAATCCGATAACTATGCTAAGAAACCATTGTGACAAAGTGAGGGGTGATGTGTTTGCAAATGTACCAAGGTACTCAATGATTATGATCTGGAAGAAGACAGTGCAACTGAGAACTCCAACAAAAACATAGTTGTCCAGAATGCCTTTGAAAACATCTATTTTCTCCATTTCTCGGGAGCTTATCTCATTGAAGACCTGCAGAATAAAACCAGGATGCATTATGTAAATTAGTCTAATTAGATGTCCCCAAAGTTGAAAATGGATATGTCATTGAGGCTTCTCCGTAGAGACTGAATATTGTGATGTAAAATGAGCCATTTATTGCTAGTCATGTAACCTTTAGCATAAATCACTGCCACTTTGGCACCTCATCATTCACACACGTCAAGTGTGCATCTGGTTGTTTAGAAATTTGAACAGGAATTGTTCAACATCTTGTTCAAACAAAGAAACAACTAGATTTATTAAAAAATTCCCAAACATCTGTATCTTAAAATAAACCTGCTGTCATCATCTAACCGTTTATCACATAAATAATGCCATTTGAAGTGTGTTTTTGCTGTTTAAAATAGCAAGTGTCAAGGGATCTTTTAAGAAATTACCTGGCAGAAGACAAAGGAGTTGAATATAAGTGTGTTAAGGATCAGATCAGAATCGGTGCCTTCAAGGTTAAATATTGCCTTCCCTTTTGCTTGAAGAAACCATATTACCACAAACTGATATAAGGATTGCCCTAAGATATTCCTCCACATAACATTACTAATAAAATTTCCTTTCCTTCCAACCGGTGATCGCTTCATTAAGTCGTCATTAGGAGGCTCAGTTGCCAGTGCAAGTGCTCCCAATGTGTCCATAATCATGTTGACCCACAAAAGCTGAACAGCCGTGAGGGGAGCAGTTCCTGGAGCACAGTGGGATGTAAGAACATATATGGAAACATTGGGAGGTGGGGGGTGTTAAGAAAGAATAGTGAGTTTAAAATGGAACATAGGAGTCAAAGTACGCAAGTTTTCTCACCTGTCAAACAAGCTGAAGAGAAGTTGACAATCAATGCAACCACATTAACAGTCAACTGGAACTGCACAAATTTTTGAATGTTTACATAGACTGAGCGTCCCCATTTTGCTACTGTCACAATAGTGGAGAAATTATCG